>JAAIXJ010001900.1:160334-371240 GCA_013403705.1 Heliconius hermathena | reverse complement strand
AATTGTGGTTAAATAAAATAATCGTAATTTAATTATGTCAGATTTCTATTAACCGACTTCTTAAAAGAGGAGCTCATCAATTCGACTGTATTTTTTATCCTTGTTACCTCAGAACTTTTGACTGTGTGAACCGATTTTGATGATTCTTTTTTTATTTGGAAGCTAGTGCGTCCCGTGTAGTCCTATTTTAATTTAGTTCATTTCCGACAATGGTATCTATGAGAAAATCATATAAATCTCAAATTTACATTAGGTATGTGCGCGACAAATGGACGAATATCTAAATAACAACTCAACCGATTTTAATGATTCTTTTTTTATTAGAAAGGGTACACATAAAGGGTAGATTGGTGAAAGTTTAGTTAAGTTCAGAGAATGAAATCCGGTTGAAATTGAAGAAGTCGATTTTTTTATTAAAAAATATAATTATGTTATTTTTTCTGGTAAAATTTCTTTATACTCCATGATAAAAGCTATTGTATAAATTGCATTAGGCTTTGAACTATTACCATGCTAAAAATAATTGAATTTCATACAGTAGTTATCGGTATTTTAAGTAATTTACATTTTTCAGTTTTTATTTTTTTTTAAGAAAACTATAATGAAATTCGGAATGAAACCCAAAAAAAATGTACCTTGGGACCCTAGGCTAATACCATGCAAAAAATCATCAATTTCTGTCTGGTAGTTTTTGCGTGATTGACGAACAAACAATCCGACAGACAGACAGACGGACAGACAGACAGACAAGAATTCTGCTGAGTGGTTGTTTAGGTTCTATAATCGACATATAAACCGACCTGATTTTTATTTTTTTTATATCTTTCATGTACAGAATTGACTTTTCTATCCTTTTATTATATATAGAGATAGTATATACTATTATACCTGGCTTCTCTTATTTTATATAAAGACTTTCTTATGTTCTCCATAGTTAGTCCAGTTAGTTTAAGTATACTAAAGACAAGAATTCCACCAAATAAACTTAAAACACCGCCTGTAAAAGAAATTTTAAATATAAAATTATTTACAAAATACGTGATTTTATTATAGACTAGCGGCCCCCGTGCGGCTACGCCCTCTTGAAATATACGATTTTTTAATTTATATACAGTAGTTTTTTTTCAACTGTACATTATATTTAATATCCCACATATAGCAGAGTATGCAGGGAGAATATAGTGTTAAGACACTACTTTCTCCAATTTCCGCGCAATTATCGAGGCATCGCGTGTTGAGTGGCGGAACTCAACGTCACTCTGTCTTGTTAATTCCGCGTGTATGGCAAGCGCAGTTTTTCCCGCATAAACTCCGATCCCGATCCTCTCTTCTTCGATCTCTCGATCGATCTTGAAATCTCGGTGTTTTTTATCATCATACAAATTGAAAGCTAAAGATTCAGCCAATTCAGAAACTTAAAACTAGGTTCCCTCTGCCTACTACGCTGTATGCGGAATACAGCATATTAGGCACAGGCAACCTAGTAAATACTCCATTTCTTATTTTCCGCTAAATTCTGGATTGCGTGTTGAGTACACAAAGTCGCGCTTTACCTCGGCACTAGAGCGAACAAATGAAATATAAATTTAAATAAATATTTAATTTTCTCGAGTTAGGATCGAACCCACAGTTAGTCGCGTTTACATATAAGAAGAAATAAGAGAAACAATAGAAAATTTCTTTACATTTAATACGTACCCAAGCCCGCTCCAACCAACATGGCAGCCGGACCTAAATTGGCTTTGTATATAGCTCCGGTAATTATACCACCAGTTACATAATCCGCTATGGAACTTTCATCTCTATACACAGATAATGTAGTTGAAATTAAACTGAAAATAAAAGTATTTAATATATAGATATAATATCTTTATGGATAAGCAATAAGAAGTGAGAATCTACTTCCAATACACTCATTTTAAACACTGTATGTTGAGTGGCGGAATACAACTCTGCACTTTGTTTACCAAATCAGGGAAATATTTTGCTATTCCACAGCACAACAACGGCTATAAAAATTTTTGTTCACTATTAAATCAGAGAAGTCGGAGAGAGAAAACCGTTTCCATAGAGGCGCAGATTCAAATTAGTTTTTAAAAGTGTTTTTCTTTCCTAAGTGTGGAATAACAATTCTCTCTTGTCAAACTATAATTCTAGATAATTATCTTTGGGTAGCGGAAATTTATAAAAATCTTCCTATAGAGATGCTAGCAACATAAATAAGTTGTAACAAACGTATAAGAATTTTGCCGTAGCTCTGTGAGAATGTATGGCACAGTTGGTCAGAGTTCTTGGACGTTTTCCAAAGAGGCGCAGGTTCAAGTCCTGCTATGTTAAAAAAACTTTTATGTTTTCTTAATAAGTAAATGAACCATATATAAGCAAATCCAGCAATCCCCATTTGGGTGTATAAATCATTATAAAATTAAATAAAACATGTTTACGGATTAATTCCTGTAACTTTTGAAAAAAATATATTGGGCTATATAAACAAAATATTATAACACATTTAGTGGTTGGATGTATTAGAAAATAGAGTAACTACATAATTATATAAAAACATCAGAAAAAATGCTGTTTGCTCTAAAAACAGCATTATTACTGTATATGCTGCTAAATAATTCAAATAATAACATACCTAAATGTACCAGTAAAGATGCCAAGTCTCCAGCCCCAATGATAGGCTCCTCTAGCAAATGAAACTGTTATGTAATCTTGCATTTTTTTCTGCAAATACATTTTAATAAACCCTAATTAATTTTGCAAAATCAGATAAGGTCATTGCAATGCAATGGATTAAACTGCAGAATGAGCTGTGTATTCAATCTTGAGTCCAAATTAAATATTTTCACTTTCCTTACTCAGATAAGATGTGGCATTGGATCTACCACCCAATATCCAGTGTCTAAAATTTGTGCAGAAGAATTTGTGGAGAATGGAGTGTCAAACACTAGGTTTTATGTGTATGTCTACACTGGAATGTGTGTAGAGTAAATAATAATAGTTATTAGCAGGTTTACTATTTAGGTGTCAAAATCCACATTACCATGTTTTTTTATTAATGTGTTTAATGATCAAATTTGTTTTAAAGCAAAAAAATACTTTATACCTTTGCTTCAAATGTTGATTTGAATATTGTTGCTTGATTATTTTCCATAAATGTTAAGTAAGCATCTCTTGATTTAGCAAATCCTCCTAGAAATGCACCCACAAATAAACCACACATAGTGGTTTGAGCTACATTATGCAATTCAATAGATACTTCATCTAGTTCACTAAAAATTAATAAGAACCATTGTTTGATAAGAATACTAAAAATATGATGAGGATGACAGTTGGGCGGGACAGTATATGACTGTAAAGTTGACATGTTGCTATGAGTATTTAACTGTAAAATATGTTGTTAGGGATAATTAATTATTTTCACTTCCTCAACATACAATGTAGCGTTTTCTAATATTGTCAAAATATGATTCACATTTTGTATGGATTATTTCAATACTAGGTTTGTGGTACCACCTATTACATTATATTCATGAAGTAAAGCTAACGAAATAATACTTAAATTAGATATAAAAATAAAAAATAAATAAATCAGCTTCACACTGTATCACGCACATAGCAGGGTAGGCAGAGGGAACCTAGCGTTAAGACACTCTGTTCCTCACTTTCTGCCGAATTCTGGAGGCATTGCGCGTTGAGTGGCAGAACTCAACGCCGCGCCCAGCCTCGACACAAGAGCGAAGATATGAAAATATACATTTAAGTAAATATTTCATCTCCTCGAGTGAGGATCGAATCCACAAATCCTAAAAACGTAGCTAACAATTATATAAATAAAATTTAAGTGCACCAAAATGAGACGGAAAGATTCAATAATTATTTAGAATTTGAGTAATAAAATGTTTAGATTTTGTATCATTATTATAATAGCAATGGCAGTAGAACAGTACCATAAGTCAAAATGTGTTAAAGTTGACGATTTCGGGAAATGTGAATTAGAGAAATCTATAAGACTAAACTAAACATATAAATATTTGTACTTACCTTTTAGTATACATAGCTTTGACCCTATCCCATCCTGTAGATTTTATATCTTCGGGTCTGCTTGTACTATCAGTGTCATTTACATTTCTTTGTCCAATTATAGGTATTATAAATGTAGGTGTTAGTCTAATAGCTGTCCCAAAAATTAATCTTCTATTCAAAATTCTAAACATTGTTGATACCAAAAATTACATTTTATAACTAACCAAGGGTTATAAGAATTGTACTATAATTTTAAATAGTTTTTTTTTTAATTTAAAAAGTTGTTTATTAATTTAGATTACAGTACGGAAATTCTATCAATATTCAGTAAAGAAAACACCGCGTATACTTTGGTATTAAATAACTACATAACCTCTAAATCACTTGTGAAATATTAATGTCAAAATGTAATGAAATGACACTGTCACAATTTTTTTTGTTGCCAGAAGAAAAAAATCAGAGCAAATTCAGAAGAAAAAAATCAAAGTAAATTCTATAAGCTTAACATAATGAGTAATGTTAGCTAATGTAATTTCAACTGAGCACATTGCAACACTAAAAGTGTTATCTATCTTTAGCAGCTGTTACAATAGAAATATTAAACTTGCAATCATTTATGAACTACTGTAAAACACGTAAAACTGTATACCTATGACGTAAAAAAAAGATCAATAAACTATAATTTCGAATATATATGTTATTGCAACTATTTAATTATGAAGTAGCTTAAGAAAAACTTTAGCCTGATATATCTTTGCATTTTGACTCTATTTAAAATATCAGAATGCTATTCAAAAATTAATTTCTACGTCTAATCTGAAGATAAGGATACTGATGAGATGAGATAATAGTATGCCGGTAGTAAGTGGCCAATTATTTTTACTTCCTAATATTTTCTTAGATGTAAGCATCTTAGATACATTTGTACACTACATATAAAAAAATAGATTCTCAGAATCCCAATAAAATTTTGTGGTCATTGTATTTCTCTCCTTTCCCTTTCCAAAAGGTTTCCATCGAGATAAACTTTTTTCCTACTTTCCGCCGAATTCTCGAGGCATTTCGTGTTGAGTGGCGAAACTCAACGCCGCGCTTTGTCGCGTTACTAGAGCAAGAAAATGAAAATATTAAATATTTCACGTCCAATAATGGGAATCAAATTAACCCTGTCGCGTTTACAGTCGCCTGCTTAGGCTCCTGCCTCACAACTAACCTCGTATAGTTATCAGTTAAGCCGCAGTTCGCAGTTTTGCTAGTGTTTTAGTCGAGTAGCTAATAATTCAGTGGCTAAACAAGCCCAAACACCAAAAATTTAGGCGAGTTCCTCCCACTACAAAGAATCTTCAAATAATGCAACCATGGGATGAGGATAAGTGAATAAAAGTAGCAATATTTTCAACTATATTTTATTATAAAATGACAAAGAATAATTCTAGAGTTTAATAGTGTAGTCACTTAGACGTTAAAATAGTGTATATATTTATATATTTCACAAAACTGTAGTTGACAGACAGTGTAGCCGTCAAAAGTGGCCTGTAGCGTTTACACAAAAATAAACTTACGTAAAACAATCATCAAAATACATCATTTGAGTGCTTGTTAAAGCTTGTCTTAAATCATAATATATTTGATCTTCTATTTAGAGAAAATAATATTTGATAGATCCCTGTTATTTTTTTCTAACAATTGGTCTTTGGCATATTGATTTTAAATAGTATTTAGTCTAACACTTGAGGTGTTTGTTTATAATAATTACGATGAAACAAGTGGATGTGCCTAAGACAAAACAAGGAGTAGGTACAATATTTTCGTTATCTGGAACGATTTATATATCTATTAAACTATTTTATTTTACACACAACCCTTTAATTTGCACACCATTAACGTTTTAATAATTCAACAAAAGTTTGCTAAAGTACGATAACAAAGTCGGGTAGGTATATAATAGTCACTACGAAGAAACTCCTCTGTAGGCAGGTAAACTAGAGCGACTACTGAAATTAGAATAGGATATTTATCTAATAAATCTTAAATTAATGATTATGTTAATCTGTAATAGTTCTATAACTTTATTTTAATTATTTATAAAGTTGTGTATTTACATTAATTAACACGATAACTGCCACTTCATAGGTCCTAAGGAATTCGCTAAATATTTTCTTTTTATCTACTTTAATAGTTTGCGGATATTTTCCTATTAATTGGCAGTTATACACTTACTAGATCAACGTTTCAATAAGGTCTCAGTACTCTCACAGGAATAAGGGACTTGGCACGGACGAACAACCGCCCCGGCACGCACTGGGCGCCGGGCTCAGTATATATATTCACATTTTACCCTGTGCGTAGTATTTTTGAATATTTTACAAAACATACCATTGGCAATATTTGAGTCCCTTACCCCTTTCACTCAACAACCTGTATTTCATCTAACTCTCACTCCTCCACAGACGAAGGCGAGTCGAAGGGTACAGAATATACATACACAGTATAGTATTGAAACGTTAGCTTTCAGTTTTGTAATTACAAGAATATTAAGATCTAAGTAGATAAGAATATGTCTAAAGTATAGAGGGTGTACAAATGTACACAATTTCATTATATTGATCCCATTTAAAATTTATGAGTTGTATTTACAAATAGTTTTAATATTTTGATGAAATAATTAAATAAATACACAGATAAAAAATAAACATTGTTTTAATTGAGTGTCATATAAATTAAAATTAAGGAAAGGAAGAGTGGAAAAATAAAAGAACAAAAAGAATCAATGATAATAATAGTTTAATTAATGAAATTAAAAATAAGAATGAAATTAACCACACAAAAGGCTTAATACTAAAATAAGAGGATACACAGACGACACGTTAAATTACATTGAAAAATAATATACGATAAAGAAATTAAAACTGGGTTGTAGGTGAATAGGACCATACATCCTTAGCGTTCCTATTGATATGTTGACCGTTACCACAGCAAAGACACTGGGCGAGTTAATGTGGTAAAAAGATGATAAATATAAAATTTTAGGGATAAAGTGATTGATATAAACAGATATGTGTAAGTCACAAAGGCAAAGTCAAGAGGGGATCCATTCGAGACGTCACTATTATAAATATATTTCAATATTCATTTAAATTGTTTTCGTAACGCTAAGTTACAAAACGTGCAGTCATATCGTACTATCGAAGTGGATCCCGCCCTTGGAAAAGTAAATGTTTAGCAGCAATTATAAACTGATTGAAAAACAACATTCACATCTCTCTCACCGCGTAACTTTAACTAACAAAGTGAAACAATGTTCGCTTACAATGAATAAAATTACATAATATATTGCGCTTAATAAAACTCTCAAATATAGTTTAACTGTAACATTTTCATCAACTTTTTAATAAACGTTAAGATTAATTCATTTACGCTTTACCTAAAATAATGTGTATTGACTTTAGATTTGGCATCTCATTCTAAACACTGATTTATTATTTTTAATTACATACGACATTATACTAAATATTTAAAATACTTCTCTAAACACATAAATTCCTATAATTATCTAATTAGTCATTACCGATATTATTGAGAAAGTCTTAGGCCACAAAACGCTACACACACTGTTATTTCATCTACAAATTGAGCACAAGCGAAATGCTAACTTCAATATTCTATGAGCCCGTAGGCGTATATCGGACAATGGGAACGACAAGTCAACATTCAACAGACTATTGTAAATTTCAACTAATACTTACAGCCGGGTACGCCTACGGGGACCTGGGAAACAAACATAATGGCGAATGCCGCGTGTGTAGCGTTCTCCGCAGAGTAAAGTAGATATGTAATCTCTTATTTGTGATTTTGTTACAATATACGTAATATAATTCAATGCGATCTACCGATACCGTTTCACAGACCACCACCACAGTCATACCATTTCAAAACAGGCACAGGTTTCTGTACCATAGAAAAACATTTCAAAAACGTGCAAAATATCACCACACCCTGGTCGCCTAACATTAAACCGAACTACTTACACGTTCTTATATAATAGGTACTGATTAATTCAATTTCTTTGATTCAATTTCTCTATTCAACCTTACATCGAAATGACAATCTAATTTTTTTAGTTTAATCATCATACTAAGCTCTATTTTTATATATAACGGTACGTGATGTATATGATACAATTTATAATAAGTGTAAATATTTTATACGACAGCTTCATGGCGAACTGAAATCGTAAGGTTTTTGTGACGAAAGGATATGTCGAGGACGAAGCGCTTTGAGCCTTACCGATGACGCGCTATCGACCTTCATCGTTCCTCGTTCGTTTTATAAAGCTGACCACCAATCCGTTGGAACCCCACTTTTAATTCCAGGGTAAGATATGTATGAATTCCACTTTTTAATGTTAGGCAGTTAAATTTAATTAATATATCGCGAAAAGCAATGTTTCGCTATATCCTTATAATTCAGGTATCTGTTTCACGCATTCTTTGCCTAATCATAGACTGGACGTGTAACTGAACACTTAATATGGTCCTAAAATTAGAACGTTTAGTTTATGGGCACCATTAACTTGACCGAAATACTTTACAATAAATAAATAATATCTCTATAAAGCGCTATGACAGTTTAGTTTTTGTGAGGAATTTTAAAGTTACGTTAATTTACTTATTCCACAAAACTTAATCTCTTTTGCATTGGACTAGACGCAATTTTATTAATTTAAGAAGGCAAAGATGTGTGAAAACCAATCAGGTGCTTAGTAAGATCTCGGAACGTATATACAAAGCATCGAGAACGAGAAGGTCTAAAACTAAAATACTGCAAGTAACGCGAGAATTGCAAGTTATAGATGATAAAACTTCGAGAAAACATCCATTAAGCGTGGAAACGTCAGTGTGGCAACACTGTGATAGTATTTATTGTATATAATATGATACCACACCACACTGCGCTAGTAAGAGCTCCCCGAATAGAGAGAAATAAATAACTATCTACTTAATTGCTTAGTGAATTGTATGCACGAGCATTTATTGTTTTAGCTACCATTAATATAAATTAACATCAAAATAAATGCATCATGTCACTATTATGTCACCAACATAACATTATATAGATTATACAGAGGCGCGCGGTCACGAGTGATACGACACTGTGACATATCGATTATTTAACAGCTAGTTTATTCGTTAATTGTTGACAGCAACTGTGTAATAATCGGTACTAGCTTTCACTGGTGTTAAAATCGTTTCAATCAAGCAAGACTAATCATTTAATTAACGTTAATAAACATGAGTGTAATCGATTTAGTACAATTCATTTAGTACGTCACTTGATTATATTACTCGTAATCGTTAGCCTCCAGCGTATACCAACTAGGTGTTTAGCGTTAGTAGTCGTGATTACACTAACTAATCGAGAACTAGTATTGTAACAATAAACTGAATATTTCTTCTAAATAACAGAAACAGTTGTGGAAGTATGTAGTGGAGATTCCGGTTGGGACCGGATAAAGAAGACAAATTTATATCTAAAATATACTTAACATCTATAACTAATATTGCACACACATACACATTTCTAGACGTTTCACTTTTAAATACGCACATAGACAATGTGTATGCGTACAAAACTATAATTACTTAAAAATGCCATAATAAATTGTGCAGATTAAAATAGAGCATAAAATATATTTATAAAATATAATCTTAGATAATAATAACTGCAAATTATAAGTGATTAAGAAATATTTTTAACAATGTGCTAGTGTGGATATATAATAATGTAAATTGTAATACTATTCACCGTAAAAGTCCGGCTATCGAGTGCCGACGTCGAGACCGAGGCGATGTTTGACATCTGCCAATACTAGCGCAATCTAATTGCTATCAATCCGTTACCAACGGATCAACAGACCGACAGACAAACGAACGTACCGGAATAAAATATCTATAAAAATAATATATTGAACGATAAAAATACGGAATGAATATCACACAAATCAAATGTACAAATACAATTCGAGAACCCCAAAAAAAAAATAACTTAAATCGATTTTAGCTGCCGTTGGGAAAGATGGCCTTAAATATGATAGTACGTATTCTAATGAAATAGAGTAGCACTTAACTTCTAGACTGTTCCGAGTAAGCGTAATACAGATATATTATAATTTTTCAGTCGAGTTAGTTTCTCGATTTGTGAGAGAGGTACGATGTATACAGTCGTATCACTAAACAGTAAGGCTTGAGAGCTATAAGTCTGTCTGCATTCAATATTAACTAGACGAGGGCGATTATGATCGATCCTGTGATGACTCGATTGATCTCACTCAGCTAATTAGAACTTACGTTTATGAGAATCTATCAGTAAATCGATTATAATTGCCCATACCTAGTGGCCAATCTCATTAATAATGTTTACATCGACTGTTGTGTGATATTCCTTGGACGCGCTGGTCATTTAGTTTAAATACTTGATTTTGAGAAAGATACTCTCAGGTGGTTGGACTCAGAGAGCTGGTAATTATGCATCTTGATAAGTGCCGCTACTGCATCATCGATCGACGGCAGCTGTACCAACGCCATCTTACGATCCTTCCTGTAATATTAAATAAACATCGATAGTAACATTTTTTACAAACATAATATAAGAAAGTAAAATCTGTGAATATCTCAACATAAATAGATATAAAATAGTAACAATTTTTTATGCCTATCTACCTGTGTGTGTTAAACGATTGTTTATATTTTTATAAAACGTTTAAGAAAGTATAATTAAAGTATATGAATGTTGTTTATGTTTATAGCCAGAAAAAGGAAAACTACTTTTTATCCCAGATAAGTAATATATATATAATATATTAATAGGACAAAATATAATAATTTTATGGTACCTTTTTGAATACAATTTTATACAAAACAGATTTGCATTTTAATTACTTTGATACAACACATAAATAAAAGAAGGCTCAACATTTAGCCTACCTTTTATCCCGGAAGAAGCAAGGGCTCCTGCATATATGGGATAAAAGTTTGTATGAACATTTATTTTGTACTATTTTCATATTTAATCATATATTGTCGACATACGAAATAATAAATAAGACGTATTTGTCTTATCCCGGGATGAAAATATCCCGTAAGATTAAATATTTAATATATATAAAAGTTGTGAGTGAGTAGTATTGTGTAATATGCGTATTGCATACTAATTATGTAGTCTAATTTAAACTATAGGATAGTCTTTATCCCAGGATACTAGAGATGTTCCGCGGGATAATAAATTTAAATAACACGAAATATAGCTCGTTGCTGTTCACATTACAACAGCTTTAGGTACGAATAAAGCAAAAACTATTCAGGAGTTGAATTTTAAATTCGCTATAAATTACCTTAAACTATGAAATTTATAATATTAATAAGCAAAATTTTGATCGATATTTATGAACAGAAAAGGCCCCGTCGCGATTTTAGTGTGTTACAAAATTCTCGCCGTCATATTTATCAAATAATCGCTAAATTCAATTTTGGTATAATGATATTTTAGTACTTAATTAATATGACGCTAAGGATAATAACGTACAGTTTAATATTAATCCCGAGCGCGAGAAGGAAAAACAAATAAAAGGCGCACCGGTTTGAAATATGAAACCTATTATTTAATTTAATTATAAAATCTGAACTTACGGGAAGAATTTGAAGGCCTTGATCGTGAATCCCCGTTTAGTGAAGGCTTCCTTGATGTCATCTTCAGAAACGGTGGCTCTATAAGAAAAAAATATACGCTGCTTAGTTAGAAATTTTACTATTACGTTACTTTTACATCTTTAAAGCTAAATTAATAATTTAAAAAAAAATCATATCTTATTTTTTTGCTATAAAAAACATAATAATCTATATTGCTAGAATCGATATATTAACGACCTCACATCACTATTGTAGGATTTTTAGGAGGCGCATTATTACAAATCTTTACGACCGACTTGAGCCAGACAAGTGGCGGATGATTATGCCGATAATAATCATTATATTTAAATGTTAACGTAAATACATTATTCAAAGTTTTTTTATTATCCCGTGAAGCAGGCTCGCAGGCACGCAGGTAGGCAGAGAGAGCCTATTGTTAAGACACTCTGCTCCCCACTTTCCACGGATTTCTGAAGGCATTGGTGTTGAGTGGCAGAAGTCAACGCCGCGCTTTCGACATGTGGGATACAACGTGCACATGGCGGAGGGGCCCGAGTGTTAAGACACTCAATTCCTCATTAGAGCACTTACGTTCCTCACTTTGCGTCGAAATCTTGCGGCATTGTGTGTTGAATGGCGGAACTCA
This sequence comes from Heliconius hermathena, assembly GCA_013403705.1. NCBI lineage: Eukaryota > Metazoa > Arthropoda > Insecta > Lepidoptera > Nymphalidae > Heliconius > Heliconius hermathena. Next base: position 358,880 of record JAAIXJ010001900.1, on the reverse strand, counting down.
ACGCCGCGGTTTGCCTCGTTGCCAAAGCGAGGAAATAAAAATTCTGAATTTTATTCCCCCGGAAGAGAATCGAACTGCGTTTACAGTCGCACGCTTGTGCCCCTACGTCACGACTGACTCGAATACAAATAAATTTTTATATTATGTACTACAAAAAAACTAATTTAATTAACTTCTGGTTGATTTACTTTAATAATTATTAATATGGAAAAACTAGATACGTAAGTGTAATACGAGAGATTACCATCATAATATGATAATTTCACACGATTATAATTAATAGTCTTTATTGAAATCCGTTATGAACTCCATCCTCCACCATGTAGTAAGTATATTAAATATTAATTATTACGTCAATATTATTCCATTACTAATTTAATTGTAAACTATTGAAATACCTCATTAGTTAGTAATTAATGTTGCTAATCAATCTATTATATTAAGGATTATTCAATTAATAACTTAATATCGATTATTGTATCTCATTAGTAAATCGATTAAGTGAATCATTTGCAATCGCCCTTTAAATGTAATTCGAGTATTAAATTGAGGTTATATAAATGACAGTATTTCACGTCATATTCATAAATGATTGTTTTTTAATGATTTGAGTTGAGTCCGTATTATAAATTCCCTTTATAAATGTGTAAGTTAACTTACATTCTGTATAAATTATATCTTAAATTGCATACATGTTTATTAATATTACATATACCTATCTATAATTTCAAATACATCTATATGTTCTCCTGTTATAACATATATTCCAAACACATTAACCTTCGATTGCTTCGCCGTAGTCTAACAAAAAGCTAAATACACGACTAATAGAGATATAACTTACGGAATGTTGGACAGATGTAATGTAGCGCTCGGCGGGTAGATGTTCTGATAGTTTTTGCTGCCCGGCTTCTTGAATCTATGGAGAGGGCTCTGAGAATAGTCCCTGAAAGAAAATAATAATTTATAGAACACGTTCAATAATTCCGGCTATTGTGCACAAAGGATTTATATTTCATTGTAAAATATTGTTTCCAAAACATTATTTTTCCGTTTCGCCTGTGACCGCTCGGTTACTAAATGTGAAGCAATTTTTTTCTTATGTGGCCTTCAATCATTTTTATTATAAGAAATAAACTTAGTGTATATAGCTTGTGTTTTAGAAGTAATTGTGTTTATAGTGATAAGTTCCATGGTCATTTCATACCACTTTGGGTAGTTTTATATTTAAATTAAACTTTTACAGGAAAATATTTCTTATATTTCAGCTATCTTACAAAGTTTTACATTGATTAATTAAAAAACGTATTCGCATATTATTAAGAAGTTATTCGCATGTTATATATAAAATAAATGATATGTGTTTATTTTAATAAAAAAATGGTTGCGATGGTTCGATTTAAGCGGTCAATCGTTTGACTTCATTCCAATTCACACGATTAAGTCTTTTATGCTGTGGCTTGTTCAGGTATCAGATAAAATGTTTTTTATACAACGATTCGCAATTAAATTGTAAAGTATCGTATTTTTTTAACATATTTGCAAAAAAATTCTATTTCATATTTAAACTATTATGTTAAAGTGATATTTATTTTTACTACCAGGTACTACTACAAAAGCTGATCCTAGTACGAGCTATTAAAATCTTCAACCGATTACACAGTTTGTTAAAGATATAAGAAATAAAACGATGTGTGTAATACATTGAATGGTTAAAATCTAAAAAAAAAACCATCAGCATGTCCGACAGTAATGGTGGCTTAAACGAAATAGTATTGAAAATGCTGATAAGGGTGTATGTACATTTATAAAGCCGTATATTATAAACGTCACGTTTACAATTTTAGACATAAATAATGGAGATAACAACATAAATTGTGAATAAATAATAAATATATTAACATTAGCGGCTTAGTAGTTTTCGAAGCACAAACGAGATCAGGTCATGCATATTAAAACCAGACCGTTTATAAACACATTACTTAAAAAGACCGGAGTCCCTACAAATGAATAAAACTTTATGAAAGACAAGTTAGAATTTTCATGTTTTTTTTTAACAAGTATATTTTTTAATAATGAAAATACCTAATGGTGAAGTAAAGTAACGTAAATGTTAACTTTTTTTTGTAAAATATTTGAAATTCTCAAAAGTGGTTACTATTTTTTATTGTTCTTTGCACATTGGTTATTTGGAAAAATATCTTCATTTCCCCGCTCTGTAAAGACAAAATACGGCGTTGAGTTCCTACTCTAAGCAAAGTCACAAAATCTCGGAGGACAGAGGGTCTCGATACTATGTATTCTCTGCCTACTGTGCTACGTGGAACAAAGAGACAGGCTTTTAAGCTAGCCTAGAATGGCACAAAAAATTACACAAATATATCAAATTTGTGTAATTTTTTTGTGCCTTTCTGTCAAAAAATATAAAAATGTACAATTGCATATAATATCTAATAATAAAATAAAAAATAAACATAACATATATATATATATATATATATATATATATATATATATATATATATATTGTATTATAGCAAAATAATATATTGTTTCCGTATAACAATTCTTGTAATTTCGTAGTCTGTCGTGTATTCTATATTAACATGAAGCATAACCTAATGTGTAATAAGTGTAAACATTGTTGAACGACTAAGGCGCTCTCAACGTTGTAGTGAAATATACGAGTATAACAATATTGTATTGTGTTAGTTGTTGTTATTCGTAATTAGATGGGATTTGAAATTTATGAATTTATTTAAATAATGTTAAATGAAAATAAAAAAAAAATATCGGGAGACCGTAGTTGTAATTTGTTCACTAAAGTATTTCTGACATTTTTCTAAAATCTTGTTTTCAAAAATGAAAAGTTTATTTGCCAACAATAACCATGTTGTAAATCATACTGTTTCAAGAACTATCAAATAACAATAATAATTATGATATTTCTTAAAACGTTTTCTATCTCTTATTTGTGCTGCTTGCGTCCATCACATTTCCTAATTATCATATAACTAGATACATATTGACTAACTTAACTGATTAAACCCAAGTAATCCACTTACTGATATTATATTAATTCCACTTACCGAGTGAGTCCAGCGTCCGGCTGTCCCTCCTTCGGCAGCTGCACAGTCTGGTGCTTGCTGAGCATCACGCGCATCGCCTTCCCGAACACGCGTAGTTTGTCCATGTGGGTCATGGCTAGGTAGAATTAATATTGATTTTAATATTAAAAAAAATATATGATTAAGTATATTATGTGTACAACTATTGAGGATTAGAAATTTAAGTGTCGTTTTTGTATTAAAAAGATAATTAATATCTTGTAGCCTTACGTTGTGTCCCCCGCACACAGCAAGGTGGGCAGTGGGAACCTAGTGCTAAGGGTTATCGTTTCGTTTCCCGTTTTCCGCCGATTTCAGAGTGAGTCTAAAGTAAACATCAATAACATAATAATTTGCTAAAAAAGACATTCTAAGCTAAGCTAAGGAATATTCGGGAATAATATTAATTAATTTAAAAATAATTTAGTGTTAAGTTATATATAGTACATATTTTACGTAAGTCAAGTAACGGGATGAGTAGTGAGCAGTTCATTATAAATACAGTACAATTAATATAAAACGACTTCATAGTGCTCGTAACATACGAGTAAACCGTTAAATCTCATATGCTCAGATATTGCACTGAATTATTTGTTTCCGGAACTGGTATATCAGCAATTACACACGCAACAATACACAATTTAATAAATCATGTTTAAAAAGTAATAAATGGATCCAAAACATATATATTTAAACTGAAACAATATGTTGCTTATCCGCTTTTCTTTTTTTTCCTAGCCTACATAATAAGTTAAAAAAAAAACCAGAAAAAGTAGAGAGTGATTTGTGAGTAAATAAGACTTTACTAAATGCACATAAAAATGAATAATTCAACTTATGTTATCATAAGTATAGTGCAAGCGCGTTATTCAGATTTACTACTTCACGCAATATGAAATGTAAGCAGTAGGAAACTATGAAATCCGCATTTCTAAACAAAGGAGATATTTTTTTATAAATTACCGCCCTTATACGTTAGATAGTAAAGTTGAAAGTAAAACAATACCTAGATGAGCCTGATGCGGCTCTGCCATTTGAATTAGTGCTGAATCCTTTTTGTTGTAAAGTATCTTCACTCGCTGCACGTCACCATACACGCCTACATAATAAAAATGCATTACAAAACTAAACAATACGTGCTTTTATTATATTTAACGTATTTTTATGTGGCAGTCTTAAATGTGCTTCTTTAGGGTATAATTTTTTTTTACTCATTAACGAAAATGACTCTGCGACAATAAAAACAGGGAGTCGGCTTGAAATTTCGCAAAGTATCATCGTAAAATTTAGAAAGTTTTTATTTATACTGTGCTTAGAAGCAAAGTTGAGACTGCCAGGTTATGATCTAAGTTGATACCTACGGCTAAGCAAGTTACATTTAAACACGCGTTGTTCTAACAATAGAGAGGGGTTTAGTAAAACAAACGAATACAAAATAATGTCGTGAAACGGGAGAAATGGAAAGTAATATAAGAAGAAAACAACTCCAAGCGCTATATTGGTCACGTTAAGCTTCCGATTAATGCTTTAGCGGTAGACAGCCCTTGGTTGGTCGGCTGCATTAAGCATGGGTTTTGAACAACTTTAAACATTTGCAATGGGGTGGAGCTTCGTATATATGAACATATTACACTTTTGCCATTATCATATGGACATTTGGACAACTATGTTCAGAATAAACTAGGTCTATATTTCAATCATTTTTAACTATTGCTCATTTTAAATTTTAATAATACAATACGATAACATACACTAACCTAACTACATCTAAGACTGAAAAACAAATTGTCAAGTTAATAAAGCGTTTAGAATGATCTTAGAATGGATAGTGTTAACAAGCGAAGCTTCGACAAAAAAAGTCATCGGATGCTGTTATCAGTAAAGAAAACGAGAATGTTAGTTGACAATTTGTCTTCCAAATTATAGGAACTTAAGTAGGTTTGCCAGATAACTATAATTTCTTTAATTTAATAATTTATATAAAATTAATATTCCAATAAGATTATGAGAAAATTAGTAAATTGGGTAAACAAAGGTTATGGTTGATTGAAACAGTTACTATAGTTTAATCAATTAAAATAACATCTTAATTGTAGTATGTCGCGTAAATTCAATCTGGCAAGCCTAGAGTCAGGAGTAATATTAATGTTTTAATATAAAATACGGATTTATGTGCACACGTACCGAAAAGGGTAAATAGAGCGTCAGGCGTGACCATCTAAAACAATAGGAAAGAGAAAAGAGATAGTATTATAAATAGTCGTAAAAGATATCTGATTTTATGTCTATAAATAAATTAGCAACTTATTTTTAAGGAGTTTAAGAATATATAAAATGTAATAGCCTGTAACGCCAAGTTAGTCTTGTTTAATTAGTCCTTTCTATTCGTATCCCGTTTTATTAAGTTCACAATGGACGTTACCGGCTATTGTGTTAGCATATGCATTTGCCAATAAACATTAAACTACCAAATTGAATCATAAAAATAATGTCTACAGTTTGTGCCTAACGTAACATATTGAACTTCAACTTTTAAACTCACTAAATATTGTTCTTACATTATAAGCATACATTTGTTTGTTTGTCTTTCTACTTTATATCATGTGTTGCTACATCAGAAAATAATCGGTCGTTTATAAGTAATACTTACCTCTTCGTTAAGATTTGATACGAGCAGCACTGTAGCCAGAGGTAGAGGAGGCGCGGTGAGAGCGCGCAGGGCTGGCGACGCGGGAGTCAGTGTGAGGGCACCGAAAGCGGGAAGGCCGACTCCACCCACGCCCACGCCGTATGGCGATGCCAGACCCGAGCTGAGGCCTAGGAACGGTGGTGCTAGTACACCTCCACCTATACATATACATTTTATTATATAAATGTTGTAAAAATATACTAGAAAAACAAAGTACTAAAGAATGAAATATATGTATCTTTTAGTCATGAATTGTTAGTTCATTAAGTAGCGAATTAAGTATTAAATAAAAATGTTAAAACTATAATAAATCTTAAGCATGTGCTAGACCCTTGAGTAAAATTGGAATTATTAAGCCTTTAAAACCTGGACCATAGCTTATTAACATAGTTATTCCATTAGTTCTGGTTAATGAATAACTATTATTATAATTAAAGTACAAGACATGAGTAGATAAAGCACTTTATTAGATATCTTTGCTTTGTTTCGAGTGATGTTCCTCTACTACTGGTTGTAGTTACGTAAATCTCTGTATAGTTTACTCTACGTCATAAGCATAAAATCAAACTTCGACCAAATAATTAATATTTTGGACAATATTTACATAATTTTGTGCTTATCATAAAAATAGTTAAATAAAGGTATTTATAAATTAAATTCAATACTTACTAATGAAGTAACAGAATAAGATATAAAGAAATATATACATACGAAATCTTTAGATATACTAATTATTACATTTTTTGATGTTAGATTTACATTGTTATTAAAAAGTTAATAAAGTAAAAATGATCATATTTCAGATAACAATGAAACATTCTAGATATAAGCAAAATATATTATTACTTTAAAGAATAATGGTAGGTAGGTAGAAGTTGGATTAAGGCATTTGCATATGTGCAAATGCAAATGTGCATAAAGGCCTCTTGGACGGTTAGGTCATTTTTCTTTCTGGAAATGTAAATTTTAAGCGGTTCCCGCCAGAAAATCTGAATACGAACGTCGTAAATATCATTACTACAACAAATTGTAGTATACGGGTAAAAACTGCATTTTTAGAATGTTCCACGAAATTTTATCTAATATATAAATAAGTATTTGAAACAAATATGAAATATTCACGACAAAATAGAAGTTAGAAGAAGTCTACTCGTAAAAGTAATAGGAAAACAAAAAGAAAAGAGGATTAACTGGAAAAATGTCGTTTCTTAATGTATATTATTTATAAAATCTATTCTTCAAAAGAAAAACAAAACCTAAAATACAAAAAGTATTATCTCTTTTTATGCAAGAAATGAAACGACAGGAAACCATACAACCATAAGTCCCCTTTTTGTTGGGATCCTAATATACAAAGCGATAGTATACAACAATAAAAGCAACAAATAGGCTTTACAGAAATAATCCTCGTATATTACAACCCTCTACGGTGCAATGGGGATTTATGATAAGTTATTAGTCACTGTGGAAACATTTAGAATTGATTATGAATAATAAACAAGACAAGGGAGGGATGTGGAATAGTGAATGTGCTTTTTTAATATCGCTGCTACGCAAAATATACTGAAACATTAATAAATTAATTCATAAATGCTAAAAAATATTATTTTATGTTAGAAAAATGTAAAGGAAAATAAAATTAACAGAGTATTTAAACTACAAGATTCAAAATGAAGTCGTAGAGACTACATGTGAGTACTACAGTAGGTATATAAGTGTGGAAGCTTCCAGGTGTGTGTTCAGTATAAGACTAACTCATCCTGGACGCGAGGGCCAAGGCGAGGCGAGCCCGCAGTGGCGTCAACTCACTGGTCAACAGCTGGTGCGCGTCGCCGTCGCCGGACGGCAGCGTGGGGTTGGTGTAGTCGCGCGACTTGTCGTTGTTGTACTTCACGTTGAGGCAAGTCATCTTCGAGTAGTCGATGCGCAGCGTGCAGCATCCGTTGTAGATGTTCTGGCCGTCTAGAGCCTGGACATACAGTAAGGGTTGGTATAAGTATGTACATTGTTAGGGATATTATTCATTAGATTTTAATTTTTTTATACTTAAAACAATATGACTTTCCTAGGCTACTTTTAGGCTCCTTTTTTCAGCCTAATTTTGTATTTATTCAATTTGATTCAAGCGTCCATTATTTAAAATATAAATGTACATATTTTTGTTCAAAGAATGAAAACAATGAAGCTTAAAGCTTTCATCGTTCAACAAACGATCAATACTTAGAAAAAACTATGCAGAGGCAAAGAAAAATATGACGGTGTCAAAACCTCTACTTTCCTCCAGTGCTACCAATTTGTTTGTCCACACCGCCTGCGGGCGGCTGATAACGCCGCATCGCGATAGAAAAGAGAATTAATTAAAATGCAACAGCACTCAACTCTCTGAGCATTATGCTTGCTTTCCACCGACACAAAGTGTTACCTGCGCTGCACGATACTTTTATAACAAATAAAATACTACCAATGTTACGACGTACTTTTCTGGAAAGAAATAACGTTATCTCTTATTCAAGATCATTAAATCAATTTGCTTCTTACACGTAGGTAACGGAGCCGCGAGGGACCTTCTTCTATCTAATTTAGAAAAGATAAATGTTACTACGGGGATTACTCTCGAGCAGTTTGCTAGCCGCAAATAGACTTTAATTTTTAACTGTTTATCCTTCTTGCAATTTCTTTTGAAATGCTGTCCTGTCGCTTTCGTTAATTCAAACGGTCCAACAAATGTGCCCGCGGCGTTTTCTACGGCACAGTTTCGTTAGTACCGTCAACTCGCCGATGCCCGCGGCCGGGCGTCGGCTACGATATTATTAATTCAACCAATTAACGTGACTGTTTTGTTGTAAAAGGCACACGAATCATTTCAGAAAATGAATTTTTTTCTGTTTATACCGAATTAAGTTATTTCGTAAGGTATAAAAACAGAGATAATAAAATATTTTTTGTAATAGACTTTTTTCTTTGTTGCTCATTAATTTCTACATTAAATATCTTATAGTTAGTAAAAACAACTGAGTTAAAAAAGAGGCTCGCTCAAACCGTTGATTAAACCGCGCCTGTACTTCCTATAAATGAAGGTAAATTTGAATACCTTTTTACAATCCAATAAAAATTTCAGAGACGCAATGAATAAGTAAGAGTTCAATGTCGGAAAGCTGGAATATTGGCTGTAGATTTAATAAATTTCTGCTCTATATGCAAATGCGAACCCCTGATGTGTAGACGTGAATAGATTGGCTCGTTTATAGCTCAACTTATATGGAAATACGAAAAGCACGCAAGAAAGCGTAAAGAAGATCGCTTCGATACGTAATTAGTTTTGTGAAACGTCACACTTGGTTTTGTTGAAAATTGAATGCGTGGAAGTGCGTAAGAGGATATAACTTTGCCGTGTGGGCTATTATGTATGTAACGTTTTGATGCAAATCACCTCTTTCATTAAAATTAAGATTGTTCTACACAAATTAATACTTAAAATAAGGAAATCTCCGTAACAATAGAATATTGTATAAATATATTATATTATTATTTGTGTTTAAGGAATATTTCTATCTTAGCACGCAACACATAAAAAAATATAGGACTTCACCTCATTTGAGTGAGAATTAAAATTCGCCTCAAGAAATAAATCAGGTTGATTTAACTTTAGATCCCTAGCAACGGGGTAAACAAGGCTCAGCTAACAGCAAAAAGGCCATCAGAGCAGCGAGACGGAGCCATCGTAAGACGTAACAAGTGTCCTCCGTATCTCTTAATCACGTCCCCGGTAATTGTTTTATCTTTGGCTCGTTAGAACTCGTTTAAGCAAAGCCTTCTTAGAGAAGGATTAGGTGCGGTGTGCCTCAATCCACCCCCTGTTGCTAATTCTGGCGGTTTTTCCGCGGAGACCAGCTCGCAATGTTTAATATTTATAAGAGCCAACATCGCCCAGATTGCTTCTGTTGCCGGTGCAAGGATTACGTCAACGACAGAATGCATTTGGTTTTTTGCTCTTGGTTAAAATCGTGGAAATTTTTTCAAATGTAATGCTCATTCTATGTATCGGTACTGTTTCACTAGGTTAGTATTTCGTACAGTATCTATAAAAGTATATTGTGTCAAATTATAATAACCTTGTTAATAATGATGTATCAATTTATAAAATAAATATTTTCATATATTATATTAAATAGATCGCTACGTTTAGATTAAATGAAATGTTTAGGTATCGATTGTACATTAATAGGAAAACATCGAGAAAAATAAATATCCGAGAAGAAATAACAGAGATACGAGTGCGGTGTTCTTTAATTGATTGTATTAGGCTTGGAAGCATACGCTCGATTAGTCACAGATAAAGACCACTTATCGGCGACCGGTCTCGGAGCTCCGCCGAAAACAAATACTACTAAGTGCTTTTAACTATTCAAGAAATCCTTTTAACTACAAAACGATTACTTATTAACAACTTCGGTTCATAATATTGGCCCTCTACTATAAGATAACGAAATGAAGGATGTTTTTGTTATGTGCAGATATATATGTATTTCGTTTTCAATTTAAATATTGTTAGTAATTAAAAAAAATCAACCAATATTTAAATAAAAAACATAGAAAAATTATCGAATATGATTTTTGTTTTGACAGAAACAACATTGACCATAACATGATATTAATAGAGAATTTTATTCGTACATTTCAATATAGATTTTAGTATCAATTTTCAACTGGATTTATTTTACGGTACATTGTTTTCGTTCCATTAGACAGTGTAATTAATACTCAAGGGTAAACTCCTAATTGCGAGTGATAAATATAAAACGATCGATGCCACCATAGCTCAAAAACCGCTCCTTAATATTCCCCCAATGAAACTCAATATCACCGATTAGTACAGCAAATGTTAACTATATTATGAAATAATGAATAATGAAGTAGTCCACTTTTGTGCCCAAAAGCGGAAATTTTCATTGTCCATGAACACTAGTACTGTTTGCATTGTTTCACCTGTAAATTATAAACAGAGTTACGTAGTACCAAATTCGTTATAAATTATTCAGATGGGCGAAATGAGTGGTGAATTTTAACAGTTATGAAAGTTGATTTATTTATTTATTAGGCTTTGTTACGGTAATTGCTTTGAGGTTAACAGTGTTTGACACTTGCTGGGAACCTTGATCTATTGGCAGTACAAGATACAAATCGAAACAAACGAGAACCACGATTCGTCCAACTTTAAACAAGTATCGAGCTTTGGAAACTTAAAGTAGAATAAGTGGGAATATAATTCTATTAACCTTGTGTTATTTAATCTTTACGCTTGGAAGTATAAATTCTTATTAGATGAGAAGTAAGTATAATTAGATTAAATGTGATTTAAATTTTAATAGTGACTGAACGCTGCGCACTCAAGGAAGCGTGAATTATCTCGCTGCAAATATTATTATTTACTTCTTAGAACTCTGGCGAGTTTAGTTTTACTTCCATTTGATTTAGTATGCCCTTTTTATATTTAAATGTTAGATTTAAATCATTTTGTTTGAATAGAAATGTTTTTAAAATAATAATAAATTAAAAGCTGGGTATTTACTATTCAATCATAAACATTTCGGGTAAATTGTAATTAAATCTTCTATTAATTAATGACCAGATTTAAATAAAAGATATAATATTACTTACTATATAGTGTTATATTTTAGTCATGGCATAAATAAATACAATTCTACGGCAAATTTAATTGGCGTTTGTTCACAATTTAGAATTACATACATTATTAAATAACTTGAACATTTCCTTTTTGCGATATTTTATAAGTACATACATTAAACCTTTTCACTTCTATATCCTTCTAGGTACTTTCCCAAAGATAAAATAAAAAACTAACGAACGAACAACGTTAACTTCACAAAGAAAGAGCAGTATCACATTTTCGACAGATACATTGTTTGAATATGTCCCCGTGTTGACAGGAAAGCCCCGCTTAGTCGCGGTTGTCGTGCAAAGTGCAATTTTAAAATGTAAACAAAAACCGAACCGTTGCCGCCTTTAACCTGTAAACGTTGCCTTGAGTTTCATATTAACGCTGCGCCGTTGTAAAAAATAAAACGATGCACATCCAAACGGTTAGCCTTTCTCGACTTCGCCTGTGTAAGGAAGGTTATACGTTATGTTGTATGTTTGAATATATGTACTTTATGTAAAGACAGTTGATTGATGTAAATAATTTATTTATTGTAACTTAATATGATTTGATAAAAAGAGTCTTTGTTTATCTATTTTCGACGCATTGCGTGTTGAATGGTGGAACTCAACGCCGGACTTTGTCAATTAAAGTATTTTAAATATAATCATTCCCCGTGGAGTGGAGATTGAACCGACTTCACTGATACGCTGTTCTAATTCGCCACAATTTGATGATTAGATCTATACATCATAATGTTCTATAAATAAAAGTTTTTATTTCACATCGTTAACTACGTTCAAAATACTTCAATAATTTATGAGATGTAATTATTTTACACTTTTGAATATGATATTGTATTTCTATAAATGAGAAAGTTAGAAGATGGATGTTTGTTCCATCTTCACGCGAAAATTACTGAACGGATTTACATGAACATACAGTGATATAGCTTATACATCAGAATAACACAGAGGCTACAATTTACGCAAACATTTATACATTTTTGAATTTGCTGATAATATAAAAATAACTTTAAACGGGGAAAGCCGCTGGTGGAACGCTAGTATTGCAGTATATGAAAAACGAAGGACTAGATGGTAAATAGAATCTACCTATATACCGATTGACCCACATATCCGCGAATAAGGGTATTATTAATAATACCATAAGGGCAAAGATTACAATACATTAATTAAGCACTCAAATGAAAATCACAAAAATAGATCAATCTCTAAATAAATATGTATTTTCAGGTGATCTCGGTGAAATGAGTGATCGCGCGCGACAGTTGTCGTCGGTTATGGATGGGGAATTAGAACAGAGGCGGTCCGCACTCGCACTCGCTACGAATGAATCATTGCCATCAATCACGGTGTATTGATGGAGCACTGTGACTTTGATTAGAAATACACTACCATTTATAGTTTCAGAAAATATAGCGTTTCCTATCATTGCAACTGAAGCTTCCGATTGTTGTGATTCCACTTTACTTTTTGAAAATGCTATTCAATTTTTATTATGGCTTATGTTTTTTTTGCTTACATTTAAAAAAATAGATTTGTTTGTTATTGTATATTTTTTTGCTTTTTTTTAATAATTATTAACAGATATGTTTATTAGAAAAAAGTAAGTCGCGTATAGCAGCGCCAGAATTGAGCACATTAAGAGCTTACGTTTCGTGTCTGCGCGCATAAGCCGCCTTCTGAAAAGATTTGATGGGGAGGTTAGAGATTTATGTCAAGGATCATAGAGTCGGGGATCGGGGGATTTCAGTGCTCCAACATCCGACTGTGCCCTTTGTGCTTGGAGCACTATCCGGCTTCACTTCACTTTGTACCTCTTACTCCTACTGCCACTTACCTTGCGGGACGTTTCAATTTCATTTTAAGAAATACGCGGCCAGTCCGGCTCCTGAGTATCTAACTCGTATGAGCCAAACTTAAACGACTCAAATGAATATTTCCGTATAAGCTGTAATGCTTATTATATTCTTGAAATACAAAAGAATATTTATCAATTAATATTGGTGACTTATGATGGCTGCTATAAGCCTGTAGCTTAAATCTTTACTAATGAGCAGTGTTTGTTGCAACACGTTGTCATTTTACATATACATATGTATACCAATATCTGCGTTCGGATCTATTTATATTAGGTTCATTAGTTTGGTGAATGAAAGCAATATGGCAATTGGGACGTCAAAATAAGTAAATTAAACTAGTGACAACATTCAATAGCCGCTGGTACATGTCCTATTACATGGAACTCCAATCATAGTCGAGTGGGACTTAGCGTTGCTAAGTTTTCACCACTCGGCTTTGCGGTGATATCTCAATTTTCCTAGGGATTCCCCGCCTGGGAGTATTAATTTGTTGCCTGAGCTATGAGATGAAAATTCTAAAATACTTAAGAGTTTCAACGTCGAGCACAGTATAGACTTAGAGTATAGTATTTTTATTATCAAAATATATATTTTATTACAAGATAAACACATTTTTATAATTTAGGTATATCTTCAACAAAATAATATTTTCTTATGGTAACAAAGAGATAATAAGTATTATTGTATATGAAAAATACGATAAGCAGCAAAAAGTATTCGTATAAGACAGTTTTATTGATAAGTCAATCATATTTATATTATTCCGACGTATTTGCTCTCTTAAAATTACTCTCCTAGAAAACGTAAATTAGTAACACTCGTTCCATGCGACTCTTCGCGACAAATTTACATTTAGGAATTAACATTGCGCTGTTATTATATAACTTATTCCTACTTTATAAAATCAGTTAACAATTTTTTTTCATTTTCACACGATACCCCGCAGTAGCATGGTAGACAAAGGGAGCCTAGTATAAAGACACTCCGCCGAATTCTGGAGGCATTGCCTGTTATGTGGCGGAACTCAACACCACGCATTGCCTCGACACCACAGCGAAGAAAATTAAAATATTAAATATTTCACTTCCTCGAGTGGGAATGGAACCCACAACTTCTGTGCCCCTGCGCCACGACAAGCCTAAATCAACTACGAGACCATGACGCAAAGTAGCTTTTATTTCATTATAACCGGTCACTAGCCACTTGGTGGTACCAAAAGGTCAAACAACGAAACTATCGAGTTGAAATTTATCTACAGCGATTCATAACAGTTGGGGAAATCAAAAAAAAATAAAATAAAGCCCAATAATTATTATGCTAGCGAACCGAGTTTGCGGAAGCCGCAAAACGAAATTTAATTTGCCCTGAACGCTGCATCAGAAATAAAGTTAAAACAGTCGCTGCAGTAGGCGGCAGTACGCTTAACTTCTAACGCAAATGAATAGCGAATGGGAAAAGTTGGCCTGAGAAAAACGATGCCCCACTCGCGGACCATTGTCGCGCCGAACAACGCCGTTTCGAGTTTACGTTTGATAAGTATGTTATTTAATGTGCAAATAAAGAAGACGTTATATTATTTTATGTGTGTATGTATGTTCATTGAGTCTCTTTTAAAGTCATATGTCATAAAAAAATATTTTGATGTTTTTTTTTATCTAATTACACAATTTTATAAATATATTTTTATCAGCTTCACAGAGCATAGCAACGTACCTGCGTTGCTGTGCAGCGAGCGAACCTAGTGTTAAGACACTCCGCTGACAAATTTCCACAGAATTCTGAGGCCATTGCGTGCATATTTTTAATTTACGATTTCTTTTTTATAAATAATCTTAGCAACACTATATAAATATTAAAAGTTTAACGGAACATACAAAACAGAAGTTCATAATAAAGCCGCATGTTTCTAAAAGCTTAGATGAGATAATACAATTAGAGGCATGAACATAAGTTTCTGACAAAACTAAGAACAACTATCAATATGGAAGTCTCGACTGGTCGCGAGTACGCAATCGAAGCAGATAAGAGTTAGTCACTTCATTTCCAGATAGTTCGAAAGCGAGTCATTAAAGTGAATGAAACGTACGGCAATAAGAACTTTGTTTTATAGCTTTACTTTACAAACGGTTAAATAAAAAACAAAGAAGTATACGCTACTCACCGTTTTCGCCATTTGCGCTGACCCGGTGTCTGGGTACTGGATTAGGGCTTGAAATGAATCTGCAAGAGAAATTCTTCGTTATTAAAAGTGCAAGTAAAACTTTTACGGAGTACATTTAAAATAAACATTTTCTTTTGCTGTTGTAGAATTAATTATTATATCTAAACATTAATTAGTATCTTAAAATAAATCAACTATATATGTATCTTAAAATAAATCAACTTCACGCTGTATCCCGCATACAGCAGGGTAGGCAGAGGGAACCTAGTGTTAAGACACTTCGTTCCCCACTTTCTGCCGAATTCTGGAGGCATTGCGTATTGAGTGGTAGGATTCAACGCCACGCTTTGTCTCGACACTAGATCGAAGAAATGGAAATACAAAATTAAGTAAAGGGGATCGAACCCATAACCAATCGGTTTTACAATCACGCTTTGTGCCACTGCGCCACGATTGACCTGAAGTGGCTTTTAAGTATTTGTATCTTATAAGTGGTAAACAGTTAGTTTTGAAGATGAAGACGTAATTAAACACCACTTAAAGTAAAACATGTTAAGTGGATAGTGACGCGTTCAAAGGTGAAATTGCCGCCCAAGGTGCGTTATTAGATCCTACTTTTCAAGAGTTTGTCGAGTTTCGTCTCAGGTGCACCGCAGCTATTTTATCACAACACTCCAAGTAAATATGCGAAACAACTTTTATGTAATTTCGCCTCCATCGTGAGCTTGAGGAGCATAAATTGATACGTTTACTCCTCGATCCGTGGAAGTTTAGAACATTTTGGCTACGTTAGATTAATGTTGTTTATAAAACTATTTCTTGGTCTTAATAAATTTTCTACTCTGAAATGCGTCAACATGATGAACAGTTGATGATGATGACAGTTTTTAACTTTTGTAAAATTTGTTGATATTTTATTTATTTTATTTAATTTACATTTTTCTTTATGCAAATTGTATATTTTAATAGTATGTTAATTTAATACTGAATATATAAGCATTTACTTAATTTTCAGTCTACAAAAGATACAATATTAAATGTGGAAAATATGAAGAATTGAGTGATCTCGCACTACATTCTTCCTACCTAGTTATACTGATGCATTAATAGAAATTAAACAGGTACGCTTTCTACCTACATAAAATATAGAAGACAGACATCAATAAAAAATTAACAAAACATTATACTATATAAAATATAACATATATACACTTGGAATGGATTATCTTTTATAATACCAAACACAAACTTTGGAAAGTAACATATCTACTTTATTAATAACAACGGCTTTTCCTTTTCCCTAACAATTTTCCGAAGCTATAAAGTATAGAATATAGAGCCACTCAAACTCGGCGGAGAACGTCGACGCAAATGAAAAGTAACGCGCTGTCTCCTCATACATAGTTAAATGCTTTTTAAGACTCATATTTTCTTTAGGCCCACCATTTAGGAACGTCAAAATGGAACGTACAAAAAGGTACACCGCAAATTGGACTTTCATGTAATTAGCTTGAGAATGGGATGAAGAAAATTGAAAAGAAAATTGTGAAATAGACAAATATATCTGAATACACCACTGAGCTTTTAATAAAAAAAAATCTTCATAAAATTTTATTAGAATCTTGAGTATTTGTTTGTTATATACGTAAATTACTAAAATTTTTAAAATTATAAGATGTATGAGTTCAGATAATACAATACATTAGTAATATTTTAACATTTTGATATCTTCAAAAACATATTTCAGATATTATATACAAAAAAAAACCACACAAAATTTGAGAAGGTATAATGTAAAAACGGGCGCGACAAAAATTGAAACATAGTTAACAACAGCCGGGGCGGAAGTTTTTAAAACAACTTCGTCCGGTTACCCTTTATTCGAATTTATTTATTCGAGTCGAAATATTCGAGGGCTAATTCGATAACGATGCTCGCTTCGATTGTTCACAAGAAAATTTAAATGATTCCCAATCAGTCCTTATGCGATGTTTCGCGTTTCATTAAAAATTCAAGTAGAACGAGTAATTACTTTATGCAATATTTAAGAGTAAGCACAAGATGAAACGTGAAGTTGTAAATGAAAATTTCGTAATCCGCATTTTGTAGGGAAGCAAGGAGGTAGCTTCCGCTGCTTTCGGTATGTAAATTTAAGCGAGGTCTCGCCTCCGTCGACCGACCGATTACAATATAATATGATATCTTAAATCTCTTTGCTCCCACAGTGCTATGTCAAACTTGAATGCATTCTGAGTCGCAATTTAGACGTCTTTTCATCTTGCGACGTTGAAATGCAAAGAGTAATGTAGTAATATAAGAAGCAACTGCGGTTTAATAGCAAGCCCTTCAAATATACATGTAATCTTGAATTTAACAGTTTTCCTGGTTGTGAAGAATAGATTTGTATGTATGTATGTGTATACTGTTAATATTAGTAGACACAGCGGAAAACACATTATATAAGAAAAGCGTAAGCCATCACACGTTTCTAATCCCGGAACAAATCTCAATGAAGATCGCGGTAATCCCACCCCGGGTCCCCGCGATCAACCCCCTCCAACCCCCGCGCACCCCCGCGACCCCCGCTCACCCTCGATTGGCTTTATTAAGGTGTAACAGACCGCTACAATTATTATGCGTCCCCTGTTTGCGGTAGATGTGTCTATGTTGTAGGATTCCCGTAATTAAGGATTTCATTCGACTGATTCTACGATCTCAATGTTTGTTATGAACCGCTATGACGTGTCAGCCTGCAGTATTAACATTGTACGCTCGTCCAACGTACAGTACGTAAATTAGTAATAGTGTGTAGTAAAGAATCACATTGCTTTGTGTGTGGCTAAAATTTTCTAAATAAATACGGATATACAATGCCGACAATTAGATAAATCAACACTGCTAAACTCTCGTTAAACTGACTGCAACAATTTTGAACTCCCTCTCCTTTATTAGTAGTAATATGATAAAAACTTAGGGAATATTCATTAGATTAACTCGCAAAACTTATGAAAGTAACAAGGAGAAACAACATGAATCCAAAATTGACGACAACTCCTAAGTGGTTAAAGTTATAAAGCATTTTCGGTGGTCGTGCTGAATACGAAAACACAAGCGGGAGGGAAACATTGAATTTCACAAATTGCGAAAATACCCGTTTATTGTTTTGTGATAAGATTATAATAATAAAAAGATGCGAAATAACTTTTAAAGTAACATTTAAGTAGTACAACAACATATTTAATATTTAAATGTAATAAAAGCATTTGTACCACCTCGAAATAAATCATAGTAACAATACTTTCATATAAAGTATGACATAGAATAAGGATGATTCAATGTTAGTAATATGAAAAATATGTCAAAAGAAAAAGTGGAGAAATGTATTATTCCATTAAATATCACTCACCGAGACATTATAAGTTACTTAACTTTAGTCAGGTATGTTACGTGTTGTAGGGCATTGAAAGTGAAATGTATACGAAATATGTGGTGTATTTGCTCCCCACGAGACAGGATAATTGAAGTAGGGATTTATTCGTTTCGGATCTACGATCTACTACGGCTGCCACATGTTCGGCTTTATATAGAACGGGTTCAGTATATTTGTCTATCGTACAAACTAAAATCCCATGAAAGGTAAAGCTTTTTGTTGGCAAATGCATTTGCTAAGGCCGAATGAAATAGAGACATTGTCGAAAAAAATAAATAAATAAACAAAGATATAACAAACACTCACACTGTAACTCGTACTAGTATATGCATGTTCTCAGATAAAGAGGACGGTATGAGAAGTTAAATGAAAATGAATTATTTTAATGGCGGTGCACTTTAAATACTTGAAGGCAAATGGGACACTGGGAACTAAACGGTGAACGGGCAAAGACAAAAGCTTTTAAAATTGGACAATGACGAATGCGATAAAAAAAGCAAACAGTGGCTTGCCGTGACGTTGGAAAATTGGAAACAGTGCATTAGAGGTTATGTCATGATAGCGACGAATTATGAATCCTTCCCTGAGTAGACTATGAAATTATATAAATTCAA
This sequence comes from Heliconius hermathena, assembly GCA_013403705.1. Lineage (NCBI taxonomy): Eukaryota > Metazoa > Arthropoda > Insecta > Lepidoptera > Nymphalidae > Heliconius > Heliconius hermathena. The sequence continues at coordinate 339,335 of JAAIXJ010001900.1, read as the reverse complement.
AGTACAGCGATCTTTGACAAAAGATGTATTTTTACGTAAATTTAGATCATTTTGAATATTTAAGATCGTTTTTAAGATATTCTCAATTAAAAGTTGTACAACAAACTAATGTACGAGTACGTAATGTAGTATACATTTATAGGTAACATTAAAATTTCGATCGGTTTTTGAAAACTTCCTAGAATAAAACTTAAATTACAAATACAAAATCTAAGCCGCTTTTAATAAAATAAGCAAATTTTTTGCTAATTTCATGTTTCATGTCCATTAAAACTTTATAATTCTTTGACATTTATGATATTCAACAAGAATAATAAAAATAAACGGTAAATAAACAAAAGTAAAAATTTATGTTAACTTGTTTGACAAGGGTCTTAAATTGTATGCAGTATAGTCTAAAGTAAAAGTAAAATTTTTACTTATGCGGGTAAAATGATTTAAAAAAAATACAGTCGAATCGACTCCTTTTCTGACAGAAGTCAGTTAAAAATACTTAGCAGGACGGAGATTATTTTTATATTTCTTAAATTTTGTGATCACATTTCCCAGATAATTTACGAAATCGGTATTAAGATTTGGGGTATTGTTACAAGCAAGGGACTTCCGTAGTTTAAAACAAGTCTGATTAGGTATTAACGAAGTTTATAATTGAGCTGAAAGTGAGCAGTATACAGTTCGCCACACCGCCGTGGGCGAAGCTTATCAAATATGTACCTACAAACCTGCCAGCCGGATTTATTTAGGATATGCATGAGGGTACGATTTAAATTTTAAACGGATTGTGCCCTTGGATTTTGGACTTGAGCTATGTTTGGTAAATCTATCACTAGTACCTACACGCCAGGCCGAATATAATGTTAATGCGCACTTCGATTATTAATACTGACCTAGTTTGATTTACGAGTACGTACGTCCGCCCTATGGGAATGCGTCGCGTTACAGCGATAAAAGGCTTAAGTCGTAATTAGATTTGAAAATTAGGGAGCTAAACATTTCGTGTGCGCGGCACATGTAAAAACGTTAAATTAATTATAAATTTACATTTTCCGTTGTCAAATAAAACTTATAATTATATGACAGTGTGTGTATATTAAACATAATAATAAATAAAACAACTGAATGCGGACTGTAACATGTTTTGCAATCAGGAGAGAGTTAATGAGCCGACGTGGATTACTCTCTGTGTAATCCAGTATTAATTAACGGAGACCGAATCAAAAACTCGTTAAAATTACTAAAAGTAAACAATATTTAATATCGGTGGATTGGGCGTGTACCACTAATGAAGAGCACTGTACGGACCGCGGTATGTAGCTGTGAATTCTAATTTTGATTTTACATTTCTGCCCATTCAAAATTCAACTATTAATAGTATTATCGGTAAAGGAATAGATATTTTGTTGATATATTATTAAATTAATTTCAAATGTATAATATTTTATAAGCGTATCAGAATTTGCAGGTTTAAATTGAATTCAAACATATTTTATGTAATTATAAATAAACACGTACAACATAACGATTTACATACAATTTCAATATGGATGAACAACTAAATTGAGTTAAATATTTTAGAAAACATATAACAGCTTGGATATAGCGGAACTCGAATCCGCGCCTTTCGCAAATCATCCAAGCGCACGTTGCCTTTTTTTTTTTTTTTCGAATGGACTTAATGCTGTTGACCTGGAATGGTCTTTCAGCACCCAGTTCCCCACATTTCGCCGAATTTTTAATTTTTTATCAGCTACATCGGATTTCAGCTACGCTTGTTGCAACTTATTTGTGTTGTTAGCTTGTAGAAATTTTTAGTGTTTGTACAAATTTTTTTTACAAATTCCGCTACCCGCAGATCATTGCTAAGAATAATAATTTGGCAAGAGATAATTTATTAAATTAATTATTATTTATAAATAAAAATATTTTCAATTTATCGAATATTTTTAAAAAAATTATTACATTTTTCTATCCTTCACTTTAAAAATGTAAAAAAATACTTAAAAAAATGGAAAAATAAATAATGTTTACTTACTATTCTTAGTGAAAGTGACGATTTTGAGCACTTTTCCATAACGCTGGAAAATCGAATGAAGAACGTCAAGCACAATTGGATAAAGCATGTGCTCTATTATCACGCGGAGAACTGTGTTTGGACCACCCTGTAACAAACATCAAGATGTTAGATTTTATTTTAACGATAAATATGTTAGTAAATTATCAAACAACAGTAACAAGAAAGGTTAACGTAATGAAAATATGTCTACAAGTAAAGGAAGTATAAAATTTTGTGTTTAATTGTGAAACAAAGTCGCTCCCAGAGAGTATTTAAAAAGAACATTTATAATTTCTATATATTAATATGAAAAAACAAAAAATAGATCGCTCCTCACGAGAATTATGCGGACAGAGGAGGATGAAATTTCACATACGTACTTAAAGTTTATATAATATATGAGTAAAGTATGTATGTATGTTTTTTTAAATAATGTTAAAAAAAATAGCTTTACCAAATAGCCACAATAAGCCTATGACAGGGAAACCCCTGACTGCCGTGATCCTTGAAATTTATAATTTTTTAAAAACAAGTTATATAGGTACAGGTAAAATTACTACGTAATAATTTTATAGTTATTTCACACAAAAAATATATATATACATAATACACAACATCCGTGCTCAAGTATTAAATACTTAACTAAGTAAAGAAGCTGCTATCTGATTATTACCACCTTGTTGGCAGGTATTTAGCCGGGTCGGTAGAATACGTTAGTTTGCATAATAAACACTCGTTGTATGCGCTTCATAAGCTCGATCAGTCTATATCTCGGGTACTCCCCTCTGAATTCAAAATCTGATTTACGGTAGGAGCTTCTAATATTTAAGACGGCCTCTCCTAATCAGCTTTGCTGCGGTTTAGTGGTAAATAGATAATCGTCTTTGCTTTACGTCACCCAAAGGCAACGTTAATTGTACGATTTAATGCCCCAAATGCATAGCTGTTATCCTGATATATTGAGTAACTAAATCATTTCAAGTTAGTCATTTTGGTACATTGTTTCACATAAAGTTTGGCAATTTGAGCTCACGCAACGAATCACTGTCGTAATATATTTTTAATGGAGTGAGTAGAATATGACCTATAATTGAAAATGTTTTAGGCGTTATTTGTTTGACATTATTCATGTGCATTTAACCATTTTTGCTTGAATAATTTATATGTACGCTTTAATGACTAAAGTTGGTGATAACCTATAGGAAAACACCTGCTCAAAAACGCAAAGTTACGTTATGAATCCAATTTTATGGCCGTAATTATTGAAATTTATTCTTTTAACACAGTTTTCTTTTTCATATTAACGAGTTTGATTTGATGTAAAAAAATTATGAAAATTAAATAATATTTATTTATTTGTATTTTGATATACTTTGGATGTTTACTTATTTAAATTTTGTACATAAACTACTTATAATACAATTCTAAAACAAGCTTTTTGTAAATAAATCGATGTTTAAACATATTTACTTGTATTTCAGTGCCTCCATTCGCTGGTTGCAACGTAGCACCCGCGCCAGCGACCAGAGCTGCGCCCGCGCTGTTTGAAATAACTTGTGCAGCTTGGAGCGCCGCCTGCGCTGACGCCGACTAAAACAAAATAAATATGATTTAAAATAATTCTCCCTACCAATTATTATATAAAAAAGTAATTATAATGATTATAGAAAATTAATAACGGTAAATTTTATTTGACAAGCCGTTAATGCTATTATAATTTTTCGATATTAACAATAATATAAATTATTTCATAAACCATCTTTCACTTGTTATATTTTCCATTTTTAATTTAAGTAACAGTAACGAGTTTTTATTGCATTCGACTAATATTCTTATATAATCTTAAACCTTCCTTCTCAACAAAGGGCACCGAGAGATTTCTTGTATGTACGTGTATTACCAATTCAACATCATTTCCCCAAAATATAAGAAGCAGTCACAAAATAATAAATATGTCCACTTAACTTCCATAAGTTGGATAACAAAAGAACGCAATAGAAGTTATCTCTCGTACACCTTGGAGTGCTCGAAGACCACGAGATAACATTGACCGTACCAAACAAAAGGACGCCATAAACTTTTTTTGTATCGTCGAGAAATCCACTACTTTGTTAGAAAATACTACCTAGAGGATGACCTTCTTAGATTCGTACGAAATAAAGTAATATTAAAGATGACTTACAAAATTGAGAAAAACTGTTTGTACAGCCTCTGTCTGGAAAGCGATATTTTAAAAAGCTATTTTAATACAACAGTATTTTATTAAAAGAAATAAGAACGAAACCAAATTGACAGTGACGCCTCGTTCAAAAGCCTTTGTGTAAAGCTCGCTGTTAACGTTACAAATGATATGTCAATCGGTTTTAGCATGAAGTGTTAAACCTGATCAACGGTGCATAAAAAGAGTAAAATAATGAAACGTACGGTGTTGAGGAGCACGTAATGATCGCTCTAGCCGGCCACTCTTTGATCCTATATTTTCCATGGCTTTGTGCCCGACGACAAGCTGACAAGCGTGCAGGCCAGACACAAAAATAAGGCTTTAACCGTGTCACAGTAAGCCTGCCGTCGACGCCAAAGGCTCCGCTACAAATTCACGTTGACTTTCCCTAACTCCCCTTCCAGCTCTTTTACCTCATTCTTTGAGATATAATATTGCGGCTTTTGTAAAGATGTAGTAGCAAAATTAGTCAGCAAAGTATGATCGATTTAATTTATAATTGATGTTATAATGCGGAATAAAAATTATGTAAGAATTTTAGAATAGTAATTTTGCATTAAACTAAAATTTACATATTGTGTGACATTATTATATTCACACTTTTCTCTTATTTTGAACAGGACATAAACAAATTGTAGTAATACATTTTTAATTAACAAATATTGATTTATTAATTTGTTTTAGCATCGCGTTTGTATCCCGTATATATCCCGGTACTGGAATCGAACCTACATTTACAGCCAGACACTGTCTATGGTCTGGAATTCATTTTTTTATTGAAATATAATTCTCAAAGCAGACGGAAATATTGCTTTAAGCTAACACAGTAATTGGAAGAGACATAAAAACTACGAAGATTAAAGTATGGCACGAATAATTGAAATTGCGGTTTCTCGAAAATATTTTTCCAATAGCGTCGTTGAAAGTGCAAACTCTGGACTTATTTAAAAGGTCTTATTCGCAGGACGTACAATCTTTCAGCGAGACCACTGGCAGACGGTCGAGGCGACGTAGACGCGACAAAATAACTCCATCCGCCATTGGAGATTTCTATTCAGCTACCACAAAAACCTTTTGCGACGCATGATTGATCAAAGCCGTGCATTCACTACACGATCTTTAAATTGCACCGGTGCTTAATAATAGTGGGTAAGGTATAGGTCATGTAATTTTTTTAATCGGACTTATATATATCATCAAGGCAATTTGCAACTACATAACAAGAATAAAAAATATAGTATTATAAATAAAAAACAATGACTTAAATTGTATTCTATCCACAAATATAATTCTAGTAAATAAAAGAATAAATAATATGTCTGACGAAATTTAGTTTAGTGATCCCCTCGGAATCGTGTTAAGATAACAATGGCAAGTCTATCTATTTTGCCAAATCCCTCATTATAAGTTTTAATAGCGCAAGACAGTTGGATATTTCTGACATCTTACTACGAAAATTATAAATATCTGCTTCCACAGTTGCCAATATTGATTCATTTCATACGCTCGCCTATATTTAACTGCATCTGTTAAACACCCCTCGAAAGAAACGTGTCTAAAAGAAATGTTAAGTAAAAATAGAATGTTGAAAACCATTACCGAAAAATGTCAAAAGTGAAATAATAATGAAAGATCTTCCTCTGAAATCGTCACGAAAAATAAGTCCTTGATAATGTTAAGGAGCTCCCCGCAGGGCACGAATCACATCATTATGAAGTATCGTTTTAAGAATTGTAGGAAATAGGACTGACAAAGAAATGTCAAAATAACGCTTTAAAAATTTGTAATAAATAATTTCTGATAGTTTAAAAAAATCACAAGTAATTATTTGTTTTCCCCGTATTTTACAACATAGATGTGAATAGAGAAAGAAAACATCTAGTTATCTGCGCTTTCATCTTACTATTATTTTTTAGAGTTTTAACTTACAAAACGACAGTCAAAGTTGCGAAAATGGATATCAATATACTGTACGTAGAATATTCTCGTGTCATTACACCACTAAAACATAGATTATGGTTTGATACAAATTACAAGACAAATATAAGTTAAGATAAACTTCTCAAAACTCGTACGGAGACATGAGTAAGCACATAATAGACGCCTAGTTCTATCCATTTTCAGTTTATACATCACATTAATTAGCCATTGTGTTTACTCAGACGCTTGTTTGCATTGTTGACAATCCGATCAAACAACTATTATACTATTGATGATTAAACAATGAGATGATTATAATCATAACTCGCGAATAATTGCCAACACAACGGTATTATTTGTTCTATATTATGTATATGAAAATCGAAACAACGTTATCATTTTTAATATTCTCGCGACTCAAGCCGAGTATACAGCGAGACTAAGACTTTCGTTGTAGTCATTCGCGATTTAATAAAGCTAAGAGTTTTCAAATGCAATCATCTCTTGTGAAAAAGCAAGTATATAATATATTGTACTAAATAAACGTGATTACATGTTGTTTTTTTATAATAACTCCCTTTCAATTACTGTAATACGCTACTAAGGAACATTATTTCTGAGGAACATCTGATAAATGTATTGTCTTTTGATGTTGAAAAGCTCCTTATCTTTTACTAAGTGTTTTTTGTATGTGTGTACAATATGTACGGACCAATTTGTTCCGTCCCCACTGAGTCGTTACAATTTTATAGAAGTATAATATTTAGATAAGTAAGTTATTGCTTTCATATTTCAGTTCGAGTGAGATACTTTTCAATCTACTAGATTTCAATTTCTTTATGGTTTCGTAGGGAAAAGCTTCAATTTTGAATTATTGCTAACACGACTTTTTACTTTACCTTCCGAAAAAATAAACTTGTTGTGTAGTAACAAAATAATGTCGATGAAATTTTAGTCCATTTATAAATGACTGATATTCTGTATATTTTTACATGTAATAGTTATAAATTTGATTAAATTTTAACCATATTATGATAGTAATTTTTAATTAACTATAAAACAGTTTTATTTATTTTATTTGCATTTTACAAACAACTAAATGAAATCCATTTCCATCATATAATAAATAAGTCAGGACGTCCTGTTTATGTTAACCACTGCATTCAATCTAATTATAGCTGACGGAAATTACAGGGTGATGTGTCGATCAAACTATATAACCATTCATTTGTATTTGATATGCAGTGGTTTAATAAGGTAGAACTAGTCCCGAAACATTGAAATAATAAGTTAACATTTTATAAAACATGAAGACCCGTTGTCGCGCAGAGGCACAGCGTCGGATTGTAAAAGAGGTGATTGTGTGTTTGATCCCAACACGGACAAATGTTTTTTTTTTCTTCATTTCCTTGCTCTTGTAAAACGCCAATACGCGGCGACGAGTTCCGCGATTTAGCACGTGATGTTTCGAAGAATCGGAATGGAAAGTGGGGAACGGATACTCTGTTAACACTTGGTTCCTTTTTACCACCCTATTATACGCGGGACTCAGCGCGAAGTAAAAAAATACTTTGGTATTGCAAGAGTAATCCACGACAAACGTAACATAGAATCTTTTGTTCAATAAGAAAAAACACCATATTTTTTAAATTACTTCCCCCAAAAAAAAAAATAATTATTTGAAGTATAAACATAGTAATTACTATTATATAATATACTTAATTTATATGCTTATCTACTCTAGGTATAATTTAATTAACTCGAGCTAAAATGTCATCCGTTTTTCTTTTTGATTATACAAAGGCAATATTATGGCTATGAGACGGCAGAATGATTGAAGAGTATTGAAGACAGGACTCGTGGATAAACGAATTTTAATTGATCATTTGAGAGCTTCATAATTGATTCATCTGCTGGGTGTTGTGTTACCAATAATATCCACTAACCGTAATTTACTTGGGAAACAATTTTCTTCTCTGAATAAAGTAATTATTAAATATTGTCAATTTTTTTAAAATTTTGTATTAGTTTGTGACCTGCGCTGCGTTTTTAGATACTAAGTTTGAATGTACACGCTATGGGTTAGATTCCATTCGAGAATATCAATCGTAAAATCTCTGTAGAATGTGCACAAAGTTGGGATCGTGCGCGAATATTATAAAAAAACTAATCACTATATTTTTTTGTGTAACAAATAAATAAACTGAAAATTTGCTGTTATCTCGTAATCTGTTTAGATTATTAAACATTTTGCAATAAAACTTTAAAAGTCGAACAAATTCCGCGTATGAAAGCGACGAAAGGCGCTAAAAGGTTTAAGCGTAATTTTTAGTGCTGGGAGACGTTGAAAGGAGACGGTAATTTTATACAATCTACGCCAGGTCAAGGCTTACAAAAGGGGTTTAAAATGAAAAAATATAAATTAGCTCATTCAACTAAAATTGTAGGGCTTCTTTGATGTTGATATTTTATCTTCACTATGCGCTTAAGCTGTGATAAAGGATTAAAATTCAAGTTATTTTACGCGACGTTAGCTTTTTTCACACTAAAACAGTTTTATTATATGAAACTTTATATTAAAATAATCTTCGTTCAGATATCGACAGACAAGAGATGTAGTTTAGTAACTCAATCAAACCGGAACAACGTAGCTCATAAGGCCCATCGTTGTATGCGGGTTTATTGAATACCGTTATCTAAATTGTGGGCTCTTGATACCCCTTTCAAAGATTATATTAATAGTTTTACTACTGGCCGCGGGGGGTTAAATTTCCCCATAGGCAACGACGGATTTAATGTTCTATCGCATACCGCAATATAATACGTTTATAATTGTAACAAAGCTAATTGAACTGCGTTATTATGAATAACTAGTTAGACTTTCACTAATTAAATGATTTAATGTTTAGACTCAATACAATTTGAATAAGCCTCGGTGTGTCCGCCGTGTGCTGGCTATTTATTGTATTGATGTTTTATTTGTAAGCTGCTAACGGGTTTCCAGCAATGTTGTTGGTGTTATAAATAAATTTGAAAATACCTAATACCTATGTATGTTTTGTTTAATTAATGATTTCGTTTCAATTATATTTATATTTATTTAATTATATTTATTTTTATTCAATTAATAGTAATTAATAGGTACATTATTTATAAATAATTTACGGAACGCGTAAGAAAATATCAAAAGTTAAGTAAGAGATGAGTCACTGGGAGCACTTTTTGTATGCTAATAAATTAAGTAAAATTCAAGAGTAATATTATATATCTTACTGCGTTACTGTGTGTTTGATCAGTTTTTAGTTCTTTGTGGTTAGAAAACTGAACGTAGACGGCGCGTCCGCGTAGCTGCGCCACACAACCACCGAAGTACGCCACCATCGCCACCGCTGATATCTCTTCTGCCATCTCGAGGAAAGCCTTGGAACAAAAGGAAAAATCATTTTTACATATTCCAAATATTTTATAGATATAGATATAATTTACCTAATATCTTTTAAGAAATTTTATGTTATCAGTAAAAGGTTAAGAACGTCCGGCAGCATATAGCAGTAGTGTACGACTGTAAATGGCTTTGCCCAATTCGGGGGAAAGAAATATTTAATATTTTCTCTTTTCGCTCTGGTAGCGAGGCAAAGCGCGGTGGTAAGTTTTGGCACTCCACACGCAATACCTTGAGTTCCGCGGGGAAAGTGCGGAACGTTTCTTAATGAGAACAGAATATCTTATCACTATGTCCCACACAGAGTAGCATTGCCTAACCAGTTACGTGCGGGATGCAGTGTGAAGCAAAAAAAGGGTTATGATATAGGCCAGCGTAACGCAATGGGACAGATGGGACGATAGTTGTAAGTTCGATCTCCACTCAAAGGAAATCATTATTTTCATTACGCCACTCTGTTAAAACAAAGTGCGAAGTAAATTTCCTTTATTCAACGCACAATGCACGGCGCATATAATATGTAAGTAAAACTAATATTTTTAATAACAATAATATGGTAAAAAAAAATTAGTAGTAGTTCCAACAGGTCAAACAATACTATATCCTATCATCTTTACTTACTTCCCTAATTACTTCCGTCCCAATTCTAATCGTCTATATAGAAACTTTGCGGGCTCAGTCTCGGGACCCGACTTTCTAAACAAAACCAAGAAGCCTATGTAGTAGATATTATACAAATATAAATATGTTGCTAAAAATTTAAAGCTGGTAGCAACCAATACGTTAATAATTGATACCGTTAAAAGCAGATTAACGCGTTGTCCCCGCATAGCAGGGCAAGCGAAGCTAACCTAGTATTAAGACAGTCCGTTCCCCACTTCCAGCTTAATTTTCGAGACATTTGGTGTTGAGTGGCGAAACTCAACGCCGCTCTTTATTACCAAGGAAAAAGAAGAAGAACGAAGAAATGAAAATAACTCAAATAAAAACATTTAAATATATTTACGACAAAAATGTAACTTGAATGAAATATTTTTTTCCACTAGACAGCAAACTTGCGAGTTATAAATAACCTATAACTACACTGAATACAAAGAAGGAACATAAATTGAGTATCCTACCGGTACTGTACGACAACTATCACCTAATATAATCGAATGCCGGGAGTGGAGGGCAAAATATATGAGTATGTAAGATGACGTCGAGTGAGAGGTCTGGCACTCATATTTTACACGACGCGACGAAGGTTGTCATCTAATCTACTTGGTTAGATTACGGTTGTGTTAAAACTAATCGTTTTGAGATTAAAAATATATGTTTAATATAATATTTTTTCTATAATAAATGTTATAATATGGTTTTTCATATTATTATTTGCTTTACTATAATATATTTGGGGAATGGAAGTGTGTTAACACTAGGTTCCCAAGTTCCGTTTACCTACCCGGTTTGCATGGGATGCAGTGTGAAGTTATAAAAAAATATGTTGTAATAACAAGATTGTTTCAAAAAATCGGAATTAATATTTTTTTAAATAAAATATAGGTATATAATCATGTCACAATAGTTTTCCTTGAAGCGGCATTTAGAATAGGTCAATTAATATAATCAATAAAACACACATTAAGTAGTCTAAAAAGAGTAAATTTAGATATAATTATATACCTATACGATAGTATAATACCACTAATAGGAACAAATACCTACTAAAAACAGTTGAATATGTCAACATATTCACTAATAGTAATACTCCACTCAACTTATGAAATGAATAGGTAAATCCCTCAAAAGTGTTATCATAACGTGTTACCAACACGCTTCTGTCTGTAGCACTACGGCGTACAATTAATCGGCTTTGACGAACTTGCCACGCATAAACCCAGTGACCAAACAACAGTACTGATCCCCGCATAGAGTATAACGTATAGCGTATAGTGCATCGTTTTCTAAATGCGTTATGATTTTGACGATCATTTTGGAGTGGAAATTTAGCATACCCGCTCCCTATTTCGTGTGCGCACCATTCACAACCGCAGATTTCTGCTTTTGGCATTTGAACATAGCCGACCAACGTGCAAAATACACCGGCGTAAGCCCGTGTAAGCCGCAAATGAAATAGAAATTGTCTGCTACTAATTAAAAACAAATATGTAGTCGTGAAAAGGGAACTAAACTAGAATAAAACATATAGCGTTGCTTACAATTTAGAATTCATCATAGAGATTGAGGCCAGTCGTGGCGCAGGAGCACAAAGTGTGACTGTAAGATCGACTGGTTGTGGGATCGATCCCCAGTCGAGGAGATGAAATATTTATTTAAATTTATATTTCCATATTCGCTCTGGCGTCGAGGAAAAGCGCAGCGTTGAGTTCCGCCACTCAACACGCAATGCCTCCAGAATACAGTGGAAAGTGGGAAACAGAGTGTCTTAACACTAGGTTCCCTCTGCCTACCCTGCTGTGTGCGGGATACAGCGTGAAGCTGATTTGATTTATTTTATTTAGAATTCAAGTTTAAATAGCATAGCAAGATATGCCATAAATATTATTAAGGTATTATTATATTATACTTTTGTGAAAATTTAATTTGGAGCATGTATGAACAATACATGCATAATATATCGCGGACTACATCAAATTAAAACCATACGATAAATATAATGTAAAAAATATTTTAAATATTGATGAAAGATAAATATTTTATATTAATTAATACCTAACATAAATGAACATTTATAGATATAGCAACACGAGCATGAAGTTGTAATATTATTGCTATACCTGCCATATTACCGGATGAATACTAACAAATGAGACTCAGTAAGCATTTCAGAGTCATAACAGGAACCATTTTTTGATAAAGTTATAAATAAACTAGTATTGTATTTCATAAAATTGGTCCAGATATTATGAATTGAATTGATTCATAAATCAGATGAAATGTTAAAGGGAGTGAGGGCGACAAATTGATGGAAGCATAGCTGCCACGCGAGGCTCGATCGTAAAATAGTGTCAACGGCTCTTCGTTTTAATCACCGAGAGTGGAAGCGATTGTCCGCACCCACTCACATCAATGTTTGCCCACCTCTCAACAGATGCCGCCTTTGTAACTGGACTCTCGGAGCTACGGTTACCATCAACTGCGATACTTTTCATCATTCTCCACGAGGCCATCAAAGGATCGAAAGCTTGTTGAGCTCTGGAGTGCTTTATTATTGATTAATATACGAAACATAATTTAATGTGGGATTAGCACTCACGTGAATTAAAATTGAAGCTGTAGCTTTAAATTGCTTCCAGCGATGCGCGAAAGAATATTAGAAATGTCGCAGCTACAAGAAAGATATGAAATGCAAGGTAAAAGAATATTTAAGTTTCATTGTGTTTGCACCGTGAAGACTTAAATGAAAAGATAAAGAAAAAATCATAACACAAAAAAATTACATTGTGACCGTTCATAAAAAAGGGATTCGACTTGTTTCTCGTGCTGAAAGAGAGATTGTTTTTGTTCACGCCGCGATATATACGAGGCGGATGTCATACACGCTATTTATTAGATGGGATAACATTGTCGCAACGTCTGCCCCACTGCCTGCACGTAATAAGATTTCTTTTTTATTATTTTATTTCCGGGTTGTAAACTAACTCATTTTTAATTTGTCAGCAACAACTCGTAAATTCTGAGTCGCGCGTACTTTTCAGGCCCTCACGGCGTGAAATGTGATAATAAAAACGGCTAGATGTCATCTCAAGCTTACGAGAAATATCTTAGGTCTTGAAGTTAGTGACTCTACTTGGGACATGCAGGTGTAATTGTAAAATAAAAATAATAAATACAAATATGTTACTTGGAAGCTTTTAGAGTTAAAAGCAATGGAATAGACGGCTTTAAAATAGATGTGCTAACCTTTATCCTTGTGGAGTCCATTATTGGATTAACTTCTGCACGATCAAAATTTTACAATTTTTATTTAGTTTTTAAATTCGTTTTATAAAGTCTAAATGAAATATGGCTAAGTCCTACATAAATACTGGCGAGAAATAAAATCACAAAAGGATATTATATTTTGTTTCATATAATATAAGTACGTAAGTATATGTATAAATAATATATTTACTTTAGACCTTTGTATATTAAAGTGAAATAATATTATTTTCAAGACGTAATTGTTTCTATAAAAATATATTGCGAAAACAAGGAAATAAAAACAATTATTCAACTAACGTGGCGTGCCATCATATTCGTAACCCAAATTGAAATTTATTTTCATCGTCGCCACCCCTTGAATTCCGCTAAGTAGAATTTTGATGGAATTTCGCATTCAGCTTAATTTATTATAATTTTTCCCCTTTTCGCATATTTTTGGGGCTAAAAGTGATAATTAAAATGTATAGACATTAAATAAAAAAGAGCATATAGCTTTTACATTTTATAATGGAAATTGTGAAAAATGAAATATAGTATATAATTTGTTTATTACAAAATATATATAAGTATGTACATATGATATAAATCTGTTTTGCATTTTTTCCTTTGTGTATTTAAAAAAAAATATCAGCTTCACGCTGTATCCCGCACACAGCAGGGTAGGCAGAGGGAACCTAGTATAAGACATTCCGTTCCCCACTTTCTGCCGAATTCTGGAGGCATTGCGAGTTGAGTGGCAGAACTCAACGCCACGCTTAGCCTCGACACCAGAGCAAAGCAAATGGAAGTATAAATTTTAAGTAAATATTTCATCTCTTCGAGTGGGGATCGAACCCACAACCAGTCGGTTTTAGAGTCACAGTTTGTGCCGCTACGCTACGACTGGCCTGTGTATTTAAAAAGAAACATCTATATCAGATTACGTATCTGTAAAGATAAATAAAGTGTGTATAATGAGGCCTTTGTGGCGCAGGGACACAAGCGCGTGGCTGTAACGCGACGGTCTTGGGTTCGATCCCATTTGGGGGAATGAAATATCATTTATTAATATTTTCATTTCTTCTCTCTGGTACGATGTCAAAAGCACGACGTTGAATTCCGCCACTCGGCACCCAATGCCAAAAAAAATCGGCGGAGAGTGTGGAACAGAGTGTCTTTTAACTAGGTTCTCTCTGTCTACTGTGCTGTATGGGCGATACAGTGTGAAACATAAAAAAAGTGTATTTTATCTACTTCTAAAATATATGGAGGTCTACGGTAGACTTGGTCACATACAACAAACACTTGCTTCAAAGGTCTATACAAATATTTGCCGCGAGCGGCGTGTCCTGTCCCCGTACGGAAAATTAGTACTTAGAAGGAATGTATATTATAAATTTCCCTATAATGTGTTTTATAAGCAGTAAATGTCTTACTTTAATTTAGTATGTTGTTGTCAACTTAACGATATTTCGAAATATTTTTAGTAATTTTAAAAGTGAAAGTAAGTACTAGTAGTCATTTTTTTTAAACATTAGTGATTATATTTTCATTTTTATTTTTTGCTTTAAGCTGTATCCCACACATAGTTGGATAGTCAGAGGGAACCTGAGAACTTAGTGTTAAGGCACTTCCGTTCCACCCTTTAAAACTCAACGCCGCGTTTGGCTTGTTACCAGAGCGAGGAAATTACAATATTAAATATTTTATTTCCCGGAATGGGAATCGAACCCACATTCCACCAAGTACCAAATAGCTGTCATTATTTTAATAAACAAATAAAAAAGCCATACTAACGCAGTCGACGCGTGTACTAACTAAACGCGTATGTCATAAGTTCTAAAACCACTCAAAATTTTAGAGTGTCTGTATATTGTAAATATCTAGATTCATTTATCTCCAATATTGGTAGAGGTAATACTACACGAGAGTAAATGCCTTCTTTATAAATTGCTTTCGCCTGCGGAATAAGCCGAATAAAATATGCACACAAAACGAACAAATAATCAAATATAAATTCATTTACCATATACATATTCGTCTCGACTTTTCGACTGAGGCCAGTCGTGGTGCAGAGGCACAAAGTATGACTGTAAAACCGACTGGTTGTGGGTTCGATCCCCACTCGAGGAGATGAAATATTTACTTAAATTTATATTTCCATTTCTTCGCTCTGGTGTCGAGGTTAAGCGCGGCGTTGAGTTCTGCCACTCAACACGCAATGCTTACAGAATTCGGCAGAAAGTGGGGAGCGGAGTGTCTTAACACTAGGTTCCCTCTGCCTATCCTGCTGTGTGCGGGATACAGCGTGAAGCAAAAAAAAACAAAAAAATATATATATACATATTTGTATAGTGAAAACATGACAGCAATTCAAGTAATAGCTTCACGAGAAAACGTTCACATATGAAAGTCGATTGAAAGATTTGAGGCTTACGTAGTGTTAAGTTCACTAATATCTACTAATCCTGAGCTTAATTTTGTGAAAGTTTCATCGGTTAGTTTAACGCTTACGTAGCGATTTCAAAAGCGAGCAGGGATTAGCACTGGCACCTATCTTTTTATAAGCGCCTTGACTCTAACTTTTGTTTCTTTAATGATCAGATAAACTGTTGCTACTATTCTTTTTGTATATCAAAAATAGTGATATTAATTCAGAAACCTGAGGCCAATTGGAGAGCAGGGGCACAAATATGTGACTGTATGCGTGGCTGGTTGTGGGTCTGATTCCCACTCGAAGAAATGACATATTTATTTAAATATATTTTCATTTCTTCACTTTGGTGTCGAGACAAAGCGCGGCGTTGAGTTCCGCCACTTAATACACAATTCTCAAGTTTTCTTTGCCTACCCTGCTGAGTGCGGATACAGCGTGAAGCTGATAAAAAAAAATCCTGAAACCAATCGAATTTTTCGTGTAAACATTTTCTAAAAATTAATACACTAAAAATAAATATATTTCGTCTACTTCTCTGCACAACTACCATGAGCATCAAAGTAAGGGTGCTCTACCATTACCTTTGTATTGAACTACGGAGGCGGACATTCCAAATTCAAATTAACTATAACGAAGAGATACGCGGTCGGGCCACAAGCGTGACCCGCTTTCCACCAGATCCATAGGTAATATAAAACGGAAAACAAATAGGCCGCTACCACAATGGTTAGCGGCCTATTTGCGGACGCCGCGCCACCCACTTGTTGTGCTTCCGGCGGAGCTTCGTCTATTGTCGAGTAGTGTTACATGGCCGACTTTGTATATTGAAGTCACTATTATTTTTTTATATCCGTTCTAATTTCTGTATTGTATTGTATTTATTTACCTTGATCAAGTTTGTTTTGAATTAAAACGCTTATATATAATAACGTATAAATATAATATTATTATAACGAAATTTATACACATAATATGAGACCAATCGTGCCGCAGGGGCACAAAGTGTAACTGTAGAATCGACCGGTTGTGGGTTCGATCCCCACTCGAGGAGATGAAGTATTTACTTAAATGTATATTTCCATGTCTTCGCTCTGGTGCCGAGGACAAGCGCGGCGTTGAGTTCTGCTACTCAACACGCAATGCCTCCTGAACTCGGCAGAAAGTGGGGAACGGAGTGTCATAACACTTGGTTCCTTCTGCCTACCCTGCAGTGTGCGGGATACAGCGTGAAGCGGATTTTTTTTTATAACGAAATTTATTTATACTTAAACATCTCTTATCAAAATGAGTGTATATTACTTTAACAAATTAAACGATCCACTGGCAAGAGCAGCTAACAACAACTCGACTCGATTCAAAGTGGTCGTCAAAACTTTCTTGGACCATAAAGTATACACACAGTCGAAGTTAAGCGATTTGTTCATATTTATGCACCAGATAATCCAGCTCCAGACTATGGGCGGAAGAAATAAGAACTATATATGCACTTTATCCAATGTTAGTTTGAAACTATGAATTGCAGTTTGTGTGGATGGCTAATAATATTGAAGTGACTGAGGTGAAAAATGTGTATGTCGCTATATTACTTTTGCTTCTGTTTGCGTCTTTTACAGCACACACCTAAATTATGTTACCAACTTATACATTTATAGGTACGTGTATACATATTTTTTTAAAGCTTCACTGTGTATTCCGTAATAGAGGGCAGTCGTGGCGCAGGGGCACAAAGTATAACTGTAAAACCGACTGGTTGTGGGTTTCGATCCCCACTCGAGGAGATGAAATATTTACTTAATTTTATATTTCCATTTCTTCGCTCTGGTGTCTAGGACAAGCGCGGCATTGAGTTCTGCCACTCAACACGCAATGCCACCAGAATGTGGGGAACGTAGTGTCTTAACATTAGGTTCCATCTGCAGTGTGCGGTATACAGCGTGAAGCTGATTTGTATTCCGTAATAATAAATAATAACCTAGTGTTAAGATATTGTGTTCCCATTAAGACATTTCCGTTCCCTATATTCCGCCGAACTCTCGAGGCATACATTCATGTGTTTAAAATATTTATATGTAGCATAAATAATTTGTGAACCAAAATACATAAACACAAAAATACAGAAGCACAAAAGCAGAAACTTTGTATGTTAAACTGAGCAAAGTCCAAAGAAAACGTCATATGTAACTGTTTTTACTACGAACATTTACATTACAAAACCAATATGGCCCACAGCGTTACAAGAACTGTGTATAATTTCGCGTCCTTACCTGATTTTTTCCTTTGAGAACGAGCACGTTGGTGACCCGCCCGAAGGGCAGACCCAACTGTATGATCTCAGCTTCCGTCGTCTCGTTTGGTATGTTCCGTATGTGGATAACCCTTGACGGCTTGCCGACATTTTGTTCCAGTTTCACCTGAAAAAAGAATAAAAAATTGTAACTTCTAGTTTCAACAGGAAAAGCACAAAGTGAAAAGCCACTACAATAGAACGCTTTATGCTGTAAATTTTACAGTATTTAGACTATCGTAGAGGTCTTTTGTTTAAAAACAGTTATTTGACATTGCAAAAAAATCTCAATTTTTATATTGCTACCTAAGATCGAGAATTAAAGGTAATTGTCAAAAATTAATTATTTCCATTAAGCAAAACATATTATATAAATAACTAAATAAACACATTCGTACAACAATAAAATATTGTGAAGTCCGTCCAGCGTCCCATCGCTCGCTTCAATGGAGACTAATGTTTATATGAGCACGTGTTTAAACGGCGCACAAATTGACCGCCCTAATATACATAAACAAAGCTACTATTATTTGCGGGTAGAGTCGGTTGGATAATTGAAAAGTCGATGTAGTATAATTGTCGAGGCTTATCGGTCCGACCCGATGTGGGCGCCATTGTTCCCCCGAGAGCCTTTTGATTACGGCGGCGGGCCCGAACTGAGGCCTCCAATATATTGTAGCGTTGTATGACACTTCAGTTTCCATTGAGGTGAAAAGAGTTCCCTGCACGGTGACTTTTCACAATTGAGTAATGGAAATGTACTTAGCGGGAAAGGTAACGTTAGTGGTGCTATGGTGCCGATGTTTAAGGTAATATAAGATGTATTATATCCGCGACCTATTTATAGGTATTTCTTTTGATTATATTTACTAAAAAACACATTAAAAAGTTTACACGCAAACAAAATACACAACAATTTGAAATTTATTTGATGGAGTGACGAAATTTTATGCTTTAAATTTATTTTTTAACCAACTTCAAAAAAAAGTTTATCAATTTGACTGTGTATGTGTGTGTGTTTTTTTAATAGCTAAAATCTGTATCTCGTTTTTATGTAGATAGGGTTCGCAGGGGGAACCTGGTAATTTAGTGTAAAAACATTCATTAACTTCCCGGACTTCTATTCCCCACTTTTCATCGAAACGGTGTAGCATAATAAGTGGCTGAACTAAAACGCCGTGCTCTTTGCCTTGGTACCAAAGGAATGAAATGGAAATATTAAATATTTTATTTCCTCGTGTGGGAATCGAACCCCCAACCTGTGTCGTTTATAGTCGCACATGTATGCCTTTACCAACGATAGGCGAGGCCTAGTGTGAAATATTACTAGCCAATTATTTTTATTTACGAAAGCTATGTTTAGTAACTTTACTAATAGATATTATCGAAAAAAGAAAATAGTATTTAACGTATTTTTTCTTTAACTGTTAAAGAATAATACTGACAGGAGTCAGCATTTTTCTCATCTTTATACTACTTTTTATTGTTCTATAAACAATTGTCACCTTTAAGAATATCTTGTCACCTATTCATGTACCTTCTATTTGTACATCACCTTGAAAATACTTACTAAGAATTTAAAACAAAATTTTGGAACATTCACGTAACATTAATAAGCCGCTAACTAAAGAAAGTATAAACAAATCATCATCTTGTATTCTAACAATGCGAATCTGTACAATTGACTTCAAAAGAAGCAAATCTGCGTAAGTAAACAAATAAAGAAAAACAAAAATATATATATAATATATACTGTCATATTGAGCTACAAAGGTGGAAAAATTCGCGTAGCACGTTCTCCCACCTTCGCCTTCACCGTACCGTATATCTCTATATTTTGTGCGTTTTCAGGAAAGAAAACAACCCATACGTAAACGTGAAGAAGGACATTACATTCGTTGGGTCAGAAAATCTACGAATAACGATTTTCACGTTATACACTTTAAATCATATGCTCGGTGTCACATTTTATCTATAAATATTAAATGTTGGCTGGGATTTCCGTTGAAAAAACTCAATATTATTATATGGATTTTTCACGTGAGATTTTAGGAGAATCAGTCTATTTTTGAAATGGATACATTTGTTTTGTTTATAAAAATATTAGTATCGGTATATCTGTTATTAATAATCACAAAATATTTTTTTTTGTATAAAATTAAATATGATATTGCAAAAACTCAGCAGCTTTATAACTACTTTAAAATTTATTTATATGTTTCTTGAAATATACTTGTGAGCAGCATATTAAAACTGTTGACAAACAGCGCTGTAGGTACGACCCAGTTGGGGAGCTTACGGATAAGCTGCTTGCGGTGTACCCGAAGGTTAAATACGGTAGTTTTATATATTAAAATATCCCCTAAGGTCTTAGGTCTCAGATATTTGAATTCAGTAAGTCTTGTTACAAAATTACCTTTAACGCGTAGTTTTTTTCTTTCAAAGATATCCATAACTAGTTTTTATTTATTTTTTTAAATTTTCAAATAGCACTGTATGTCTATCTATTGACCGATTTATATTGAAATAAATAAATCAATCAGCTTCACGCTGTATCCCGCATACAGCAGATAGGCAGAGGGAACCCAGACACTCCGTTACCCATTTATAGCTTGATGAGAACGTTTAACGCTTAGTGGTCAGAGCTCCTGGTTCAAAATTTTATACGTTTTCTAAATATTATAAGTAAATATTTCATTTCCTCCAGTGGGGATCGAGCTCACACGCTTTTGCCCCTGCGCCACAACTGACCTTTTTATATAGATCTAATTATATCTAATTACTATAGAAATTACAAAAGAATTATTAAATATTTCATATTTTATACTTATTAACATTATTTAAATTTCAATAGGTAGAGGAAATATAACAACTGAGTTTATAGGATGAACGCAGCCGACTTAGGCAAAACTTTTAATTGGCCGCAGATGTTATTACAGTTAAATATTGCTTTATCAGCATCAAGCATTATCTTATACAGTAGATTAGGTAAAAAGAGTGAGTCACTCCGTTCTCCACTTTAAGCAAGGAAATAATTCATTCTACTGTCAATCAGCCACTGTTCACTGCGGCTTGATGAACTTATTAAATTTCATATTACATTGTTTGTGTTACTGTATAAAAAATCTACTAAGTACATTTTAAAAATTTTGATATAATTCAGAAAATGGTTTTTAAATAAAATACACATCAAGAAAACCCTTCCTATTCCCTTGACACATTATTTTCTGTGATAAGCTGTTGACTTCATTTCTATGAACCATAAAATATTTCGTTTTATTTGTTTACTTAATATATTTTTGGTAAGCATGATTTAGTTTCAATAAATATAAATACCGGTATTTTATGATATATATTTTACATAAACATATTAGACTCTATAATATTTGGAATTAAAATTGATTTCGTTATAGTTACTAATAAAAAAAAAGAATGAAAGAGGCAGCGGGGCTGTGATCCCCTCGGGAATTCATTATTATTTATTCAAATTTAATCTAATCTAATCTAGTTACACGCTGCATCCCTAGCGGGGTAGTCATAGAGAACGGAGTGCCAAACGCTACGGTCCCTGCATACCTCTTTCGCCTCGTCCACTGTCATCAACCTCTTTATACATGCCCTCCGGGGGGTCCTCATGTTTTTTACGTGACCTTCTTCCAGTATATTCGATACTGTGTTTTCGAAAATGAGGCGAGATCTCCCTCTACCTCTCTTACCGCTCACTTTTATGTCATAAATCTTTTCTGCCATGTTTTCATCACTTATTCGTTCGACGTGCCCAAAGCAGCTGATCACGTTCTTCTTCATTCTCACCGTGACATTTTCGCTAGTACCTGCCATTCTGTGTATAATAACCTGTCGGTACCGTCGTCTCATCAATGCAAGGCTAAGGCTCCGTTAACCCTGTCCGGCAGCAATACACCTTTCCACATCTATATCGTATCTTCGATCTCTACTGAACATGCTTCCTAAATATACCCCTTCATTCACTTGTTCTAATATCGTACCATTCAGACTGATATTACATTCCGTTATATTTATTAATATTTTAATTCCTTCACACTGGTACCAAGGAAAAAGCGCAGCGTTGAGTGCCGCCTCTTAACACATAATACCTCCATTATTCACCAAAAAGTGGGGAACAGGGTGTCATAACACTAGATTCGCGCTGCCTAAAAAGTAAAAACGTATGTATTTAACTTCCCTCATCTGGTTTGAACAACAATAAAGTTACAACTTTATTGAACTATTTTGTTTTAACCATTTTTTTATTCGCCTACAATATACGTAAGTGAACACTGTCAAATATAGTACGTATATTTGGATATATATATTATATAATACCTAGAAGTAAATATTTTGTATGTTGCCTCTAGAAAGTCACACAAACATTTAGTTAAGCGTAACAAACTGAATGACAACACATTTACATCGCTTTAGCCGTACACTGTTATTGTACGAAATAATGTAAGACGTAAAGGAAAAATTAATAAGACTTCCACACAACTCCAGTAACGACATTTCCTGGTAATTAATAATCTTTTATATGAACACATAATGCCAAAAGAAATTCAAAAGACTCTTTATATACCATATTAATTAGTAAGCGGAGGATGTTTCTTCGGGGATTTGACGTCACTTATGTATTGCTTGTGACAATATTATAGGTATATTTGTAATTTTTTATATTATATATAATTGTATCTAGATTCGAAAGCTAAATAATGAAACATATCTGATATATATCATTTGTGTCACAAAAAATAAATGTTTTTTATATTTTTAAAGTATTATTAAACATTTAGGAAATAAATTGGACGGTTTTCAAGGGGCGAGGGTTCAAATCCCGCTACCTCAATTTATTATATATAAAAATCAAAAATAAAATAAAATCAGCTTTAAGCTGTATCCCGCACACAGTAATGTAGGCAGAGGGAACCTAGTGTTAAGACACCGTGTTTCCCACTTTCCGTTGAGTTCTAGAGGCATCGCGTGTTGATTGAAGTTTTTATATATTATATTTTGAACAAAAGAATAAAAAATATAAAAAATATATTATATTTTAACTTAATGTTTTTAGTGTTTATTATGTAGTACGATTTTAAATGACAGTTGAGAATCAAATTTATAAATCAGTGTAACAGAGAGTGTATTAATTTTGAAAATATTATTGTAATCAATAATGATTTAAAAAAAATAAATCATCTTCATGCTGTATCCCGCACACAGCAGGGTAGGCAGAGGGAACTTAGTGTTAAGACACTCCGTTCCCCACTTACTGCCCAATTCTGGAGGCATTGCGTGTTGAGTGGCAGAACTCAACGCCGCGTTTAACCTCGACACCAGAGCGAAGAAATAGAAATATAAATTTAAGTAAATAATGATTTGATATTAATAAAAAATCATATGCTATAAGTATAAAATAAGTCAATATTTAAACGTTACATAAGATATGCAAAGTGTAGAAATAAAATATATTGTACAAAACCCATTACAGCTAACTTCGTAACGTAAAAAGGATCAGTAATTAATGAAACCATCTCATTAGTATAAATTACCGTATTATCCGGCAAAATTAGAATGTGTTTAAACTTATTTTATTTTCAATCTGAAAAATGTAATATAAAATTGATTGACCTTTTTCGTTGTTTTATTTATTTTAAATAAGTATTTATAAATCGTTATTCATAAGATTGTCATTTTGTTTTGTATTAACCAGTTATAGTATTAGAAAACATCAAAAAATGTGTTATTTAAAAAGAAAATAATTATATTTGTTATATTTTTATTACACTGACTGTGTATTTTGAATAAATAAAAATGTGTAAAATTTGTGTATTATCTATCTCGATACAACAATAACAATACATTAAAATAACATAGTAAGATAAAGGTGTGTGTTTTATTTAACTATAAATAAGCGAAACACTAAAGTTAGAGGACCGAAGTCGTAATTTCGTTAGACAAGCCCGTAAATGCTTAAGTAGTCGTTCAGCAGCATTCTCTGATTTGATTGATCTTCACTTTGCAAGGTTTCTTACGTTTTTACAGAGTAACGTCAAGAAAATAGGGGGAAAAAAAACGGTAACGTAATTAATTACTTTATTTGGACATTAATGACCCGGTCCGGGATAACGATTAGCCAAGTTGTAAACATACTCCGACGATCTGTTCCAAGTTACTGTTACTTTCTTAACACATGTTGTTTAAGTGGCGGAAAACTAATAAGTTTCTTTAAAAGTATCTCTTTGCCCCACGTGACAAAGAGAAAAATAAATAATAACTCATAAAAAAAAACTCACCCTTCCGCTGATGGATTGTAAATGAATATTCACAGCGACAAAGAAAAAGGGGTGGCAGAGCACTTTCTAAATTTTTATACTAAAAAGAGCGAACGCGAATCGCAATTTATAAAAATAGCCAACAAATAACTGAAGTAGGGACATGCCCCTATTTAATTATGAATTAGAGCTGAACGTAACGAGATCACAATGTAATTAAGATTACTGCGGCGAGGTTTTTTAGAGTACTCTGGGAAGTGCGAGAGTAAATGGTCGACCAAGGTTATCTTTTTTTTTGTTCTAAGGAGCGAGTTATTTATGGCAGAGAAAATTGTGATTTAATGCAATTGGTTTATCTTAAATGTTTATATTTATAATGTCGTGTATTCTATTGCTGGCTGACCAAAGAGAAGTAATTATGCCAACCTTTTTGTTTTTTTAAGGGTTGTTAAGGATTTGCGTATATGTTTTTAATATTCATTCTATAAACTCCATCGGTATTTGAATAAATAATCACAAAAATTTAAATATTTGTAAACCAAAATTAATTGAGGTAGCTACGCCACGGCGGCATCAGCTGATAGGTACTGATAATTATTATTGACGTTATTCTAATTTTATTATAGAATGTATACCTACCTACTATTAATGATTAAGAAACAATATTTAATTCATACGTTTGACTTTATTATTTCTAAAATGATATATCATGTATAAAAATAACATATGTCTAAAAGTATACTAGTTTAGAAAATAAAAAATATATTTATATTTTTACCCTCATGTCTCCAATACAAACATTGCCTTAAGCGAAAATTCTTATACATTAGTAATGTTTCTTTGTCATCTCTCAAGACTTCTTAGTTTATATAAATTATTAATTTACGAGGATATTCTTTTTTTACTTTCGGCCTTTTTGCCGTTTGAAAGACTTTAATATTTCATTCTGATCTTATTTACTAACACTGTTTAGCTTTTTATACGATTTTTTATAACTCCTTTTAAAGTTTTATTTTATTATATTCCATATTTTTCTTAACATCAAAAAATAACGATATTTATATGCCTAACATTTTGCTTGTTTCACACGTGGCGTCGTGTCAAAATTAAAAACCAACTATCTTTTACTCTCAATTAGACCCGCAAAAGTACTGTTTAATATATTATATTATATAAATTGAAAAATCATTAAAATTCTGTATTATTATCAGCCAGTTAATTGCCCTATATTGGCTCTAATCTTATTCATTCACGATCGATCAAGTTTTCTAAAATTTTAATCTTCCGAATGACTTTCTATCTTTTCTGCTAAGTAACTTATCTAATACACGAAAGTTATTTATAGCACTGTAATAGATTACACAATCCATTTGGCGATCAAACTAGTCCGAAAAAAGTGTCTTGTTTATTCAGTACCAAACAAAGTGTGCATTTACGAGCAGCGTGCGTCCAGTTTATGTAAATACACTCAAAAAAACTATGCAACGGGAAACCTGAAACAACATTGTTTACTTTTTATTACGATACCACACGTTATATTTGGAAAGGGCTAAAAATATTCAACCTACAAATATAAATTAAAATAATCTTACCTAAGGATATAAATTATAATAAAATATACAAAAGAACAGCTGAAACCAACAAAGGTCGCTCGCTATGCTCAAAGAATTCATCCGATCAAAATTATCAATTCAATTTCTATTCAATATGTAAGAAAATTATCGGGGCAAGTCGGGAAGAGATTTAGAAAATTTTTACCCTGAAAGCCGCTAGGGATGACCCTACTACCTCTTTACGGCTTGCTGTCCTTTTATGAGTTCCTTTTTTGCTTCAATAAATAAGCCATCATTGTAATTATTACAAGAAGGACACTTTTATAGAATAACATATAAGATATATACAGAAATATATCTTATAAATTATAAAGTAGTTCAAATAGCTTTGTAATAATAATTAAGAATTATACACATACATCTAAAATGTCATTGGGGACTTCAGTTCACCACAGTTAAGATGAAAAAAAGGCACAATATTTTATCTAAGAGCATGTTTTCTAAATAAAATTGACTAAACTAATGTAACAAGTAAAGGAATGTAGTGTAACAGTGCAATTTCTACATGTAAAAGTGAAAAAATATTGATATTTACCTTTTTTGCGGCGGAGTCCTGGTTGTTATTATCAGCATGGTGTGGAGCGGCGGGCGCCATGACGGTGACGCCACTCTGCGAAAGAAGCTCGTCGGAGCCCCTCTGAAACAACGAAAGGTAATATTACTGTAAATTAAAATTCAAATAACTTGCTTAAAAGATAACAGTAATAATTGAATTAGACATATTATGTATACAGGTTATTATACAGTATTTCAATAATAAATAAAAGTAAATAATAAGTAATATATGTTTTGTTTTATTAAATACACATAACATTTGTAGATATATAAGGAAAAAAAGAGAATAAAATGAACATCACGTGACTATACGTGAAGCTCCCCGTCATCGGATCAATCTCAATTTAAGACAAGGAAATGACAGGCGTAGCAGTTTAACTGAGCGGGCACAGTTATAAATCACCCTACATAATGAACTAAACATACGAATAACAATAGTTAGACGTACTAAAACTAGAAAAGTTAAACTAAAGGTACAGTAGAAATATTATTATTTAGTTTTATAATGCGAAAGTTAGTTTTTGATACTTTGCTATTGTAAATTCTAAAGTATAACGTATGCCCCTTGATGAAAGATTAATTACTTTACAGTAGGTACTATATTTTAGTTACCATTTTTAATACTAACGATCCGCTCGCGGCTTCGCCCGCAATGTCACTAAACATTTGTGTTTTATATATGTACTAGAGAGTCGAATGCGGCTTCGCTCATTCTTATATTATAGCAAATAATTTTTTTTTTAAATAAAGGATAATATTATTTTAGTATATATTTATTTTTATAAAATATATTCCATGTCTAATACCTTTAAGAATATAAGTACAAAGTTTCATGATAATCAGTTGAGTAATTATGAAGTGAAAACGTAACAAACAAGCTAACATTAACATTCATAATATTAGTAGTATGTTGAACTACGTTTTTACTTAATAGTAGCGACCCGTCGCCCGCTAAAAAATACTAAAAAATATTAAAAAATATGTAGTTCACTATTTTTTATATAATACACTAAATTTATTTCGTGTTTTGGAGTGTGAAATTTTTATGAATCAAAAACATTATCGTAATTTCCATGAGGATTTTAATGTGTAATTTTTCACACAAAACACACCTACAACCCTGTTGAAATAAATAGAGCAACTTAGATTGTTACTATCTAAGATCGATTCTGTATTTTATGTATTATTTTTTTTAATTAGCATTTATTTATTTTAAACTACATATCTAATGAAGGGATTCTCTTGTTCATTAGAGCGCGAGTGGCTAGCAATATGGCGACAACTATTATTTTGTTACATTCGTAAAAATTTTAAAATCCGCTTTATAGGTATTGACCTAAACCGATATGATATTATTAAACTATTTTTAAACATTTTTAAAGTGTTATTCCACACTTAGGAAAGAGATTTCTAAATAAGTATTATTAAACTAATTTAGTCCTGCGCTTAAACAGAATGCAAAATTACATAACTGACTTGGATAAGAACTTATTGATATCCTCATAGAAATATAATCACATGATATGAAAAGCTAAAAGTACCATACGACCGATAAAATATAGTAAAATAGACATTTAACGTACAACGGTCCGTCGGTGTTTCGCCGACCTAATCTGTATGCTACGGAATATCACTCGCCCGCACCTGCTGGCACTCGGTTATCCGTCACACGAGACACTTAATAACGCCCACACGTCATTCGTAATGTTTTTTTTTTCACAAAACGAAACAGATGTTGATGGCGAAACTACACACAAAAACAAAAAATATATATTTATATAAAGAAACAAGTTATATCTAAGCAATATCGTAATATTTGTACAAAATAGATTAATGCTTTGATAAAACGACCAAAAATTACAATTATATTGGGAATCTCATTTTATGATATAAAACATTGTAAAAGAAACCTTTTTCTCAGAAAAACTGACTCAGGGTCCTATTCCTTAGAGTAATTTAGTAGAGCGAGTGTAATAATTGCTCGAAATTAAATAACATTTTTCACAACAGAGAAAAAAGGTGAATAAGAATTTTTTTGTTAAATGGTGGCTTGATTTGGAAAACAAGACAGAATTTACGTTATCATAATAATTTTTCATCTTAATGGAGAATGAGGTAAAATTACTTCTTGAATACGAACCAAATGATCTATAATACAAATCTAAACTTTTCAATTACACTAAATTAAAATCTATTAAATTATTTTAAGATATATTTCTTAAAAAATAAATAATTTGTTAAAAATATATATATTATTATTTTTAAATATTTTAAGTAATTTACTTTTTTTATCTGCAATATTAAAAATATATTAATAAGGATGTGATAACAATATATCACAATAACAAGTAAGTCCAGTAGAAAATCAATACTATAATATTAATAATAATAATCTCAAAACTGTCGAATAAAACGTATTTGGTTTTGCTATTCAAAGTTCAAGGTATTTTTCGATCAAACATTTCAGTATGTTTCTTCAATATGTCATTTAAATGAATGTGATACAAGGGTCTTTCGTATCAGAATATTATCAGGAATAAAATATACATGAAAGGTGAGGTTTACTTAGATCAGGCAAACGAACCTCAGACCTTTTGTAGGGTTTTAATCCTTTGAATAGAAAGTCTTTTAGGAAATGTTAAAGATTTTTTTAATACGTTTAAAATTTTCTTATTGTAGCAAATAATTCATAGCAATAGCGGTACAAATGAAATAGTCTATGGTAAACCAATTATATAGATTCAAATAAAGAGGAATGGAATATCAATATATTTGATTTCATACAAAGTTCTGATATATTTAATTTTATTTCTTCTCTTCGGTCAAACAAGAATATCGAAACCATTGTGAAGAATCGATACGTATAAAATCTATTAGTGATATTAAAATGTTTCGCCAAAATTCACAAAGATGGGTCACCAAGATTTTATTGTTATTTCAGAGACCCCTATTTCACAGATTGCTTGAGCCAATAGAAGTATCATTTTCTCTTTTTGTATAGACAATATTCAAGTTAAAAATACTTTTCGTTCGTAATCAGAACAGTGCTTTGATAAGGTCTATATAATATATTAGAAAGTAATTCTATATTTTATGGAAAACTGTTTAACTAAAATAATAGTAATTCAATTACATTGTATCTTCTATAGTAGCTAACTCCGATAATAATAATGATTCATATTTATTAAACAGCCTGAAGCAACAATTCGCACTAAGAAATATCTGTGTTGTATATCGGTACCGATATTTTTATTAAGGCCATAAACAAGACCGATATCCAACTACCGTTGTCACATGAAACATTTATGTGACACTAACAATTCAATTATAATCGATTTAGTCCCAATAATAATAATGTTTTATTATTTTGCATTTCGAATTTCAACGTGGCAGGTAGGTGTAGCAGAGAATTTAATAAAGAATCGTTATTTTACAATTCCTGGGTGGAGAAAACCAATCTCACTATGGCCAATGAAACTCTAAGAAGTTTAAGAGAATATCACTTAGTTTCTGTGTGTACTTGCAAATATTTAACAATTGGACTATTTTAACACTAATAAATCAAGAGTGCATTGTTAGAATGCAATGCGCAGCTTCAAAGATTTATAATGAAAGTTGAAAATAATTTCATCATTTACGACTGAGTGGACCTGTCTAATTATAATGAAAACGTCGAGTTTCAAAGGCAGTAAGTAAATCTAATATTTTTTATTGTTATTTCATAACCTCCCAGTTTGATTTTATTCAACAACAGTAAATTATGACTTCATTTAATAACCAACGTTAAAACGAGCGTAAAGTCTTTTTATGCGAGATAATACATTTTTCATTAAGAGTCATGTTCCACACTCAAATTTATATTTAGATGTTACGAACCCCAGTTAGCCTGTAATATAGGGATGCATGTTCAGTGTTTCATTATAGTTACATATATTTTTTTCGAAAATAATTTATATTGTTTCTTTTATATATTATGGTTTAATGTAATATTATATAAATTAGTTGATAGTATTAAACTCTACTTTTTAATTCAATCCTTTGAGAAATTGAGTAGGGAAATGGGCATAGAAAAAATTCAGTATGGTCTTTTAGTTATTTTACTTATTTAGTTTGTTACATATAAAAAAAGTTACATGTAATACATTGTTAGATTCATCGGATATATTCGATTTATTATATTAAATGTTATAATGCGTATATTATAGCATATATTTCTTGATTCCTAAAAATAAAATAATTTATCTAACATTTAGTTAAACATAAGATGTTTATGATATATCGCTAGTTTGATAAACGAAGATGCAATCAAGGGTGGCAACATTAAGCTACGAGAGCTACGAGAGCCTTCGGCATCACGACATGCATTCGTCTCGAGCGTCTAATATCATCACAGCGTATCTGGGTAAGATGTTCAAATTAACGATCTTGATAATACTTGTTGGCTCAGCGCTGCCACCTCCATCAGTAATTAATTGCACCAATTTGTTCACCGCTTATAACAGACATTTGTCAAGAACTCACTCGCATCGGATGATTTTCGCACAAAGTTCATAATCGATACTTGGAATCGATTAACGGAAACTCTTTGCCGTAAGTCGGTAGCGGTCGGAGCCCGAGCATTAATAATCCGTAATGGGGTTTAACCCTAAAATGGCGTTGTGGATTAAATATTAAAATATTCCTCTAGCTCTAGTTTCATGTTGTCAGAACTGATAATAAATATTTAAGAAAGAGCAGCAACAAATTGAATACACTTTACAGTGTCAAAGTTAACAATTCTCATCACAAGGAGCAAACCTCTTAGCCCCAGACCAATATAAACAGACATTAGTCGCTGTCACAAGTCTATTTTATAGGGAAAATAGAAGCAGTAAGTTTGCGACAACTAAGTTGCGGAGGCTGGTTACTTTAGTAATGAATAGAGACGTCAGACGTTAACCGCTACTCAACTGCAACTTGCATACTACTTTAAGTAGGAGTCCGTAGAAATTACACTACTTGACCGCACAGGTCAAGTCATATTTGAAAATCCACAAAATATTACTTACGTAATTTTAATAAAGAAATATATTTACGTTCTAAATATTGAGGGAAAACCATAAAACACTTTTGACAATCACAAACAATTTTCTAAGTAAACAAATAAAAAACAAACAATTTTTAATCAAGGAATGTGTGTATCTAATAAATAAATTGAGTTAACACTTAACAATCTTATTAATAACAACCGTAGCCGTGGTCAACGTATCAGCTTGCAGAAGGAAACAAATAGATTTTTATAGCAATGTATGAAGATAACAATTCACCCCGCAATGGGCCGTGTGGAATCTAAAGCGATCGTAATTTTGTCGGGCAATATTCCGCCTTTTCATATTTTCCTTTTGCCTTCCGAATGTTATGCTGAGCCCGATACACTGCCGCGATTCCGTTTGTTATTTCAAGCCCCTCGTCTCCGCGATTTAGTATATCGACACGTGAACCGTCAGTTAAGCAAATACATAACACCACTTGAGTTTTTTAGGGTTACAAGAATCTTTACGTGACAAAATTTATGTTCACAACAATATTGACTCGGTAAATTGAAATCCTACTAGACGTCTAGAGGCTTTTATTTGGTTAATTTTAGGTATGAAATAAATTTTAATCGTTTATGTATAACGCAAATATTAAATTAATGTGTAAAGAAATATCTATTCAGTAATTATTGTGCCAAAAAAAAATTTATATAATTATTTATTATAGATTTTTGAAGTCCAACGGAAGCAATATTGGTTTTCTAGATAGGTTTGAGCGAGTATAAAGTTTAGCATCCTATCTTAAGCATAAAAACACTATTTGTTCACTGTGTATTAATCAGAATACTTCAGATAACAATGACACAAATAAATTTATCTCAACAAACTTTGTATAAAGAACTATGTTTTGAACTATGTATTCTTTATTCATCGTTACCATAGTTGTGCTTTTTATGTTCAATTGTAATATTTTACTCCATATTTTAGGAATCTTTTATAAAATGTTTAATAATCTTTAATTTAATACCTAAAATGAAAATCTATACACAAGATATTTATAATGTTTTAAGCAAGATAACAACGGAAAACATTTAATTTACTATATTAAAATATATAAAACAACATACTTCTCAATTTACAACAATAAAAACGTTCTTAATATTCTTAAACAGTTAAATATGTCAATATATACGGAAAACTATTTACAAATTTATATATTTCAAAAAGTGCAAATACGTCGTTACTGCACCAAATGATCGATTATGCGTTTCTTTCTTTCTTCACCCATGCGTTATATACGGCATAGGATAAAATAGATAATAGCATTCCAATAAATAATAATGAATAAATAATGTGAAACCTCCAGTGGTACTCTCCAAATTATCATTAGTCACAGTACCTACTATCATACCATAATATAGATTGTAAGAGGCTTGCCTGAGTGATTTGCCTCCGATCTCTACAGTAATTGCCTAGATGGACGTAAGATCCCATTCATTCATCTTAACTTCGCTCATCTCTTACCTCATCTGCCAAAACACCCATTATCTGTAGAGGAGTTCGTTATTACTATAATATAACTTGGGATAGTTGTTTATATATATAAAAAATATCGACGAAAAAAGATACAATAAAAAATTGTATTTAATGTTTTTTCTATTACTGTAAAACTATTTTTTGAGTACAAACAAGTTTATTCTAGTATCCTCAAGTACAGTTGACGGACATCTAAAATTTGAATAAGTATTCTAAATGAAATCTAAAAACAGCTTTTATAATTATTCCTGTGCGATGTTCATGAAAAAATAACGACGGCAAAGTTTTCACCACACGTTTTTCAGCTTTCATTTAATCTCATAACTTTTCAAATAAAAAAATAAAACAAATAATAAAATTTGTATAATGAGTAATTAGAGTCTGTTTGTTCTATAAAATAGCAGTAACAGTGGGTTTGGATTTTTTAATTTTTTTTATTATTATTGTCCTTTAATGCATCGAAAGTGGACCTAAGATACATTATTACATAAAGCTATCTCTAAACCTTAATCTAATAATCAGCTTCACGCCGTATCCCGCACATTGCAGGGTAGGCAGAGGGAACCTAATGTTAAGACACTCCGTTCCCCACTTTCTGCCGAATTCTGGAGGCATTGCGTGTTGAGTGGCAGAAGTCAACGCCGCGCTTGTCCTCGACGCCAGAGCGAAGAATAGAAATATAAATTTAAGTAAATATTTCATCTCCTCGAGTGGGGATCGAACCCACAACTAGTCGGTTTTACACACACTTTGTGCCTCTGCGCCACGACTGGCCTCTTCTCTCTCTAAAATTTATATATAAAATATATGAAAATAAATTACAAAACAATATATGTCCGAGCAAAATTTTATATTCCACAAGAGATGTCCATGGAAAATCGCCATAATTAAACACGCGTAATGTTTTGTTACAGCTGAAAGCATTTACAGCGGATTACAATAAGTGGCTTGTACTAGTTTTGAAAATAGAGTGAAAACATAGCCCCGACCACGCTAATGTAGTTTAGATTTAGTTATTCACAAGGTCGCTGTGGTTGCGTCAACACCAACATGGTTACCAGTTTTAGTTACGGCCACTAATGTACTGGTTGTTTTTATTAACTTGTCTCTTAATTTTCTGAGCAAATCTAAAAAAATCTTACTAATATTATAATTGTGAAAATTTGTGACGATGGATGTTTGTTCCACTTTCACGCAAAAACTACTGTATGGATTTGCATGAAACTTTACAGTTATATAGCTTATATTATACATCATACAGAATAACAATAGATATATACAGAATAACAATTTAGCTACAATATAACAGTTTTGAATATTTGTTATTATTTATAAACTGTGGCCGGTCGTGGCGCAGCGGCACGAGGTGTGACTGCAAAACCGACTGGTTGTGGGTTCGATCCCCACTCGAGGAGATGAAATATTTACTTAAATTTATATTTCCATTTCTTCGCTCTGGTGTCGAGGTTAAGCGCGGCGTTGAGTTCTGCCACTCAACACGCAATGCCTCCAGAATTCGGCAGAAAGTGGGGAACGGAGTGTCTTAACACTAGGTTCCCTCTGCCTACCCTGCTGTGTGCGGGATACAGCGTGAAGCTAATTTAATTTTTTTTATTTTATTTATAAACTGTGACGTGTTAGGTAACAGTAAGCACAATTAGTTATTAGTTTAATGTCTTGATGATATATATGCTTGGTAACTTTGCTTAATTCTTTTTTTATTCTTAATGCTCTTCAAGTTATTCTACAACTAATTATTAATTTCGCCATGATGACTTATTAAACCTATTCATAATAATTTAAATAGAGATGAGAGGTCGATAGTTTTTACTGAACACTTCAATAGTTCGTAGCAGAATATAGCCGAGATGTTCGTAAATAAAATCCAAATGGGCAAGTAACAGACCCCGAATAAATATTTTGCCACTCCGTATGTTACCTGACCGGGGAAGTGGCCGCGGGCGAAGCGGGGTACAAAGTAAATATGTCTCTGTACCCGGCCGTCCCCGAAGGTCTCCACATTTTATCGAGGAGCGATCGGCTCTCGGGTCGGGAAATGAATTTAAAACGTGTTTGTGGGTAATCTGTTATCGGTCCCTTGTCTCTAGCTTGAATATAGACATTTGGACAGACCCTAAATCTCCGAGATTTTAGAAGTTAAAACAATTACATTTTGAAAGGAGATGTTATTTTCTTTTTCGCTATTTTATTATATAATATATATTGAATAAAAAATCCTTTAAAATTGCTATTACATTTGAATGAGGTTAAATTGCAAAATACTTGCACTTGCGTCTACAAAAAAATCATAATACCATCAATTTTGTACGCGAATTTCAAACGGCTGCAATAAAGTGTAAAACATATAAGCATTCAATGTAGGGTAGAAGCAGACTTTAATACGAATAACACTGGGTTAATTATTTCGTCACAAGAACCGTCGTAAGCCAGTGTAACAGCGCTTCAGCCGAGCTCGGGGGGCTATAAAAGCTACATAATACGCGGCGACGTAAAACTCTTATTATTTTAGTATCTGCGAAACGGTCGCGGAAAACATCTCGTAAAATAAAACCTGTACTGCTCTGCTATAAGATGCAAGTCCCTCTCGCCTCTCGCATCGCTCAACTAATGTACGCTTTCTAAATCCAGATGGATTCAGCTCGGACACCAGCTAGGATAGAATACAGAGGCTAGGTGGATTTCCATGGAAAATGTAGACTTTATGGTAGCCTAGGGATAAGTTTCCATTTTAAATTGAAGAGAAACTCTGAAATGTTGCCTTGTCTGCCGTCGGGCAGCGCGAGGATGAATAAAAATTCCAGTCAGGTAAGCGTAGCAAAATATTTATATAAACCAAGGAACTACAAAATAAACAAATGCAATGCGGAGTTGTATTTTAAATATTACGATTTAGTATTTTATTTATAAATTATTAATATGTTTATATATTATACAATATACCATAAATGTAAATCAAATAATATAATTATATGTGAACACATGAGATATACAGAATGTTATGTTTATTATTTAATTCCAAATAAATTTACAATAAAATAATATGTTTAATAGTAAAACAAACAGTTCCCAAAGTACAACTTACTTTAGTATTTTTGACGAAAACGCAAGTAGGTTTCTGAAGCGTCCATTTACATAGCCGATGTCAGCGCGATGGTGCGTGGCGACTTCAAATAGGAATTATAATACCAAATTGAATACAAAACTTTCCTTTCAGTGCCGAGTAATGGAGGAGACTATGCACCGGAACAATCGAAAAGACAAATAAAACGGGAGAGGAGACGAGACACTGACTCTGTTGAAAT
Source organism: Heliconius hermathena (assembly GCA_013403705.1). Lineage (NCBI taxonomy): Eukaryota > Metazoa > Arthropoda > Insecta > Lepidoptera > Nymphalidae > Heliconius > Heliconius hermathena. Next base: position 302,749 of record JAAIXJ010001900.1, on the reverse strand, counting down.
AATAAGTGCCTGACGCCTTTTTGGATGTTCTTGTCGCGCTTTTTTTGTAACGATAAATTTTTACGCTTTGATCTTCCCAATTCAAATAGGCTTTTTCTCGTTGAATCAGAAGTTATAGGAATATTTCAAAAGCTTTAAGTGAGGTGACGGAGCGGACTTTCCTTCCCACCGTCTATATCATTCTGATTGAAATGCAAATGGAATGGTGTCCGCTCCAAATCTATTTATTTTATCTAATAATCTAAATTCCGAGTTAATCCTTAAATTAGTAGCCTTAATATCAATATTTACACTTTTATCTTTAAACCATAAGATTGCCTAACAGATCCCAAAGATCTCCGAGGATAAGAAAGTCTACAGTTTCGTTTACATTGTTCACGAATTACTTTATAATAAAATATTAATTTGCCAGTCACAGAAGATCTTAAAATTAACTCAACAATCTCGAGCGGTATATTATTTTATCATTTTACGTCTTTGCTGAACAAATTATATATATTTTACGGCATTTAATAATAATAAACGTGCTTTGTATTTTAAACATTTATTATTCAAATCTTATATTTTTCTTTTGTAATTAAAACTTACTATTTAATATATATTTTGTTAATTCGCTCAAACTTTAAATACTATAATGAACTACTTCAAATTAAATATGTATATTATCGTAATATCATAATATTCTATGTTATTGAAAGATTTCCAAATAGAGGTACTTATTAAAGGATTTTTCATGTGAGCCCCCAAATCCGACGAAACAAGCTGCGACAAAACATTTGCCTATGCCGTTAGTGAATTGTTCTCCCGCTCGTGACTGGGTAATTTCCATACATTTCAAGTTCTATCGCCTGCGGGACGTTCGTTCTTTTGTTGATAAATGTTTGACGGGAACTCCGGGGACGCCATTAAAAGTTTTTTTCGTGAATAATTCCAGTTTACATACGCAAATATTTACTCTCAAGTTTGCCCGCGCTCACCTATTCGGTGATTTCTTTTCATAGAGTCGCTTGTTCAAAGAGCAACGAATTTCTTCTGAATGGAGCGTTGAATAGGTAATTGGAAAACTTTGGATATTTAAGAATACCGAAAGTTGACAAAGGAGTTATAACATTGCATATGTTACAGCAGGATATATTTTTTGACAAATGTGCTTGTTTTGACTGTAAACAATATGATTGTATTAACAACAGTATTGTTATTGATGTTTCACCTATTTAAACACGAAAATATATACACGAATTTATTTAAGAATTTTAAAAAAGGAATACTGGGCTAATACTTAAAAAAATTATAATGTTTGAAGAATATATTTTTTTACTCATTTCACTTACATACAATAATATATGAACGTAGCATCTATTTGTGACTTCGTTTGATTAAAATACAATAAAGCTAAAGCTGTCTATTAAAAATCGATATTAATTTATAAACTACCAACATATTATCTTGACTGTTATACATAGAAAGTGTTATCTTAAACGTTTAGTTGGAAAAAATTGTAAGTTCATTGAGCTACAGCATAGTGAAGTTCCTCGATCTGATTGTAAAGCAACCAGAGCAAGAATGTCTCGAGGCTAGATCGCGCGGATAAGCGCTATTAGGATTATGTTTCGAATGTTACAGACACAAATGATATTGTCTTCCGCTCAAAGAACATTTATTTCAAATTTATTCTTTAATCAAGCAGAATTCGAAGTCACAACTAAATTTAAATAACTACGAAATGCGATTTATATTATAATAACAAAGTTAACAAAATATTTTCAAATTATAGAAATGAGGCCAATCGTGGCGCAGAGGACAAGTCTGTGACTGAAGAAATGAAATATTTATTAAAATTTTCGCTCTAGTGTCAAGGCAATGCGGAGCTTTGAGTTCCGCCACGCCACGCAATACCCCCAGAATTCGGTGAAAAATGGGGAATAGAGTGTCTTAACACTAAGTTTCCTCTGCCTACCTTACAGTGTGCGGGTATTATGATAAGCTGATTTAATAATTTTTTTTTACAAAATATTGGAGACATTAAAAACAATTTGTATTTTGGGCACACATAGGTATTTATACCAGTATTCTCCTAAATAATTTCAGGGATCAGTGAAGGCGACCGCCGTGATTATTTCGTGCTAATGAAATTAATAAGGTAAATTTCACCGATGCGGGAGAAGCTTTATTGCGTTAGAGCGGCGCCGCTCGTTTATTCTCCTGACTCGCGCATAAAAGTAACAAACAGTTTCTTTTTTCTAGTTTAATAAGCCGTCTACAGGAGTCCACCCTCCATTTCTATTGCTATAGAACCTTAGGTGGAGGTTATAATCTCGGCTCTTTTCTATTAAATATTAGTTTTTTTTTAAATTTTCACTTAAGATAAACTACAGCAATATTATAAATAAGGAACAGTATATACTGATAAACTAATAAGCTATCTGATCGAAGATCTGAGAGTTGGACTCGGGCACGAAGGGTTCCGTATCTATAAAAACGAGCAAAGTAATAAACAATACCATACAACTGTAGGAGCCTCCGTAAATATTTATTTTATTCTGTTTTTTAGTATTTATTTAAATTTATATTTCCACTTCTTCGCTCTGGTATCAAGGCAAAGCGCGGCGTTGAATTCTGCCACTCAACACGCAATGTCTTCAGAATTCGGCAGAAAGTGGGGAATGTGAGCGATACAACGTGTAGTCATATTGGTTGCAACAGAAATACATCATCATTGCTTATTGAGTAACGGAACATAACGGCACACTTTATATAGATATGTACATATATAAAGTAACTAGTAACTTTTAAGCATTTACGATATTTATCGTTGACTACTTATCTATTTAGTCATTCATGAAAAAATACGCAAAACTGTAGGTACACATAACTTCAGTTCATTGTTGTTAAATTTAGTTAATCGAAACATAGGGTAGCCAATAAAATAACAGAAAAGAGAGTAACAACATCACACCAAAAAATATGCATCCAACCTGTTACTATTGACATTTACATCATCTTAAAGTACACTATCGCAAAAAAGGGAATAAAAAATGAAAGCTATTAATATTATAATAAAAACATCTTAATCTTTTATAACCAATAAACGGTCAACTTGGCTTGATAACGTCAAGTACATTTTTAAAAACATAAAATTTTAAGTAAGTGCGATATTTCCACGTCCCGTCACTTTATAGGAAAGTTTATAATATGAAATGATATTAAAAATACCTATAAAATATAAAAGAATAGATTAGGAAATCATAGTTGAGAATATAAAGAATAAAGCAGTGGGTAATCGACTGTGCAATATGTAGCAAAAGGTGTTTACGTGAACGCTTTTGCAAGTTAGCGCGGGTTTGGAACGCCCGCAAACTGAGTGGGTTAAATGGACCGTGGACAGGGCGAGGCCCGCTGCACTTGTTGCAATTTCTCTCTACTCCACAACTTAATTGTGCCGAGAGCGCCCTTACGTTCGCTATGGAGGAATTGCGTTAATTTCACCCGGCAAGGTTACTTCCATTACACTAATTGCAAGCTACATTTCGTCTAAGCGTCTCAGAAGTTCGGCCAGAGTCGAAGACTTCGCGAACAAACTCGTGAAAATTCACAAAAACCAACTACCAAAGTGTATAGAAGCCTTTGGTTCTGTGAAATTTCTGACCGGCACGGAGGACACTTCGGTAATATTACTAATTAAGCTTTTAATGTAATTGAAAGAGTGAAGACATGTCCCAGTTCGGCTTCTTGCCGTCGCGCCGTACTTCACGTTTGCCTTTAAATATACTTTTAGATAAATTACTTAGGGAGACTTCGACGCGCATACAAATTGACTGAGATTCTTCATATTTTACCTCGCAAAAGACCCTCTCCGAATTACACACACTTTTAACTGAAGAAAAACGAAGGCACCGATCGAATAAAGAACATTCCCGTCTCGGTGTAAATTAAGTCATTTCCGTTATGGAGCGTCGTGTTCGTGATTTTTATGAGTAATAAAAATCATGTCACGAAAAGAATATCCGATGCACAATTATAGACGAAATGAATTTGGACCGGCCCAAATGGAAAGTAGGTTGATATTGGCGTCTATCGCGAAGAGGCGAATAATTGGAGAGAAGAAGCACCTGTGCTCGATAATGCGACGCCCCGTCTGGCCAAAAGGGCGAGGAATCAATTAGGCCGTTCCCGAATTGCGTAACGACTCTAGTTACGAGCGGTGCAAGTGGGTACGCAGCTGGTTTTTCCTCATCTCACCTCTTGTTATTGCCCAATCGACATCCGGCTCTTCAGATTAAGACATTATATATGCATTGTCATAAATAACTTATCCCAATAATGTAACGTCCTTCATTTTATTCTAAAAGCTGTAAGTTATAAGTTTAACTTAGTTTTAAACTAATATTTACAGGCGGCAGAGTTAAATAAGGTTTTATCGGAAGTATTAGCGCATTTAATAAGAATAAATTATTCTATAAGCTTGATCTTACTTTTAATTTTATTTCTAGAGTCTAGTTACTGTTTCAGTTTTAAGATTAAAGTTTAATGAAAATACCTACTATGAAATGCAAATCCGTATCATATCGACCTTTTTACTTTGAGAATTAAATATTTTTAATTAATCTTACTATATTAGTTTGGTCAGGATATATGTATAAAAGTCTGAAAGTGAAATATTTAGAATTAGTAGAGCGGTTAGGTCGCAATTAATGAAGTGGTTCGAATTTTTTTTCCCCAGAGCTCATATCACCTTTACAATCCCACCCAAAGCTTCACAAAGTGCAAATACATCGCCCTACCAATTACGTTTATTTTTGTTTTGATACAAGTTCTACGTAGGCAAAATATTAACAATGTTAAAGTATATATAATTAATAATTTATAAAATGTATTACAATGAAATTGAAATATACCTACCTATACCACAGCAAAATTACTGAAATTGATATTGAAAAAATATTTAGCTTTTATTGAACTATTTAAATATAATTATTAGCTTGATTGGAAATCGACCCTACGACCGACATGAAATATACAGACATCGCAAACTGCACCAAGATGACGTGAATTTGAACAAATATCTTTTATAAGACTAGAACTGATGTGATTACTACGCTTGTTATAACAGAATATAAAATAAAAAGCTATAATAAAGAGAATTAAAAAATCTATACATTTTTTTTTAAATATAAGAATAATCAATGGACAAGCTTAAGGGCACCAGAACAAAGCAAGATCATCATAAAATTTAATGATTGGATTTATTTGTCCCCGATTACTGAATTTGATAAAATTCCGAACGCAACGACATTAGGCGGAGGCCGTAGCCGACCGCGGCCCGCCTTCGTAATCGCCTCGATAAATATAATTGCAATAAGTTAATAAAATCCCCGGGCGTTTTAATTAATTCGTGGAACACCGTCGGCCAATTAAATTTGATTTTGAAAATATCAAAAATCGACTCGAATTTTTCCATTGTATATTTTTGATTGAACAATGACCTATTTCATCACACCTCGAGCACCATTAACTTAATTTAAACAAATATTTGTTATAAATTGTTAGTGTTTTATGCTATATATTTTTCAGTTGACATTGCTGTTGTATTGAATGTGTAAGTAGTGAATATATAAAGATTGATACTATACCTAACAAATGTGACAGTGAATTACTAATTAAAAATTAACTAGTCTATCTGAGTTTCAGGATTTCTAAATTGTCCGAGACACTCAAATTACAAGACGCAGCCATCTCTAAATGCGTAATAAGATGATTTTATTGTAATCTCGTAGATAGTACAAAATCATAAGGCTGGAAAACGGTCGCACATGGGGAAGCGGAATTAATCGCCTCGTAGGAGTTCCATACAATTGTATAGTAGCATTGTAAATATGCATTAGGGTTGATGACGCGACTCAGCCCTTCATTACTCCGATGCGTCAAAGACGTCTTCGATACGGCAGTAAAGTGCCCTGGACATAAGATCCTCAATTATGTTAATGGATTTAGCTTTCAATACAAAATTAACTGATTGCCCTATATAACATTTGGTGGTTGTTATAAAATACGACTCGCTGCAAACTTTATATATCTTGACTAATTTACAAAACCATATCTGCGGAGCCATATTCATTTCTTCTAAAATCAATAACGGTGCTGCAAAACAAATACATTTTATTTCTCGGCGTGTATAGGCACAAGAGAATGATTGATAGTGTTTTGAGTACACATACCGTATATCGAACAGAGCAATTGAAAGCCGCTTGAAAATGTACCAAAAAATTGTATCTATCAATTATATAAGGGCATATTTTGGAAGCAATGCGATATTTTTTAAGATTAAAGACTGCCTTTGTTAATTTCTATCAAAATCTTGGATAGACTTTCCGTTTTCAAATGTTTACACAGAAAATGAAAAGATAAGGATGAAAAATAATATCCTTAGCTGTCAACAATGACTTGACAAAAAAATTGGCCAAAACGCCGGGCGGGCAATATGTGATTTTCGTTAGTCAAAGAGAGGCCGTACACCTGCGATATTCTAAGATTTACCGTAAAATGTCGACTCACGGGGCCGGTGCGCGCTTAAATTACGCGTAAAGCACAAAGGCTATACGTATTCAAATTCCATTAATCTCCTGGTTGGGGGAAGGCGGGGTAAAATGAACCGGCAGACAAAAACAATGCCGTCGGCAAATAACCGGCTCAGCATTGTTCCGGCAATTAGAAAGCTTTCCCATGTACCGGTCGTGTATAAAAACACTGTAACATCAGCACGAATCGCTGCCTATTGCTCGTTACCGTTGATGTTTATTACGGTTATTAGGACTAAGCTGTACGGTTCGATATCGATGTTTTCAGTCTAACTTGATTTGAATCCATGTCTAATAAAACGCGTTAACGTTATATCTCAGTTATATTACATGTATGTAGTTAGTTCATTTTATACTAGTTAATTGTCCTTGCAAAAAAATATTAATTTTAAGAAAAGTTACCATAGGGCAGCGTTTCTTTGTATTCTTTTCTTCTCGCATAATTTGATTTTCGCCTGAGTAGGAAGTAAGTCGCCAGTAAGAACACTAGCAAGAAAGATTATGTTTTATACATAATCTTTTAATTTAAACATACTAATTTCAGGATGAAATTAAAAACATCCAAGGCTTGTTGACATTAATATTATCGCGCGGTGACGATCTGCGGTAAATCCGGATCGGCACGGCTCGAACTGGGGGCGAAATAAAACTCGATAACCAATCACGATTTATTCGAATTGATTGATACCTAAAATATTATTTATTCTAACAATTTCCTTAGTAAATTCTGAACTTCATTATTATAAGAATTACGGGTAATGTTGCTGAGCGTTGAGTATAATATATGTATATTATATTTTCGGAAATAAATACTTCAATAATTTTTTGGTAATGGTGTGTGACTGTCGGTAACTTTTGTGTTATAGATATGTATATGATAAAATACGAAACGAAAACAAGGACTTCCCAGTAAGTTTGTACAGGTGTAATTAAGGTTCCGACGTTGAGTTTAACTTACAACGTATTTTGCTTAGCCTTTGAATAAACAGAACAGTTATTAGGAGCTAGGCGTATCATTGGCGCTATTTGAGTAACAAAGCGACAAACATAATTCGTTGTGTAAATAATAGATAGCGGTACGAATATGAGAACAAACAATTGTGGGGAAACATTTGTAGCAGCTGCGGAAGAGCTGCACCGTTTAGTGGTTAGCCAAACTGGCTGTCAACATCGAAGACCGCTTGTGTTTTGCTTTTATTTCGGAAATAAATAACAACTTTGCTACCGTAACATACATTGGAGGTTGGACAAGTTTTATAGAAAAATATTACGAAAAAACATTTTTTTAACGTTTCTGTTTTATTGGATGTTCTAGATTGATACAATGTAGAAAATTGATCTAAAATCATTTTTTTGTTGCTTGTTTTTAGATGCTTGTTTCAAAGTTGCCGTAATTTAAATGATTGCTTATTTTTTTTTATTTTCATATCACAAAAATTTTTCAAACAAATATTTATTTTTTTACCAAATTTAATAAAGTTATAGCAAAAGGTAAAGTGAAACTCCTCATATTTTAGTAACATTTGATATTGCCTATTTGATAGCCCATAAAGTTGTTATTAAATAGCTTTATGCTTCCTTTTCAATATTTTAGTAGGCACTACTACATTTATTCATCAACGTTTCCGAGGCTATATTATATAAAATAGATTCCCTTTCGTTACATTTTATTTGGTTAATATAACTTCGTATAAAATCAAACAACGGTACAATTGAATAAATTTATCTATATACATTATAGAATATAAAATTAGCCTATATAATATAGAACAACAATTCCATATTCGGGTTCATTGAGTTTTCACCGCCTTTTAGTTAATCGGCTTAAGAAGGATGCGAGTTACAAATGATACTCGTGGAGCTTACGTTTGTTTGAAAGTGGCTTTGCTTTCCTTAAGTGCTCTAATGTACGAACGCGGCTGAATAACGGTGAGCGTTGCAACGGAAAAGGTACATTTAAAAATTACCCATGTAATTTCTATGACATACACGTACAACTCATACGGCGTGGAATCGTCGCATTTTAAGTGTGTATACTGTATTTGAATTATCCTCCGTCGCCGGTTCGCGTGCCGTAGATGTTCTATGAGCGTGAGATTGCTTAAGTCAATTTTATTTGAACGCTTCAGCCATTACATGTGGACATTCATTCATACATGCTTTATAAGGATTCTAGCAAAATTGGATAAGTATTAACTTATTTAATATTAAAAACTTGATGAATGTGTATTTTTATACTATCATTATATAGGAATTGTTAGTTTAGAAAAAAAATTAAGGAAATCTAATCCAACGCTGATGTACAACACTAAATTGAAGTTAGAAAGAGAGAGAGATTGAAATAAGAATAAAAAAAAATATAAGTATTTACATTTTTTTTCTTTGGCTACTTCGATAAATATTAATGGGAAATATAAAGAAAAAAATTACGACTTTTTGAATATATATATGTATCTATATTATAGATAGATGTTAAACAGCTTTAGAGATAAATTCCATTAACTTAACTTGATTAAAATATCTAGTAAGTCTAGGTACTGGGGCGACATAATAAAAAGTGCGCAACGGTAACCGCATATTCATAGAGGTGCCCGAAATTACCATTACAATGAAGTGTTGGAGGCGAAAGCGACAAGTGCTTAATGCGGCCTGCGTCTTCTCACACGACTATGAATGTATCACACAACGATCATTTTACTACCAAACTTTTGTATGATACATTTTGATCTAGTAAACTTTGAACGTGATTTTATATTACGAAAGGTGTTTATGAAGCTTTAAGGCTTATTTAATTACAATTACTAGTGTCAGGTGTTGTGTTCTGTACTGACTTTTCTTTGATTTGTGACGGAGATATTTTTCAGTTTTTAATTTTGATTATAATTATTTAAACGTAACGTCACACGTAAGAATCACAAGGTTTGTTCTATTTTATTCACTTGTGACGTTTTTTTAACTTCATACTGCATTTAAAAGACCCCACTCTCACCGCTTTCTGCTGAATCGGCATCGGACCTCAACAACATTGAGTGTACTAGAGTAAAATAATTTATTCCCTTGAATCTGAGTGGAATCCACAACCGTCAAGATCACAGTCAGACGCTTTCACACTGCGATACGATGGCTTATAAGTAGGAAAAAGTATATAATTTTCTTATATGTCTTTAAGATCATACATTGCATGTGTAGCTGTGTTGTTTCATTCTACTATAAAATGTAATGCTAAGCTTTTCTTATAATCAAATAGCCGTATACAATTTTTTTGAAAATATAATTGAAAAAATTGAAAAACAAAATTTTCCTTAGTGTAAAGTGTTGCCAATAAGCATACGTTTATTGTTTTTACCACGTTTTACCTACGCCCTGCCGCCCATAAATAAATCAAAATATCCAGAAAGGGTCCGACTTTAAGGCGGCTTAGCGGAATCGTAAAATTCAACAGCTCTCACATCGCCCCTGGGTTTTCTTTAGGCTTCGTTTGCCGTGTTTTGGTGGAATCGTAAAAGAATATAAATAAGAGCGACCCTTTCCCTAAGAACATATGGACCACTGTTTGTATAATCGTTAAAAGAGGATTATAATACTACCTACTAGCTCTTAACATATATTACCCGAATTCATTCATACAAAACTATCTCAATATACTATTCTATTATATAATAATATACTTAGTATTAGTCACAAAGAGGCACAATTTATATTTTCTTTTAGTGTTTTCACTAAACGTATGAAAGCGTTGTTTAGTCATTTTTATTCAATAATAAAATAAATAAATAAAGAGTGTTGTATTAGATAAAAGAGTTTCTTTGGTTCCTTGTTTCTTTGTAGAAAGATAATAAGGATGCTAGAATCCGGTTGCTATTTACTTTGTTAGCTTTACATCGCTATTAGCGCACAAGTGCATGGAGCAGGAGAATTGTACGGAGGACATCTATCTAATCGATGATAGTGAACAGAAATAAAAGTTCAGTTTTAAAACTGACATTTGTTTTGGAAACAAATAGGACCCTTACTGATGGTAACATAAACAAATATTTATAATTTCTCAATAATTAATTATTATATTTATTTTTTTCAAATACCACTACGAAGTTAGAACCAGCGATCAAAACGAAAATACACCGAAACTTTTCCGCGGCCACCTTATTTTTCATAAAAATATTATACGAAAAAATATTACAAACGAATTTTTTTGTATTGTTTTTTGTAATATTTTTTTTTTTTTGTAATAATCCAGAGCATTTTTCATTCTCTAAATTAAGAACGCGTCAAAAATGCGAAGAATGTGCCGTTAGGTCAGAACTTGACAAAGCTTGTTAAGAAAATCGTGCCTGTTTCAACTATGTATCCAAAATTTATCCCCGAACAAAATACGAACAGCTATTATAATGGCGAGTAAGGAGCGTTTTGGTCATTAATAACAATTTATTTAACACAATACCGCAATTTCGGTTCACGAATTCTAAACCTCTGGGAAAACGTAAAATGGATATTAAATAGGGTATCGTTTCTAAATTGATAACATAGTTTGCAATTTTAATACCGAGTTTTGTTAGACCTGTTTGTTGGCACGTTGCTATTTATTAGTTTTGGGCAATCGTTAAGTCTTTGTTTTTACATTCCTTTTATAGATAAATCGTAAAAATATATGTTTTATTCTCTTATTCAAATGTACTCACTTTCAAGAATAGAATACCTCATAAAGAAAAGAGCAAACACTGCAACGTGCGACAGATAAAAATCGCGACTGAATAAAATGAGAAAATAAGTAAAAATTTGCGCCACAAAGTGAACACTTCATCCTCAGTGAAAAACTTGTGAATGTATTTTTGATAGAACTTACAAAAGGTGTTTTTACAAAATACTTTTTGTGAGAACCACTTGCAGGGAAACTCGTTTAAAGTTGAGGTCTCCGAAGTTTCCCATTCACGGCGATGGTGGGTATTGTGGCTAATTCAGAGATGTAATTAAATTTGTTTACTTGCATATTCTGCAGAAAATTTTATTTATACATATTATAAGAGCTGGTATGTTATTATTTTTTTAGCTTCACGGACGGCGTGAACCGTCCGCACACAGAAGGCCACTTTCCGCCGAATTCTGGAGGCACTGCGTGTTGAGTGGCGGAACTCAACGCCGCGCTTTGACTGGCGAAATGAAAATATAAATTTAAGTAAATATTTCATTTCCTCGAGTAGGGATCGAACTCACAAGCACTCGCTTTACAGTCACACTTTGTGTGCGCTCACTGCGCTACGACTGGCTGCATATTATAGTTTTATAAGAAAATTAAATATAATAGGTATATATTTCTGAAGATTTTTGATTTATATTGCATTTGGTATTGGCCGGTTAAAAATTGAACCAAGAAACTGGTGTCAAAAAACTCCGTTCTCCACTTTCCCTTTGAATTCGTGACAATCTAAATATGTATGTTATCGCAGGAAAAAAATATTTTTTTTCTCAAGAGGGGATTGAAACTATAACCATTGATTGTACTTTTTAAAGTTAAACGCTATGGATGTTGAAAAAACTTTGCTAATGAAATTTATAGCTCTATATTCAGTTATTTTATATGGGGTTTATTTTGAGATATTATAAACAAAATAACAGGTTATCGCTTAGTATTGGTTTTTATATTTAAAACATAAATCTTTAGGCCTAAAAAACTATGTACGTGTAAGCTACGCTACCTACCTAAGTCCACTTACTCCATAAACAGAAACCTTCATTAATTTATAAATAAGTTTTAGCATTTTAAAATATTAAGTAAGTCAGATTGTATACTGTCTAAATTTGAAATTTTAATGTAAAGCTCTTACAGGGCGAAGCTTACAATTTATATTATACAATCTCATAATCCATTCGTAAGAAATTTTAGAAAAGCAATGACATTATCCTTAGAAACTAAAGTGACCCGCCCGAGGAAAAACAACAATACTGTCGGGCCCTCACTACAAAGAGGCCAGCATTCGTATTATCATTCCATTAAACAAAAGTCACCGGGGTTTCGAGTGAAAACACAGAACTCATTATTCCTGGGGCAGAGAAAATGATTTCAAACGTTAACAAGATTCTCTATAATATAATTGTTCACAGAGAGATTTAAGAAAAACAAGTATGAGCAACGGAGTCTTGACTTGCTTTGCCTGAATAAAAATTGCTTTATTTCATATAATGTTTCTTAACAACTTTGTGGGTTTTTAAGAGACATTACCGACCGTTACAAAGTGGATCAAATTCAATATTATTTTATAATTTTATTGCGCTTGGAGTTGTATAACCAATTTGCCAAGAAAATAGAATATTATGACATTTTTTCTAACTAAGGTAAAGAATAGGTAGCTTCGCTAAATAGGACATTATAAATAAAATGTAATTTCTCAGAAAACAGAAGAAAGAATAAGCTAAAATTGTTCATTCATAGAAAACATAAAATTAACGAGAATTTGCTTTAAAGTATTATAATATTAAAATATGGTAATTGACTAATGGGTTATTAAAGAAGGAAGTTGAGCTTAGATGTTGAGCTACGAGTAGGTACCTACGGGCGGAACTTAAGCCAAAAACGCGTATAAGATATAGCAAATCCAGTACATTTCCGCCGCCCCTTGAGGAATTCCTATATTATTTATAATACGTTGGGGAGGATCATTCTCCTCGTTTACCGCGGGATATAGCTGTGAATGCTCGTTTGTCAAATGCGTAGTCATTTATTCAATGATGTATTTTCCTTTCTATTCATATCTAAACAATTGAGAGTGATTCCGTCAGTATTTTATGTTGACGTAAGTAATTTCGCAATGTTATTTATGTAAATAAAACACAAATGTGCCATGTCCATTTTGTTTATTATATAAATAAAAGTTATCTTCTGTTGTAGGTGCATTTGCATTTGCGTTGGTGGCAACCAGCAACTGTACAGAAGTGTTTGTGAATACATTGTCCATGAAAGTGGACGAAGTTCGTTGGAGTTGCTAACGTGGCCAGTGCGGCGGCGGCACAGGCTGGTTTGCAAACATAAATCATTTCAACGGCCGTCGCCGGGCCGATGTCGACAAAGCGGACTATGACACCACTGTACACACCCTCACTCGGCACATTCGTAGGTATATAATTTGCGATTCCGGACGCCAGCGGCATTTGGAAAATGATCCCCCATCTCTGTTACCTTCGCCTTGTGTTTATACCCTACGCTACAGATGAAACAAACGCGATTATATTCATACATTGTTTATTTATAAAAAAATAATATGTTCAAAATTAAAATATCGTAGTCAGTGCACGTTCTCGTATTGTTGTAGGTTCATATACTACTGAGTGAAATTATTTTTGTACCAGCATACATGCATGCATTTCAAGTATAAAGAAATAATTAAAAAGATGGTCTCTTGATATTCTTTGAGTTTTAAAAATTATTTCAGCTACCTAAAATACAAAATCATCGTCAGTATTATCTTATATCCAATCCATCAAGTTAAATGTATTATAAGAAAGTGAATCAATATAACTTTTGCTACATAATTATACTAAAAGCATAAAATTCAACTACATTAATTTTGTATACGGTTTTCCAAAATTCACCACTAAATAATTTATAAACAATGTAGCATCTGGCTTTAGCCCTAAGGACAAATTGTGCAGGTTTATTGGTTGAGTTAGTGCTCTCACGAGTACATAGCACAAAGACCCAGTTGCATTTCGTCTCAACGACTAAATAGAACTCGAAAATGGACGTGCAAAGGCTTCAGTATCTCATAATAAACTCATCATAACGTTTGTAACCAACAGCTTATCATATCATGTTCTATACTATTTTGTTGACTAAAGTCTACTCAAATGATGATTATCACACTTAATAAAATCTTAGATTTTCGCGATTATTACATATTTAAAATTAAACTCTTTAACCTTTTAACAACATTAATTGCGTAGATTTAGTACTATACATTTTTAAAGACAAAAACCCGACGTTTCGAACAATTTGCAGTAGAGTCTATGACTACGGAGTAGGCACTATTATATGTAAATATAGAATATAAAAAATACGTTTACCAAATATACTACCAAAATTAAATGACTACTATTATATATGAATGTATAACACTAAATATACGCGATTAATACTGTCAAAGGGTTTCCTTTAAGAAGTGTATCACACTATACATATCACGATACAATAGCGTATGACAACTAAAGTATAAACTGACAAAAAAATCAGCTTCACGCTGTATCCCGCACACAGGAGGGTAGGCAGAGAGAACCTAGTGTTAAGACACTCCGTTCCCCACTTTCTGCCGAATTCTGGAGGCATTACGTATTGAGTGGCAGAACTCAACGCCGCGCTTAGCCTCGACACCAGAGCGAAGAAATGGAAATATAAATTTAAATAAATATTTCATCTCTTCGAGTGAAATCTTCGATCGAACCCACAACCAGTCGGTTTTACAGTCATACTTCGTGCCGCTGCGCCACGACTTGTCTCAAACTGACAAAACTTTAATAAAATAAAATTGTATATTCCGTTATGTTAAGAAAATTGCGTGGTATCAAAATAGAATAAAGTTACTTCCTTAAGACTTTTTCCTTCTGTGACTGTTCATAAGTCCAATTTAAAGTAAAGGTTCTGGCTTACCAATTTTTGAATATACAAACAACGTATTATATTTTTTTCGTTCACATATTAAGTGCCGTCTGAGTGTCGTCTTCAATGAAACAATTTTTATCCCAGTTCCATTGTGTGTATGTGTTTAATAACTATATGTCGCTTTTGAGTATGTGTACTCATTGGTAAAATGGGTAAATTCAGAAAGAAATAAATGACGTAATTTTATTTTGCAGAACCTGGTACTTAAACCTGTTATAGCGTTGCTTAAAAAACATAACAAGAAGTAATGCCTTCAGTATATTTACTATTCCGTTTCAGCATGAATAATATAAAAAGTAAAGGATTGTAAAAAGATTCCAGAAGCATAAAAATGCCACGTAGCAAAATGAACCCTGTGTATTTATTATATCTGTTATTCTTTAAAGACATCGTAAAGTTAATAAAGGGGTTTTTGTAACAAGCAGGCGAGCACGTTCGCGATAAGCCCCCAGTCTCGCGGGTTGAAATCTTTTAAAACGTCGTTAAAACCAACCCCTGCCAGTAGACAAAAGCCTAACAGGCTAATTGTTGACGAAAAATATTCTCAATGCAAATTCGCACTCTTTACAGCCTATTCTGAATTTGTACGCGAACTTTACGTAATTAGCCCCGCTCTTGAATGTTTGTGTTTAAATTTTGATAAACATTATAGTAGCTTTGTGTTTCGAGTTCATAATTCAATTTATTACATTTTTCAAGATGTTTTTTTTTATTATTTATACTATGAAAATATAATAAAGAAAAAACTATGTGAAGCTTTTAAATACAGAATAAAAATGATTTCCAAGCAAAAGATACTTTAGTACCAAAAGATGCCTAGAACGACTATTGGGCATACTTCTCCCTAAAGGTTCTCGGCGTCCTCTTGCAATCCGATCCATCGCCGCCCTCCAAGTAATTTCCTCGTTAACGGAATGAATAAAACATTTCATTCCTTACCTTTCTTTTGTAATTGTTAATGGTTGATGGGTTTTGAAAATTTATGTTCCTTCTCGTTTCTTATTGATATCCGCAATCAGATTTTAACGATAGCCTTGTTATTGGTATGCTTTTGTTATTGTTCATACGGCGGTTTTCAAATTTAAATGAAATTCTCCAGTGCTCCAATATTTGTGATTAGCAAATATTCTCCAGATTATATATTTAGTTGTAATAAAAAGTAGGAGATAGAATAGATATTTTATTCATTTATTAAAAAAACCCCATCATGTTAAAAATTTGCCCTAACGAGAATCTCAAAATGGCTCGTAAGCAATGAAACAGCGCAATTTCATGAGAAAGGCGGCTCACAAATAAACCAGAGCAGAGCACATTCCCGCCTCCATAAAATGCAGGCTGAAATAAACGTAACAGACTCCGGTTCTTTAAAAAATCCGGCTGACGACAACCGCAGAGCTCAGCAAAATTTTCTAGTGTGAGTCAGAATTCCAATGTCGGAATTTTCATAACAGCGGTGTGGTGATTGCCGCTAAAGCGTTTCGGGTGATGCGGAGGTCCGGACCGGAGAGGTGCGCACGACCGATCGCGGCTCGTCGTTGACACGCGACGTGGCGCCTCCGAAATCCCACTGCAGCACTTTATTAGATATTTCGTTTACTCAATCTTGCACTGCTTTCTATATATTATACTAGGATTTGTTCGTGACAAACTATTTTAGATGGTAATTTCTGATATTCTTGTCTTGATTAAAATAAAATTGTTAAATTAATATGTATTTGTTTTTATGGCAGTTTGTAAAATAAAACGTTATAATTATAATACTACATAAAGAAAGTAGTCAATTTAAAATTAATTAAAATATAATTCTCTAAATACAGCATTACTATTTAGCTATATTTTATCAGTTACATTTGACAAAATATAGCTAAATAATAAATATTTTGTACTCATCATTTTGCGAATTAAATAGCTGGTACAAGTGGTACAAGTGGTAAGTTCACGATATTGTAGGCCACACGCCAAGAAGATTACGTGAGTTTTTCATATAAAGCCATTGAGCCAATTTCCTCATATCCTACACAGGAACATAATAAGGGAGGTTTTTTATAGAGGAAGAGGTTCGTGCACCTACAATGTGTGTTCTGTATTTGTTGAAAAGGGTAGCGAGGCGCAATATTCGGATCTCACTTGTTTGGCGAGCTTCGGTTATTTAGGATGCTGGAGATGTGAACAAATAGTTGAGTTTTATTGTACCAACATTTGCACGATATATAAGAAATGATTTCATATTAATCTATAAATTTAATCTATTATTAAATATTCAGCAAAAGTGGAGAACGGAAGTGTCTTTTAATGGGAATGGAGTCTTAATACTAGGTTCCCAGGTTCCCTCTGCCTATCTTGCTATATTCGGGATATAGCGTGAAGCTTATAATTTTTACACTGCCTACAGTACTATAACTTTCCATATTAAGAAGAAAGACAATATTTGACATAGGATATATTTGACCATCATAACCATAATAAATAAAGAAAATCGCTCTTTAACAAAAGTTGCTCAGCGTGATGAGATTTTTCCGATGACATTCAAAATTCAAAGATCCCGAACGTCGCATGTGGATCTAAGAGCTTAGATGCAAAATTCGAAAGTCATAACATCCTCAGGAATAAAGTTGTAGGCATCAACTTGTCTAATAAAAAATATTAAATTTGAAACGTGAAAATGTAGTAAACAGTAATTAACAGAACTATAGAGGATTGTAGTCAGCTAGATATGTATAGGACATGTTAGAAACAGTTGTGGATGACATGGGCCGTGTGGTCACATCGCTGACATAGTTTATAAAATTCATGTTACACTTATCGCATTGGGTAAGTATAAGCTTTAGATATACCTATACAAGTAAACATATAGTAAAACTATAAATCATTACATACATTGGAAAAAATGTGTTATCGAGGGCATTTATTGATGTAACAAAACCCAAAACAATGATTTTTTTTTTCATCTGTTTGTCTATGCGTTTGTTCACGCTTATCTCAGAAACGGCTCAACTTAACTATTTTAATGCATTTTATTATATATACATTAAACATTTTTAGAGTGTTATTCCACACTTAGGGAAGAAAAATACTATTCCTGGAAACCGACCAGGCGCTCTGACCACTAAGCTATACGTTCAAGCCTGGTCGGTTTCCAGGAGGTGCAGGTTCGAGTCCCGCTACGTTCAAATTTTTATACGTGTTCTAAATAAGTATTTTATTTTAATGCAGTTTTGATAATTGTATTTTGGCAAAGTTACTTTAACATTGTTTTATTTTAAACGGTTCATAAATTAAAAACTTATATCAATATGAAGTACTGCATGCGATAATATTGCTATAAAATAAGTGTTTTATTGAATTGGCTGAACCTTAACTATTAACAACTATTAACTATTAATAAGGAATTTAAAATGATAATGTCATTAGATCGCGAAAATAATTCAGGTTTGAAAATAAATTATTGTGTACTAGCGGCCTGCCCGCGGTTTTGCCCGCTTGAATTAGATGATTATTCATTTAAGAAATAGAGATATTACAAACAGCCTTAATTATTAATTTATTTATTTGGATAAGTATTCACTATATTCTTTGTAAAATAACTTATATTAGCTCCTGTACAGTTTTTAAATTAATCACATATTTTAAGTAAATATATAATTGGTATACAGAATATACATAGAAAGCACGTTATTAGGCATTTTTATATAATCTATGAAATAATCAATATTTTCGGTCAAGTTCAAGTCGTACTCATGACCCGGGAGTTTCGTACCAGTTTCAAGAATGGAGATACACCAAAAGAATAACTTATTAAAGTTGTCATTTTGTATCAAATTAAGTACAGATTAAAATTTGTACCTAATAGTTTTTTTCTGTGACACAAATACAAAAAGTTGTCAATTTTTGAAAAAAAATTTTTTGGAATTTTCCTTTACACGTGCCGTAAGTTTTAACTTCCTAACAAATTTCGTAATTGTGTATCAACGGGATGCATAAACTCTCATAGTTTATCGTCATTGGATTGCGATGATTTAGAAGATAGATTTTTTTGTGCTCTAAGGGAATATAGACTTGAACATTGAGGTATCTAACCTTTAAGCGATCTTGCTTGAACATTGAGGTATCTAACCTTTAAGCGATCTTGTACAAAATACTCTTGACAGACAGACAAACGACAAAGTTATCTTAANTTTAGTATTAAAATGATTAATATTCCTCCCGTCGTAATTAGTGTTTAACTCCACAGAACGTTTTTTGCGTTATCAAGATTCGTTAGTACCTACTATTAGTCAATAGATAGCGTTACTTGTGTCGTTTTTTACTATCTCAAATATTAACGTCTTGAAAACTTAAATACTTATATCTTTTGATAGAGTGAAGCGATTACAATAAATAAACACTAAAAGCTACTTTGATTTATTTGTAATTTTTATGTATAAAAGTTGCTTAAATTTATTGTATACTTTTTACGTGATACGTGTTCACATAAACAGACAAACAGACAAACAGATAAACAGACAAACAGACAAACAGACAAAAATTCCAAAAAAGTTGGAAATGGATTCTGTTAATTATCCTTTAACACCCTGGCAATTTTTTTTTATATTTTCAATGTACAGAAGCGACTTTTCTACAGATTTATTATAAGTATAGATATAGATATAGATTATAAGTGGGCGATGCCACGAATGGATCGCTAGTGAAAAAAATAACCTATACTTTATTATTATTATATATTACAAAAGCTGAAAAGTTTGTTACGTTTAGTTTAATCTAAGAAATAGAAAAGGGCCCATTTATCGAGGGATTCTATATTCCGTTACTCGTTTCAATGTAATCCACTGAACCTGTGAGTTGTTGATGCCGTAAACACTTAAAAAGTCTGTTAGTAACATCCATTTCACTCCAGAGTGAAGCCGAAGAAATAAAATACATTATTTTTAAACGTTAATAAGTAGGACAAATTGTAAATTTTTCTATTAACTTATTTACTATTACTTATTTAGGGCACAAAAAACTAGTGTTAATTATTAATTCAAACCGTAGGCTGTGGCGGCTGATGATGACAGCGGTTCTGTGGTCAACGGTTCTACCAACACTGTCTCTCTCGTGTACTTGCAGCTTTTATACCAAAATAGTGTTTGAATAAGATTTTATTCAGTTTACTCATTATATATTGTGAATTAATTTACAATAAATTTTAATAGATATAATTTTTGACTTAAGATATTCAAATCAATATGTTTCAAAAAACCATCTATTAGTCAACTATTATTTATTGGTCCTACAAAATAGTAAGCAATTGATTGAAAGAATACAACAAAAGCACATTTAGATGAAAAAGATTTTATAGGGTATCATTAAGCGGGTCCCTCGGCGGCACTGTGAATGGATTACCTATGCATCAAGCAACTTTCCCACTAACATTCGCAGTTAGTTTACGGGCGGTGTAAAACATGAGTCTTTTACGATTGTCGCTAAACATATAGTGCCGTAAATATAACTCAAGCCCAAAACAGCATATACAAGTCTCTGTACACATGAATAGTGGTCATTTCGCACTGTTCCGAACATAAATTGGGTCGTAAATTTTTCATTTATTCGTATATCTTAACGCTTTATTCTTATCTCGTTTTTATTGCTGATCTAACATTATTAATAAAGATAGTATAATACATCTTTATGTATATAAAAAGATTTATAATTTGTTTGTATCTATTCGAACTATTAAGACGCGTTACAATAAAACGAAATATATATTGATTTCAGATTAGGTTCCGTTGTAACCTTAGCTTGGTATTTAGTAATTACTGTGAAAACTCACAAAGGTTTGATGATGTCTATTCAGCATTTTTTTTTACAATAATAGGCACTGTGAGTGTATAACGACAGTCGCAAAACGTTCCCTTTATAAACATTCCGTAAAAATTACCCATTTGTTCGTTTTGAGGATTATTTTTATTTAATTCAAGGCAGGTAGGACGCATTCAATGTTATCGTACGATTACCATGTTGATGAAAAGCCAACACCGGGAAACGTATCGAGTATTCTGCGTCTACATACTCGTACACGCGCATAGGTGTAATTTAAGATAATTGTATGTATATTTACTAATTGGTGTGGCGTTCAATTTAAATTAAGCAACATGATATGCGGTATACCTTTAATTATTCCATATGGAAGTCGAGATGTCGAAAAATATTAAAATTTTACATTTTATGATTATTACATCATTATTAACATTTAAATAAAATAACAATAAATGGATGAATGCGATTACGTTTTTCGACGAAAGCAATAAGGAAAGATCTCGATCGTAGCTTCCCTCAATAAATATATCAAGATGAGACCAAGAAAAACATATCGGTATCGGTGGTGAGTTTAAAATATTCAGCCTTCCGATCTTCGACAAATTCAGATATACGTGCGTACCAACGTATCGATAAGATGGAAACATTTTGTTTTTCTTTTATTCGTTTTTAATCATTCCTAAGCGCGGTTAGGGGTTCTATTACCGATCAAGTAATGAAAATATTTGTTGTAAGCGTTTTGTATCGATTTAACCTTTTTTCTCGTTCCTCAGTCGGTTGACCTATTTTGGGGTGCGCTGTCTGGTTGGATAAAAATATTCAACTTTCGCCGTAATTAAGATTTCATCTTGTTGGTATTATTGAAGAAGCAAAATGATTTAAAGTTTTCAATTCGGGGTGTGCCACTGTTGATACTTTACGCTTTTGTCATAAGAATTATAAATCACTTAAAATATTTTATAGAAAAGAACAAAATTCAAAATTTTCGTATGAAAAATTTAAAAATGATTGTTTTAAAATAAATGTTTTTACTCACTCTTTTACTTAACTTTTAAAACATGTATCAAAAACAATATATATTCGAAAGAAATAGGTTTTACACTTGGAATTATTAATTACGCACCTTAACAAGAATCATCATTTACTTAAATTTATATTTCCATTTCTTCGTTCTGGTGTCAAGGACAAGCGCGGCGTTGAGTTCTGCCACTCAACACGCAATGGCTCCAGAATTCGTCAGAAAGTGGGGAACGGAGTGTCTTAACACTAGGTTCCCTCTGCCTACCCTGCAGTGTGCAGGTATGAGCTGCTTTATTTTTATTTTATCGTCTATTTTTAAATCGATATTTCTGTATAAATTTATACAAATGAACAGATCATTAAGCAATAAAATTGAAAAAAAAAGACAATTTATAGTAAATTTATACTCACAAAGTTACAAATGAAATATATAAAAATTATCTTCAATTGAGCATTGAATGAACATGAATTGGATAAAAAAAATCATATCGTACTTTCAATGTTTCCGTAGATAGCATGTGACGCTTTCATGCTATCGGTAGTTTAATAGTAACGACAAAAATTGAAAAAATTGAAAATATGTCATGCAAAACTGCAGATTCATATGCAAATATGACTAAATGCGACGGGAAAGTAAAGCGACGAGTGTAAAACTTGTTCAAATATGTTTTTGGTGGAAAAAAGTTATATGATTTGACGTTATGACACCAAATTGTAATGACCAGCCATTTTAGAACTATTATGCATTTACATATCTATATTTAGTTACTCGAATTCATTTTAAATCAAATCAGCAAACGTAGGCAGAGGGAACCTAGTATTAAGACACTCCGTTCCCACTTTCTGCCAAATTCTGAAGGCTTTGCTTGTTGAGTGGCTGAACTCAACGCCGCGCTTTGCCTCGACACCAGAGCGAAAAAATGGAAATATAAATTTAAGTAAATATTTCATCTCCTCGAGTGTATAGATATCGAACCCACAACCAGTCGGTTTTACAGTCACACTTTGTGCCCCTGCGCCACGACTGGCCTCATTTTATTTAAGTATTTTATTTATGCTTCTAGTGTGTAAATCGACTATCTATACACATAATAATCATTTTGTAAATAAATATCTATATTGCAAATTCATTAAATAGTTATAGTAAAAAATATATAAGAAACTATGGCACTTATCTTAACTAGTACTTTAAAAGAAATTGAGAAAATATATTAAACTGGCAATATTTATTATCAAAATCTCATATTTCCAGTAGAACAATATAGCCGACTAACAGTCAGGTGGTTATTTAACCAACATAAACAAACTTTCATTATATATATACAAAAAAAGTTTATTTTGAACGTTACACAATATACTGTATGAAAGCAAACCGTGTGAGTAATATATTTTTAATTGATGCACACAGCGTCCGATGTATAGAGTAAACATTTACGCGTTTATTCGACGATGACGGGCCTTTGTTGGCCGTTTTTAACTGGGAACATTAATTGGTGGAAAAGTGTGCAATCCACGTGTGGTAAGAACAAACACGGGAATTGAAAGTTTGTTTTAAATTTGTATACGAAAGTATGCATATGAGGCCAGTGTGGCGCAAGGGCAGGAACGTGACTGTAAACGCTATAGGTTGTGGGTTCGATTCCCACTCGAGGAAATGGAATATTAATTATTTTAGCTTTTTCGCTATGGTGTCCGAGGCAAAGGACGGGATTGAGTACGGGCTTTGCCTATGCTGCAACATGCCCGATACAGCGTAAAACTGAAAAAAAAGTATAAATATGATCTCAATTAATTTTAGGTACAAATAATGAACATTATCTTCGGTTTCGATTTTTTTAATTTTCTATAATATTAGGATTTTATTTTAGTCTAGTTTCGATTAGTCTAGTTTATCGTTATCGTTTATTTGCGTACAGAGTTAGGACCTTCGCTATTAGACAAATGATCATGTTTAACTAGTTTATAGTTCAATATAATAATTGTCTTTAGGCTCGATGAAAAGATGAATTAAGTTCTTTAACTGATCCTCCATAGTTTAACAACTTAATGTGGTCATCTCATTTTTGTTTGAAAAAATGTTACAAAATCTAATCAAACTGTATAAAATTAGTACTCTTGTGTGTTCAAACTAATATTATATACTCAGAAATTATAAGTAACCATAATATATACATGTATTTATTGACTTATTATAATATAAAACTTTAAAAGCAAACGCTTTACTTCTATTAAAAAAGAAACGTTTCAAAATCAATCGGACACACACAGTATCGCTTACACTCGATAAATTCTAAGTTATACAACGAAGGTATGCACGCAAGGCAATACAATCATTTTTAATTTCCGTCGCAAGCGCTTCCATTGCACTGAATACCAATTACTACTAACTACTGCCCATGTGGAATGTCAGGTGCTCTGTTAGATTTGCAGCTATATTGAGCTATATCGTTTTAGTATAAATCACATTTGATAAAGTTAAATATAATGAACAAATCAGATTCACGCTGTATCCCGCGTGTAGCACGGTAGGCAGAGGGAACCTAGTGATGCTTTGCTCATGAATTTACGCCGAATTCTGGAGGCATTGCTTGTTGAGTGGTGAATGTCAATGCCACAAACTGTCGCGTTTACAATCTCACGTTTGTGCCACTGCGCCATGATTGCCCTCAACGATATATGTAGTAAAATACAATTATAACATTGTGATGCTAATTAATAACAAATAATTTTGAAACACAAATTTTAAATAAAAAAAATATAAACTTAAAAAAGAAAACTCGTATAAAATGTTTAAAAGCATTTAGAAATTCTGTGAGACCAATTTACCTTAATTAATATATGTGATAAATGTGAATGTAAGCTTGAACTACCCTTAAAACTCGAGAGGATTAACTAAACTGTACACACAGCTTGGCTATTGCTTTTTAAAACAATGCCGAAGTTTAGTCTCACTTTATTTACTGTTTATTGTAGGGTCTCCATGAAAACATTCTTACTATTATAAAACATTAAAATAAAGTTAACGTTTTATAAAAATATGAGATTATTAACTTTGAATATACAGATATAACAGTATATTTAGCCCTGAAACGTTTAAAAGCGCAATAGTAGAAAGTTTAAAACTTTATTTATTTCTAGACGAATGGGCACCCTACACAAGCTTCTAGTGGCAAAGTTTTTACTGGACGTCCCGTCGTATTGTCGGTACATTAAACGTTAATATCCATTGTTCCAGTATGAAATTTAAAACTGTTTCAGAACAATTGCGATTAGACTGGTAGCAAAGTGAAATTGATAGACATCTCATATATATAGTAATTTCAAAAGTTTATTACTTTTATATGATAATTACAAATAGCATTATTTATTTCCCTCTAAATTTTTAAACTTTCCAATTGTAAACCAAAAAATCCGCTTGTAATAAAAATAAGAATGCTTGTAATATTCAAAAATAGTGGGATATTTATTATATTTAATGGAAATAATAAACTGCGACAAAGTCTCATAACTATGCATCGATACCGTTAATAAAAACACAATACACGCTATTTGAATATATAAAACTGCACTTATCTAGCATTTCTATCATATTTACGTTTCGATCAAATAACTCTTTTATGACAAAATATATTTATAATCAGCTCAAAAGACAAATAAACGATAGGAACAAATTCTAACTTACGCTAACATGCCACAATACAACTTTTATTGAAATAGTTTTATTTAAATAGGTCAGTTTATTTAAATTGGTACAAAATCGTTTCAAAATGTTTTTTAATTAATAAATAATATATTTAAGCGATTTAATTAATATTATTAAATTAAATTATGAATGTTAATAAAATTTGACTTAATAAGATCAAATTGAACTTATTTGATCTTATTAAGTCTTAATAGATCTTATTGGTTGATTGAGTTTAAAGTTTCAAGTTGAGCTTTCCATAATATACGTATTCATATAGAAAAGGATCACGATCGTAGATGAATTGAAGTGGAATAAATGTAAACCAGAAGTCATGAAATGGCTAGTTGTTTTCGTAACCATGCTTAAATTTCGGTTAGGTTTGTAAATATATTTGTAACTAAAAGGTACTTCGTTAATTTAGGTCAATATTGCGTCAGTTTTCTATTGATTATATTGTAATATAAAAATACATATTTAACTAATAGCTTACCTCGTCATTACTGTCATGCACACTATCGCGTTCATCGTGTATGTATCGAAACCTGGTTAAAATATCACGCAAACTGAACACCATATTTAAAATCGATAAAAAATATCACTGTTAATGTATAATATGTAAAGAATTAAAAATTACAATTATAATCGATATTTAGATACTAATATTAGAATTATAAAAGAAACATGTTAACTACGCGAAGGCAGACATTGTGACAAATGCAGATTTCTAGTTCTACCTACGTTTTAAGCGCGAAAATATGCATGTCAAATGTCAAAGTAGTATTTTTTTTATAGACAAAGGTGGACAAGCCATTCATCCTAAAATAGAGATACTGTTATGTAAAAATATACGTATTTGATTTTATGTAATTATAGTAAGAACTTTATATTTATATAATTTGTAGATACTTTTTTTATCTGCATTTAAGCAATAATCTGAATATTATCTTATTACGTTTCTCAAACAGAATTCATTGGAAAGTTATAAATCCATAGAAAAGGATCTATTTTTTATAAATAGAAATTGATAATTAAAGCCTTCAAAGTGTATCGTATTTGTGTATGTTTCATTAAGACCAGGGGCTATTTAATTTAAACTTACGAGTAAGATTTATTTCAACTAAAATATTTTTTGCAATTTAAAGTAAGTTTCATAGTATTTTAATATTATTTTAAACTAGCGACCCGAATTCACCTGCTTAAAATTATTGTTATATTAATCTTTACATTAATCGGAGTCTATGTGTTACTTTGATTTATAAGCTATATTAGTTTAACGTTTCATCTAAATCTGTTCAGTAGTATTTGCCTGAAAGTGGAGCAAATATACATCCTTACAAACTTTCACATATATACCTAGTAGGATTATCAACTATCGCAGTAAGACAGCACTCAAAATACACAATTTGTAGATCGCCGATCAGCCATTTGGAAATGAAATCAGATATCGTTTCCTGCTCGTGTTAGCTTACAATGCTTCAGCGGAAGGAGTCTCGCAAATCAGTGGAGCGAAGGTGTTATAACAAACTAATATTGTGCTTGCGATCTTACTTTTACACAAAATATTATCTTTAGAAACTATTATAATTATTTTTTTAATATTTCAAAACAAATTCGAATTATGAAATTATATTTTTTCTGTATAATTATTTGTGTGATTATTATCATACATCTTTTTGTACCTAAATACAACGTATGAAATACATTGTATCTAGATACAAAAAGATATAATCCTATAATAAGTACACCCTATACTTTTTATTTTACGTGGACACGAATTACATAGTAATAGTCAGAGCTAAATAAATAATAATTACTACGACTAGCTGATTTCAATTGAAAATTGTATAAGTGTAATATAAATATTTAAAAATCACGTATTAAATTTTGTCATCATAAAACTGACGAGAATAGAAACTAATATTTAAACGTTCTCTTTCTAACCCCAATTTTCTTTTCTAATAAATATGAACTTGTAACTATTCCGTAGTAGAAAAGAGCTAATTGCGATAAAACAACTAACTTTTCATAGACAGATATGACAATATATTTTTTTAATAAGATAAATAAATCAGCTTCACGCACACGCAGCCTAGGCAGAGGGCAGATACTTGTTTTAAGACACTCCGTTCCCTATTTTCCGCCGAATTCTGGTGGCATTGCGTGTTGAATGGCGAAACTCAACGCCGCGCTTACCCCCACACCACAGCGAAGAAGTGAAAATGTCAAATAAATTTTCTATTCTTATTTTCATTTCTTTCATTAGTATTATTATTTATACTTCACTTCCACGAGTAGGGATCGAACCCACAAAATCGCGTTTACATACACTTTTACCCACGCGCAACGACTGGCCTCTAATAAGAAGAGCTGGAAAAAATTAAAACACATCCAATTAATAGAGAAATACAAGGGAAATATTCAAAAACGGTTGTCAATTACGCCATACATTGTTCACTTGCGGTAAGATTTGATTCCGGTGTCGCAGCGTCATCCCGCTAATGAACGTCGGCACGTTGCTACGTTTGACTGTTGACACCTACGTGTCTAGGAATGCACGTTAATAGCCGCTCGCCGATTTGGTATAGTCGAATAATGGTTGAGATCGATCATGGTAGGCTTTTGGGGTAGTTTTTTAATTTTATTTTTGGATATATATATTTCTTTTACATAATATAAATCGATTCTTAGAAAGCTAGTGTATGCTTCATACTACATAGTATATGCACATACATAGCTTATATAAATTTTACTCAATATAATGCGATAAATATTATAAGTAAAATGAAAAATATTTTTAAATACATTATATATTTAATATTTTCAAATTATTATTCGGATGCGTGGCTTCTTATCCCGTTTCATTGAAATATTTAATATTATTTTTAAAAAAGTATATTACAACATTATGTTTGTAATCAAATATGAATCATAACACAAAATATTAAATAAATTTAAATTTTAAAACATTAAAACCATATAATTAATGATAACTTATCTAATCTTGATGCAAATAACATAAGAACTCAGCGCTGCGCTCGTCAGTCTAATGAATGTCAACACGTGCATCGTTTGGCTTATGACATCTATACCATTATACCATTTACATAAATCAATATGAAAAGAAGTCTGTGTTACATTTTACTAAGTTTTAACTGTTATATTTGGTTATATTGCAAACTTTGATTTAAAATGTGTGATTATTTTATCTAAAATAAATCTAAATCTAAATCACCTTCAGGCTGTATCCCGCACACAGTAGGGTAGGCGTAGAGGGAACCTAGTGTTAACACACTCCGTTCCCCACTTTCTGCCGAATTTTGGAGGCATTGCGTGTTGAGTGGCAGAACTCAACGCCGCGCTTACCCTCGACACCGGAGCGAAGAAATGGAAATATAAATTTAAGTAAATATTTCATCTCCTCGAGTGGGGATCGAACCCACAACCAGTCGGTTTTACCGTCACACTTCGTGCCGCTGCGCCACGACTGGGCTCAAATTATTTTATCTAAACAAAAACTATATTATATATTTATAATTTTATCTAATTTAAGTTCCTTCTGCCTTTGATTATCTAATTTAAGAAAAAGGAATGAAGCTATAACCGTTAAGAAAACTTACAAAATGATCCACTAAAAGTATTCGGAGTATCGTACTTTGATAGTGCTCCTTACATTTACCAAATGTAAGCGCTACAAATTTTACGATTACTGCCTTTATAGTTCTTGGAAGGTATGAGAGGAAGAACACTATAAAATCGAGAACAGTAAATATATCACAATTCCGTAGAAAACAGCTAGCGACTTGGATACAATGTTTACATCAATTTGAAATATATGGAAAATAGAAATGCAATTTTGATTAATTTTCGATAGCCAAATAATAATTTCAATTTATTTATGAATATTTCAATACTTGTAGTTCTCTTGTTTTTGTATATATATGTACAAACAGGTATGTGAAATAATTAATGACCGAATTTACTTTTACTAAATAAATATTAAACTATATTATATCCTATCAAAGCAAACAGTTGAAAGAGTAATTACTAGTTACGATACTCTTTATTATAATAGGAATAATTCACGTCGACCAAGTAACACTTAATTAACATATAATTGTAAAGACGCTCGTATGTACCGCGTAATGTATTAACCAACACTCAAAATAACTACAATATCATTAGGTGAGGAGGCTGTTTCTTAGCTCGCGATTGAATTTAAGTATTCATGGGCCGATGAATAAGAGATAGGGATGAGTGGATGCGATCGATTCAGATACGATTTCAATAATCAAAATAAGTTTTGGATAACAAACTTTGTGTAATGTATATATCTCTAAACTATGTAATGTATATATCTCTAAAAATCATGAAACTGATTGTAAAGTAAAGTTTATTTAAAGGCCAAATCTGCAAAGTTCTCCTTCTTACAGTAACAAATTCTTAAATTTAATATCTTAATTAATTTAATCAAATAGTAATGATTATTTCTGAGATATACGTAGTAATATTTTTACTGGTATGATTATTCAAAGACGCCTTTCTTGAAAATTCGACACATTACTAAATAATGTATGAAGATAAAACAGAAGTGCCTCTACGCCGTAACACCATACATTTCACACATAAATTATACACATGCGTCAGAAAACACGAAGCACGCGAAAGCTTCTTGAAATATTCCTTTCTTTTGTAATCAAAGTGCTGCGTTACGTAGATAAGAATTCCCAACGCGCCTCATTGCTGAAGGCTACAAATATAGCTGCAGGACGAGCGAAATTATTTATCAAACTGTAAACAGAAAGAAAACAGAACCAACCAAGTGAACGATAAATTTTAAAATAATAAAAATATTCCATTATAAAAACTCAATACTTAATGCTAACTATATACCTACGTGAATACTTACTATACGTGATACTAATACGCATAAGCAAAAAAAAATATTATTTATATGTATAACAGTAAGCTACATCAAATAATTTTCAAAGCTGAGATTTATCCCCTTAAACATACCAAGAAAACCGCGAATCGAAGTCACTGGTAAGCTTTACCAAATAAATTTCCCCGCATTACAGTACACCGCGAACTCATACGAGGTGGAGATAAAATATGAAGTTATAAGACTGTAGATTGCAAATGTGTTTCTTAAGTCGTATATAAATAAAAATGATGTCCCAACGTATTATTAAAATCAACCGTAGGCAGAATATTCCAATGGTAAATCCTTAAAGCCTTAAGATTAAACATTGAAACTTTTTTTATATTTGCTTAGCGTTTCACGGTTGATATAAGTGGATTGCAAAAGTTTCGGGGATGAGCATAAAGATGTTCGAGTCGGAGAAAAGAAAAATCAGTATTAAGAGTGTCGCAATAAAGGAGAGTGTATTTTCATTACCTACGATAAGTTCTCGGGTCGTTACGGTGGATAGACGCGATCCCGTTACCTGCCGTTGTCTTGGACTTGATTTGTTTGTTTCATTACATAAGTTATATTGTTAGTAAATTTTGTCGTATATACATATATTACTGTAATAAACTAAATTACATATTGTTTATATGAAGTTACTTCTTAAGAAACATAAACATATTTTTATTAATTTAATTTCACCTACATTTATATAATGGAAAATTAAGTATACATATAGTATTGACCAAACTGCTCTCGTAGTCTTAGTTTAAAGTGAAATTCAATGTTGTGGAAAATAAAGAAAATAGTATCTAAGTCCCTACATCGGTGTACAACTTGACATTCCATTCTCGATTCCGGACATAACGTGGGTACCTTTTTTATTTTATAAGCGTCTCTTCTTACAATTTACATTATTCACTTAGGATATTTTAACATTAGGTTATATATATACTTCAGGTTATAAGTATATTGAAATTCCAACAGTTAGAACTCGAAATAGACTCCTTGGGAACCATCCATAAACATAAGCTAATACAATAATACTATTGAAATTTATTACATTTTTTAAAAAAAGATTCAATGATTTTGACTTGAAATAAAAATAATATTTAATAACTCCATATATAAAAACAAGGCTCATATCCTTCTCATTATCCCATTACAAATCCTAACAAAATAGGAGTTCACTCTCTAAAACTCATTTTGTGGAACGGTCTCACAGATAGTTAATTTGCTATAGTGGCTACAATGAGCTACAATGATAAGGTTAGATGGCCGGGACGAATATTGAAGGGTAGCAAAGAGTGGTATCATTCTTTTAGTACTACTATATAAAAGGGATATACATACTCGCATACACTTATTACGATATATATGTTTATTGCATGTTTTACTTAGTTTTTTCATATTAATCAGTTTCACGCTGTATCCCGCATACAGCAGGGTAGGCAGAGGGAACCTAGTGTTAAGACACTCCGTTACCCACTTTTCGCCAAGTTCTGGAGGCATTGCGTGTTGAGTGGCGGAACTCAACGCCCCGCTTTGCCTTGACACCAGAGCGAAGAAATGAAAATATAAATGTAAATAAATATTTTTTAAATTAATGTGTTATAATATGTCAAGTACCTCAATTTATTGTAAAAAATATGTTTTAAAAATTTCTTTAATGTTTATTTAATAAGAAACAATCAGAATTTACCCATAAACGTATAGGTCACCTAACTGTTATTTCGTAAAAGGAAAAAAAATATTACTAATATAATAAAAAGGATAACAAAATTTTGATAAGTACTTAATACACTTCAAGATGTCCTAGTACAAAAAAGACCGAATAAATGATATAATGACACAAACTCTATACAATATAATAGCGTTGTTTGCAATTTCGCAGAATCGTCAACTCATGGTAGGGTCTGAAACGAATGGATATTATCTATTCATCGGGGACCCTCGCCATTGCGACCTTTAATAGAACCACTTCAAGGAAAATACATAGAAATCACAATATGAACATTAACCTCCTGCTTCAGATCTTTTGTATCTGAATCTGAATATTGAAAATTTCCCCAATATTTTCAACAATAGCCTTAACTTTTTTATTCGCAGCACATTTGCATTTTTTTGTATCGAAATTTTATAATTGAATGTATTTTGCTATAGAATTTTATGACAATATTAATACATAATAGGTTTACTTTGTTTTTTTTCTTTTTGTCCAGTTGCCAAAACTCTATAGTTAGATTTCAATTTTAAAAAAGGTAAAATAATGAACGTACGGGAGGTGTGTTCATAAAACACGATTTTATCATACCGTTGGGAGGGACACGTTTTCGAATATAGTAATAAAAAAGTCACAGATGTCAAATTTATGATGTTGGACCATTGTAAAGAGATTAAATGATTTACTATGGAAGGGTCTACGTTGCTACACACGGCTACGCCTAAAGCTCTACGAAATATTTAGTTGACGAGATGAGAGTGATTGTTTTTTAACTAGTTTCGCATTACTATTTAAAAGGACTTACCAACACTACTTTTAAAACGTTTGAACAGCTTACCTGTAAAAAATGAAAACAAAATGAGTATAATGAATAAACCAATAATATTACACAAAGTTGCTTACTTAGGTACCTCGCTTAATGAAAATAGTTTGAAAATATTATATTTTGAAAAACAATTATTAACAATTATTAATAGTTACTCAATGGAAAAAACTTAAATTTCTTTCTAAATTAGGCATATTAAAATAATTTGTGGCGAAGAGATTTATTTGTGCAAAGGGCGCGATGTCTTCGAGCATCCGCTAACTTACTAAATAAATCATTGTAAGAGCTTACGCTGCCACATAGATAATTTTCTTTATTCATCAAAATTAAAAGAAAGTTGACAAAGAGGCGTCTTTAATTAAAGGTACCCTTTTACCCCTTTACTTTTATATTTTGCGTTGATTATCGAGCTAGTAACAAATATTTTGGACGACTTTTACTATGTACGGGTCACTAGGACCGGATAGGGGCTTCGCCCACTCTAACTAAATAATTATTATTTTACTAATCTGGATTACCTTCGTTTTCTAATAATAATATAATTTTCTATATTGAATAGAGAGGCCATCATGGCTCAGGGGTACACAGGTGTTACTGTAACGTCGGTTGTGAGTTCGAGGTTAAAGTCGCTACGCGAAGAAATAAAATATTTATTTAAATTTATATTTCCATTTCTTCGCTCTTGTGTCGAGGCAAAGCGGGGCGTTGATTTCCGCAACTCCACACGCAATGCCTCTAGAATTCGGCGGAAAGTAGGGAACGGAGTGTCTTAACACTAGGTTTGCTCTGCTTACCCTATTGAGTGCGGGCATCAAAGTGAAGCTGATTTTTTTTATAGATATACACAACAAATATAATTGGTAATAAGTTTTAAACATAAAAAATATTCACGCTGAATATTATAATTGAGACACGAAATGAGGAATAAATTTGTGTAACTTATCTATCTTATTTTATAAATTTGTATCTCATATAGCGAAATCAATATGTTGTTAAAAAAACAGAGTAGCTCCGATGTACCCATTATTACATCATGTATATATTTTGAAAGGCACTGGTATATAAATATTTTGTTTAAATTTACATGGTTTCAGTTTCATTCTGATTCAGTTTTAATATATATTCTCTCATGAAAACAAACTGAAAACAGTGTTT
Organism: Heliconius hermathena; assembly: GCA_013403705.1. Taxonomy (NCBI): domain Eukaryota; kingdom Metazoa; phylum Arthropoda; class Insecta; order Lepidoptera; family Nymphalidae; genus Heliconius; species Heliconius hermathena. The sequence goes on along the minus strand of JAAIXJ010001900.1, from coordinate 268,416 downwards.
AATATGAAAGTGCCAGCTTAAACAATAAATAGGGAATTTAATACATATTTATTTTGTTTAAAACGCAGCTTGTGATTTTTACTTCAATAAAATATTACTATGATTGAACTGACCGTAATCATTATTATTATTAATAAACGTTAACAATATTATTTTTTGAATGGAGCAAAAGTCACGGAAAAGAAACATATTGGATTAACGCCTACATATTAGACTAACGCCTCATATTCAAAGTAGAAATGTATCACGATGTAACGATACTTGTGGATTTAATATATTTTTTTAGTTTCAGCTATACCGCCTATTTAGCAGGGTAGTGAGAGGTAACCTGGAACCTGTACATATCAGAGAGACCTAATATTAAGACATTCCGTTCCCATTATGATATTTCCGTTGCCGACTTTCCGCCGAATTATGGAGGGGTGGAGTTCCGTTGTTGAGTGTTCAGTGACGGAACCCCACTTCGCGCTTTACCTCGTTACCAGAGCAAGAAAATGAAATATTTTTTATTATTCATTTCCTCGAGTGGGAATCGAACTCACAATCTGTCGCGTTTACAGTCACTCGCTTGAGCCCCTGCGCCACGACTGGCTTGGATTTCTTTTCTTAGTAAATAACAATATGTATAAACAATCTTTATATTTACTCATTCAAAATAAAACAACATCGAAAAAGCCGTAATACATAATTAATCTTAGCATCAAGCAAAAAAAAAACAACGTAATTTTAATCAAGGAACTGCTCCCAAAGGGACATTCTGCTTATTTTGATTCGTATACGCTACTACAGTCTTATTATTCTGAGTTTAAACTGAAGCTTTGTTGAGCTCGCTTGTGCATTAGTAGAATCGGATTAGTTAATGGATTACTAAAGACAGGCGAACATCTGTTTCAGAGATCAAAAAAATAGTCTTCGTATTTTATGTGTAACTAAGAGTTATATGTGGAAACGCTACTTCTTTCAACAGAATAATCAATGAGTGCTCATTACTAATGACATCTAATACTAATTAACATATTATGTAAAGTATGTCCGCCTTTTTTTACTTTTTACTTGGTACTGTTTTATTACAAAAAAGGCTTTTAACATAGCCTTCATAAGCTATATACGAGTATGTACATATATTGTTATTAAAAAAGTATATACATTTTTTTAGCTTCACGCTGTATCCCACAAACAGTGTGCTGGTGTTTCTTGTGCTTTTTCGTTGTGCTGTCCAGGCAGAGGGAATCTAGTGGTAAGATACTCTGTTCTCCATTTTCCGCCTAATTCTGGAGGAATTGATTATTGAGTGACGCAACTCAACGCTGCGCTTTGTCTCTACACCTAAAAATATGAATGATTTTTTTTAAATATTTCATGAATCTATTTTGCAAAAGCTTTAAGCGTAGAATTTAATTCTAGCTAAGTAATAATTAATGTATCGAAGATGAATGATATGTTGTTTTCACACGACATGTTCGTTCTACATATTAAGTTTCTAGAGTATATTAATTTATTGCTATTAGTTAGTAGTTAGATATATTTCTTATATGAAAGTATAAGAATAGATATTAAATATTTTAATACTTTAGCATTTGAAATGAAAGCGCAATAGTAAACGAGTCAAATGCAGTCCACAGTCTTACCCTCTACACATAAAACATTATTTCCGGGGCCGTAAAAGATTTATTTGTAAGCGGGTGTTTGGTACAAGTGCACATCGAGTTTTCAATTACACAAAGTGATGGCCGCAGGGTTGCCGCTGCACCGCGAAAAACGGCGTTGTGGTCAAGCATCCTGACCGATTGCACACCAGTTAACGTACATCCGGCAAAGCAAAAGCAAACATAAATCTAATAAAATAAGGTTTGTTTTAAAATGACTCAAGTAGGAAAATCGGATAACCACTCTTGGAAAGATTCAGAGAAAACTCGATCGCTTTTCCAGGGGAAGCTCTCAGTGGTTTATTGCGTTATTACCTGGACGTGTCCGCCGCGTCGGGACAGCCGCAATTTGGGGAGAAAAGAACGATATGTTTCTACGAAAAGGATTCTATAGTGCTTGAGCGTCGACTACAGAGAAAAGGGCTAGCGCCTGCTTCCATACCTTTCGTAATTTTCTTTGAACGAAAACACAACAGGACACTTTTTGCTTTTTATTTTCATTTAATTGAATGTTTCGTGGTATGGCTTCACAGGGCCGCCTTATTCATAATGTGAACTATAAAAGTATGAAATATCATAATGTGTATCTATATTTGCGAAAAAAACTAACAAAATCTTACATTTTACTAAACAAATAAACTTATTTCTTCAGAGAAAATGAACAATGGAATCGTACATAATCTTTACGACAATCCTGTGGCCCTCGATTCTATTCAATAAAAGTGTTAGAAATCACAAAAAGATTTGCTCCAATAAACGCTCGACAAAAAACCGTAACTCGTTCTTAGAGCCTATGAAATAAGAGTGGATGTCTATAAAATAAAATAATAACCGGTCAATAAAATATCTCTACGTGGGTCCGGAGAAATATGTCAAATACGTCTGTTCGCAGAAATAAAAGAAAGTAGTCGGGGCGATGGAGGCGTGAAGTGGTCTTTCTCGGACGAAATTTGATCTCTGACAGGGCGAGATCGCGAACATCAATCGGAGTGTAATTGGAGGGGTTAGTGTCGTCCAAATGATATCACCTGTCTTAAAAATATCAAAGATCCTTTTCCTTGACAAATATATTTGTAACTGCTGCTCAGTGACGTGATAAAATATCATGACGATATTAAATTTTATGACATGAGGTCCCTTGATTTATTGAAACAGATAAACGATCTGGACATTGATAGATAAAAATATAGGAACATGTCAGTATTTAACGCATTGCTAAACTGTTATAACATTTGATGTTTTAATAATGTACAAAATAATCAAATACAAAAACGCAAATAGAAACGCAACATTCTATTTTCCAACATACGAAAAGCTTACCTTTATCGACTTTCGATACTTATATCCAATCGGCGATAAAAGTAGGCAGTAGGCTTTAACGCCGAAGGACTAAAATGTAATAGGCAATTGGCGTGAGTCCTCTAAAAATTTTATGTGTGGAACTGTTGCTTTAACGATAGTATCTTTTTATATATTATAGCATATTTGTAATTATTAATTAAACAGTAATATCAATGAAATTAACTTTAATTAGATCAATAGACATAATTATGTATGGAAATCAATACTGTAAAAGCCTTATTTAAGTTAAAAAATAATAGTCAAATACGAATAGCGTGTAAAAAACGAATTAATCTCTTAATGATATTACTTGGTAAAATTGTTGTCATAAACGAAGTATCAAAAGATGGTTTAGTGGAGTGGCCAAGTGAATGAGACCAGCACATTTTGGATCGTATTCACATATTTGGATCACATTAAACATATGATAATCAAAAATATAATCATATAATCATTAAGTAAGTCAATATTATAATATTGACTTACTTAATGATTTATTATATATTTTGAGGCCAGTCGTGGCGCAGCGGCACGAGGTGTGATTGTAAAACCGACTGGTTGTGGGTTCGATCTCCACTCGAGGAGATGAAATATTTACTTAAATTTATGTTTCCATTTCTTCGCTCTGGTGTCGAGGTTAAGCGCGGCGTTGAATTCTGCCACTCAACACGCAATGCCTCCAGAATTCGGCAGAAAGTGGGGAAACGAAGTGTCTTAACACTAGGTTCCCTCTACCTACTCTGCTGTGTGCGGGATACAGCGTAAAGCTGATTTAATTTTTTTTTTATATTATAATAGTACTTAAAAAAGTCCTTTTACTATGCATTTTGTATCTTTTTTAGCTTCTGGCTGTAATCCGCCGCGTAGCAGGGAAGCCTATGGGAACTTAGTTCTATTAAGCACTTTCATTTACCGCTTTCTGCCGATTTCTCGAGGCATTGAAGATAGAGTGGCGGAACTCAACGCCCCACTTTGCCTCGTTACCAAAGCGAGGAAACGAAAATATTAAATAGTGTATTCATATAATAATTGATAATTTTAATTTTGAGAATGTAAAGATTCTTATAAAAATACAGGCCATTCCTGATAAATTGTAATTTTAATTATAAAAGTAATATGAACAACAATGCAAAAATCTGGCTTTTCAGGAATCAATGCATGCTCCATGCAAGCTTATAGCAATCGAGCCGAGAAATTGCCGACTTGGACCGATCCGCGCAATAACCCCCGACTTCTCATTATGCAGATTGCCCTACGGTTCACACATGCATTCACTAAACATCTTGGCGAGGGAACTACTATCGGCAGATAGTGGTTTCGGATGCATATTATTACTACAAGCGTTTGATAGACCACTTATATTAGATTCTTAAGCCAGAGACTTTCTTGTAAGCCTTTTTGCTATTTTTACTGTGGTTTAAGCAATGATTGTGGTTTTATTTTTATTATGTAGATTACTGAAATTCTTTAGTTTCCATTATCCTATTGTCTTCGGTTATTTAAATGTAGCGAAGATGACTTGGCTTAGTTTATATTTTGACTTCAAATTAATTACAAATTTTCATAATAAATGATTTAAGAAGTTTAATTAAAGCAGGTAATACCTACTTTTGTTTACAATCTGCGGCGTAGTCTGAACAATCTCATCTAAACAATAACGAGATATAATTATACTGGGGAAATTTTTGCTGTGTTTTGAAGGTAGAAATGTAATCAACGGATACCAGCTCAGCGGTTGATGTGATGCCCGTCTACCTTCATTATGATTGACATTCGGCGGGTTCATCGTTTTATTAAATAAATTCGTTTGATGTATGGAACCTTGCCAATATAGAGCGGCAAAGGTTGTTCTCGACTGCCCCTAAACAATAATAAAAGCAATATTCATCATAATACGTCACCACTCAAATATCTAAACATTATACTTTTATTATGGATTTATATTTTCAAACATGTACCGTATCTTGTCAGATGTGTCAGTTTCTGTCAGGACATCAGCTTGCAAACTTACTTAATTACCTTTAACTGTAAATAAGTATTCAAATTTCTTAATATTTTCAATTTATATCTCTGCATATGTGCTTTCATCAGACCATTATATTAGATATGCAATTTCAGGCAATTTATTTGCTAACATTCCGTTAATTAAGCGTAAAGAAGCATCGCATCGGCTAGCCGAGTGGACGATCAGCCGGAAATGACGCAGAAAATTGCTCACCCTCACGTGGACGCAATATCCTACGACGACTTCCAATTATGTAGATTACTCCATACTCTTATACATTGTTACTTACATTGCATTCTCAATTTGTAAGAACCTTGTGAGGTTTCTATGCCCAATAAAAAAGTATTTGTAAGCTCCTAAAGGTACACTACAGAAGAACATTATAGGTACTGAAATAGATCCATATGCTTAATTATTTCATTCACTTTGTTGACCTTGTAATTAAAAAATGTTTGCTTGGTTGCTCGCGCAATGATGAATGAATGGCTAAGCATATCTTCATATATTGTTATATGTAGAAACTATAAACAAAAACTCAAAAGTTGCGTTTGCGGTCAGATAGATGACTCTATTTAATATAAAAAACTATCTAAACAAAACTCGACCAAATTTAAGTGAAGTTGTGCATGATTTCGACTGGACTTAAATAAAACCTAAAGTTTAGGCAGTATATATACATACAGTTACATTATGTGTATATAGTACATACGGTTTAGTTTTTTTGACAAAAAACCAAACGAAAATCCCACAAAACACTATGTTTAATTATAGCACAGGTAAACTGATGTAATAATTTTTAACAAAAAAAACCGATTTCATATAAACAATGCAATTTAAAGACTTATGTGATTTTCTCACAGATATCTTATCTATGAATGAATGAAATGAAAAAACTGTTAGAAATGGGTCAAAATCTGGACCACACGGAAAGCACCTGCTTTCAAATGAAAAAGAATCATCAAAATCGATTTTCTCAGTCCAAAAAAACATAGTCGAATTGATAAGCTTTACAAAAGTCGAATAATAAATACCTAAAAATATTTTACACTGATTTGAGTAGTATATCAGTTAGACGCATCGCTGCCGAGGATAAATATGTGTCATTTTTATTTTACGCATTTTCCTTGTCCATGTAGGCTGAATGTATCCAGTGTTGAGACACTCCGTTGCCCACCTTCATCGTCGTATTCACTTAAAGTATTATAATATTATATTATATTATTTTCTAATAATAAAATTAAGTTTATAGTCTAACATTTCGTATAAATTAAATTTATGATGATAGTAAAAACTACTGGTTCCACAAGTGTGGCTTGGAAATGAATATTAGATATTTTATTGTTACAAGCAATTGTTGGGTCATTACAGGCCATTAAAGGATTGGACTCGTACTAATACAATAAAAAGGCGATTAACTTAAAAATACACAAAACTACCTGTAGTATACAATAGGCCCATATTTTCTTAATACAACACACATAATATTGTGTTAAGAATATTACATATATAAAATGAGATATGAGTAATATATAGCTTAAATAATTATTACTTTTAGGATAAAATTAAAACTAAAATAAATTACGTTTTGAATTAAGTACATAATATTATATTGTCCCTACAATATAAGGGCAGATTTTATTTTCGGGGAGCAACTAGCCCGCGCTGGTAGCACTTATCTCACCTAGACCTCTCATATATCTCAACACAAAGGTTTTCACATTTTTGTCACATTATTTATACCAGCAACAAAAAACCTGAAGGTGTATTGTGTCTTAAAGTCTATAAATGGAGAATCGGGAAGGAATGTTGTATAGCGTCACGATCGATGCATTGCTCATCCCATCTCATCACGCGATGTGCCGTGCCGAGTTTTTTTTTCAAATGAAAGCCCCATTTATATACTGAATGCCTTCAACGCGCCACTGACTAAACAGTTTTTCTGCTATATGTAACGTCAGTTAATCATTTCTTTTTATTACTGATTCTCAATTATATTCAGTAAATGTAGATAATTTATTCAGTCTCATATGCAGTTAGAAACTATTCAATACGTTTTTAAATCTCTAAGAAAACGACTGTAATGCTATATAATAGCTTTTACAATGCTATATAATAAAATGTTAGTAGAAACTATGATAGAATTCGTAAAGCAGGTGTCTAGGGATAAGTGAAGATAGGGTCACGTACAGCCACTGAGGTGTGATGACATTGCAATCCTAGCGAGTGCAGTTGCGTGCAAATGGGACCGCTTAGAGAGATCACTGCAAGTAACCACATAATAGTGCGACTACAGGGAACCTACAAACAATTATTCTCCGGAGTGGGGTTGAGTTATTTCTATTTACATCGCTAAAGACTATTGGACGACACCCAGATGAAAAGTTTCCGTAATATATATTTTTATATAGATAATTAAATTTATATAAATTAATGTTTGATCGTATCGGTGTTTATATTTTACCGAAATATTTAACATAATAAAAGAAACTACCAAAAAGTTCAATTTTATTAATATTTAATCGCGTATAGTCAAAGCGAGTAAATTCTTCGCTGTGCTTTATTGAGTTCAGTCAGTGAAGTTGTTAAAGTAAACATCGATTACAGAACCAGATATCCTAATGTAGAACAATACTAAGATTTTTTTTTAAAAGAGTATAAATTGAAATGAACGAAATTCAAAATGCACAACGTAGAATTGATTGAAAAATTACACTTATAATATATAAAAAGAAATATTCTTTACAAAATAAGTTTACAAATTGCTTCTGTAAATAGTTGTTGGAGGTAATAGCAAATATCAAATTATGGATCGAAGTATTGGAAGAATCAGATGAATCCAGTTTTTTTCTCGTCGAAAGCCCTGAGGGAAATTCCCAGCATTGCATTTGCAAAGCCTTCAATTTATGCAGGGACCGTGTTGTCGTCTGACTGGATGACAACCTTGACATACGGGACTTCAGCTGAACAATACGGATTGACTACGCCTAGATAAATTGTAATTTCCGAATTTCCAATTGAAAAGTTGGTCAAAATTCATTTACATTTTACAAAACACAGTCGAAACGTAATTTAAGATGTAGATAAAAAAATATTAATTATAACCGGCAAGTAATACCGAAAAGCAATAAAGTCATATCACAAAAATCTTTTTAACGCACGAACAGGACAATATTGGAATTTAAGCACAAACAACAAACGACAACAGACAAAAGAGCGGCACAAACTGAAAATATACCAATTGTTTGCGTTATAAACCGAGCCAATCACAGTCGTAGAGCTCGCAGTGAACTAAACGCCACGCTAACAAAAGAGCCGTAAAGAATGGCCCACCGACACACTCGTGCTAATAAAATAGTTCCGAGCAACAGGTTGGAGTGGCCCGCTTCACTGCCGGTACAATGGCAATACCGACGTGCCTCCACGATCCTGGTATTAAGCACTTAAGACATATATGTATGACTATACGTATTCTGTCTCGATCTTATATTGGCTTCGTTAATTGCAATTTGAGAACTATTCATTTTATTATATCTGCGAGGCAATAACAGTAGCTGTTGTTTTTGTCTACACTAATTAAGTAAATAAAATTAAGTTTTTTAATTACACTATTCTCAATTATCGGGTTAAGACATATTGATTACTTACTAAAATATGTCGGATTTTTGACGATTACTTCATGAGAAATTTTCCTGAGAAATTTCATTTTGATATAACAACCATCATAAATAGACAGGATATACATATTATAATATTATGACAATCACCAAAGATGTTTGGGACATTATGGTATGTCGTAAAAGACGAACCTCAAATAGCTGCCACTTAATTCCCGGTTCGCGTGTACCTTGCGGTTCTACACAAGGATTTACAAGTTTCGCTATTGGACCGAATGCTAGTTTCGGTTAAGGTTAGCCGCGGCTTATCTAACTTTCACGAGACATTGTTTTTATTGAATTTTCCTTCAATCCGTAGGTGCTTAAAGATTTGTGGTCGAATACTGATTTGCTTACGAAACTTTACTTTTGGAATTGGTGCATAACATGTACCAACATAAATATTAATTAAGTGAAAAGATAAACCAAAATGTTTGAGTTAAAAACCGCGAATAAACAACACAATATTTAGTACAACAGACAGTATATGAGCTGCGAGAGCGGCAGCGAGTGAAGAGTGACAAAACTTGAGTCGGCTACTAATTAGCAATACAAACATGAATCAGAGGCTATTAGTTGTAATTGAATTGTCGCCGGCGACGACGTCGGCGCCGTGGTACATTTAAATATCACAGCTTTTAGGACGCGGTTTTATTACAGTCTCTGCGCGACGAACCAACTCTTTTAAGTGGAATTTCATTCAATAATTTGGTTTTTTTTATTTCATTCTTCAGATTCAGTTAGACTTATCATATGTAACTATAGCGTTAAACGTTGTAAAGTATTTAGAGCTCGTAATTTAGTGTCTACTTTGTGTGGTATGGTATTAAATATCATCATTGTTTTTCAATCAGCTGATGAATATTCATAGAAATCAAATAATCCCAAATAACCGCGTCAACTTCGACCCACCGAGCGCCCTCGAGACCACAACGCGGCAACAATTTTTCATTGAAATTTTATAGAACACTCGTTGCTCCGAAGAAATTATCTCCCCCATTGACTAAAATTTTTCACGGCAAGTTTGACATCAATCCATTACTTTTTCCATTTTTATCTCGGAACCGTCACAGAAAGTTGGAATTGTGTTAATTGCGTGGTTGGACACTTTTATAGGTAGGTACTTTGTGTACAAAGTAAAAGTATTTTCACTTAAAAACTTAAATGCATTTCTCTGAAAGGAGTATGCTTATGGTATATAAAATTATTATGAAAATGTAAGGTTGCGCAGTAAAGAATGAAAATGAACCTTTAACTTACTATTATATGTTACGGAATATGCAAGTAGGTTAACCTATTATTTTAACAAGAAAAAATGTACTTGTTTAACTTTTTCCCATAGATTTAGGTGTTTATAAGCATTTTCAATAAAATAACGGTAATAATATATGAGATGTTCAAGTTATTTACATCGCGTGAGCAACAACAATAAAATAATTCTACACATTAACATGGCTCCAGTATAGTCGATCAGTACATAGTAATCGATTAATACTTATTCATGCTTAGAGAGAAATTGTTCGTTTTTCTATGCTCAATTATTTATTTAACGTTATTAAAAACTCCTTATTTATATCTTCTAGTAAAATATTAATAAATAAAGCAATTAAACACAATCACAATTTGTGAAATTTACTGTTAAAGCAACAAAAGGCCTAAAAACGTGAACAAATCGTTTGATGAATAAATTCAATTAATACGCACAGCGTTAAACTTAGCGAGTAACGTTCGGGAATGTTTTGCATACAAAATAATGTAAGCAACATTGTTTGGATCACAAAATTTTAACAATGTAAAAATTATTGTCGAATTTACCCACAGATTTTTAACGAACTCAGAGTTTTTGTTAAGGTTTGTATTTATAGGTTATATCACCTTTAATAAAATTAAAGGTATATTTTCAAAAAATATATTTATTTCCAAATTGTTTATAAATGACAAATAATTATTTGCGTAGGAGCTAAGTAGATTTAAAGTTTGAAGTTTTCTGTTCATCGTAGTGTAGTTAAATCCTTTCAACCCAAAGGCATCAAAAAGTTAGATATAAACGTACTTAAATAATTTTAATGAATTCAATAAAACACCCACCCTCCCGAGCGCTGGAGCGCCACTCCACTGGATATATTATATTATTATAATCAACGTAAGCATATTCAAAATTATTGAGTCACTGACGTTTACCTACAAGTTACCCCCATATAAAGCAATGGGTGTGTTCTAATTACCCAGAATACGTCATAGGTGGAAGGTGCGCGTCGACACATATCTGCTGTCTACATCTGAGCGCCCTTAATATTCTCATGTGGATAAGCATTAATTAGAACTCGTATTTCATTCCCTTGTTTCAACATTTGAACTTTACTTATGGGCGTCGCAGATGTAAGGGAACCGGCCGGATAGCGCACTGAACTAAGTTCATCTTAAGACTTTACACTGGAAGGGTTCAGGTACGGCGAGGGTCTATCACTTAAGTTTTCTGTTTCTATTAACTTTATGGTAATATAATATATATTTTCAGCAGTCGCCAGGTGGAGTTACGGACTTAAGTTATTAGGCTATTCGAACTTTAATATATTAATCTCATTGAAATTAGTAATAAAGATATTCTAGGTTGCTATTTATTTCATGTATTTGCATATTACCGAGTGAGGTGCACGAGCTTTGATAGCTATTATAGTTTCTTATTTACCTTTTGTGTTGATTGTTTGCAGGCGGACAATAGACTAAAAGGCTTACGGTTTTGCCGATAAAAACATACAAAGCTTTGTTTAGTACTCCTTGCCATAAATATTTATAAAAATAGGCTTCATATAGTATATGCCCATCATATTCGCTTTATTAGGCAGATACTTATTTCCCATATCTTTATAGCAAAGCCGATTTAACAAGTTTTAAATAGAAAAGCTTAGCAAATGTATTTCATATACATCATAAAGAATTATAGTAGTAGTAGTAGAGTATGATTAGGATTGATATAAAAATAAGTAATTTTTATAAAAATATATATAAATATAAATTATACATAAAATATTACATACAAAATATTAATTTTCTAAAGGAGATTTTAGTTAAAATCATACAGAGTTCGAATTCCGTAGTTAGCATATTAAATATCTTTGAATACCTTTACGTTGTACAAACATTAATTACGTAGGATAATCTAAGCAAGATGAAATGGCGACGGTTAATTGCAAACAAAGTAAGAGAAACCTCATCAGTAAGTGTAATCGTTAAAGTTTTTTTTAACTCCATGATAAGAAAAATATGGAAACATACATTATAGGCGTATAAAATAGATAGAGGCCCTCGTGGGGCAGTGGGACAGCGTCGAAATGTGAATGTCATGAGGTTTAAGAGGTGGGTTCGACCCCATTTGAGGAATTGGTTATTTTTTAAATATTTTCCATTTCTCGCTTTAGCAAATAAAGCGAAGCATTGAGTTACACCACTCAACAGATTGCAGATATTTAAAAAAAAGCAAGTCGGACTCGCCTACCGAGGCTTCCGTACCATTTTCAAGATTGTAGGTCAATGAAAAGTAAAAATTGACAAACTTAATATGCATTAATTCTGTATGAAATAAACTACAAATATAAGTTTCTAATTATTATTTTTTTATAAAATGTCTATAATTTTTTATTTTCTTTCTTTATTTATACTGTGAGTTCTTACTTCGTGCCAAATTTAATTACTGTATTAAAAGCTTTATTTTTCTGTGCTTTAAAACAATTTCAGCTTGGTACCTTCACACAATCTCGAGATAAATTTTCTTTACAGTCAAACCGACGGACAACAAAGTGATCCCATAGGGATTTTGTTTTTATCTTTAGAGATATAGAACCCTAATAAAAATAAATAAATATATAACCATCCAAAGAAAAATAAGAAAAATAAATTGTAAAATCGTATTACCGTTAACAGAATTTTCAGCCATAATATTGCTAAGAATGTAATTTCATTACCAACAGATGCTTGACATAACAGGCTAATATCCTAGGTCTGACTTTGACGTACGTAGGAACATAAAATAAATTTGAAGCGGTTTTACGAGGTATCCGACTGACATGTATGCTGATTTATTTTATAATATTCGTCATTATAATTATATATTTTTTGACGCTTTATCCTGTAAAGCGTGAGCAGAGACAACCTAGTGTCAATACATATAACACTCCACTTTTCACCCTATTTCAAGGCATTGTGTAGTTGCGGAACTCAACACTGCATTTTTGTTTTCCCAAATCGAGAAATTGGAACTATAATTAAATAAAACTATACGGATATTTATCACTAATTCTTCTTACACTTCTATATTTGAATTAAATTTTTTTTATGATAGAGAGGAAATGAAAATAATTAATATTTAATTTACTCAAATAGGAATCTATTGAGACCAGTCGTGGCGCAGCGGCACGAGGTGTGACTGTAAAACCGACTGGTTGTGGGTTCGATCTCCACTCGAGGAGATGAAATATTTACTTAAATTTATATTTCCATTTTTTCGCTCTGGTGTCGAGGTTAAGCGCGGCGTTGAGTTCTACCACTCAACACACAATGCCTCCACAATTCGGCAGAAAGTGGGAAACGGAGTGTCTTAACACTAGGTTCCCTCTGTCTACCCTGCTGTGTGCGGGATACAGCGTGAAGTTGATTTATTTATTTCAATAAGAATCGAACCAACAAACTGTCGCGTATACAGTCGCGCGCTTGTGCCCCTGCGCCACGACTGCCCTATGAATTAAGCCTGATTGGCATTTTATTACGAAAGCAATAATTTTTGTTCTGAAATAGTATTTTATGAGTATTTACAACGCCTAAATTTAATTAAAGACTAATTAGCGTCAGTTAGTAGCATTGTTAGATATATGGTTTTTATGAGTTCACAAATAAATTTACGACTTATTTAGTATATATATTTAAGGTTCTGTGTGTATTTTTTACAACATCGTAAATTTTTTGATGGTATAATATGTAAATTATTAAATTCTATAAATGATAAATTTAACCGAAAATTTATGTTTTATACGTTATTAGATAAATTATAAAATGATAGCAAGCAATAAACGTAATACGTGAAAAAAAGTTGGAGGAAATATAGATTTTCTTCATAATTTTGTTTAATTACTGATAACGGTTACGTTACAACAGAGCAGTGCTCGGTAAGTAAGTAGACTACGTGAGCCGCTGTAAACAAAGCGGGCAAAATGTCGAGAATCGCTTTCCAGTTAATCGCGTCGCTCACACTCTTTATCTACAAAAAACATTCCTGCGTAAATTCACAAGAAACACAGTCAACGCTTTCCACATTTCATGCATTTTGAGTAAAGAAGCGGGGTGAAATCTACATGAGCTCTCTTTTGCTCGACTCAGCTAAGGCCAGATAAGGTCACACATTCCAATTCATATAACCAACCTAAACTTTATTAATTTCTGTAATGTTTTCGACATTATAATGTAATTAGAATTGAATTTTGATTGAATTGAAATCTATATATTATACTAAAACATAAAGTTCACAAGATATCCTAAAGATATACAACAACGTGCAAACCAAATACGCTCAATCAAAGATACCTACTGATACGCTAAAGTCCATTGCCTCATAAACCAAATAACTGGATGAGATAACGCAAGATCTTCAAACTTGAATACAGCACAAGATAAATATCTCAAAGTAAAACGTCGACGGCGCGATAACCGAAACTTACTTTGGGTCAAGATTTAACCGTACCATCAATAACTATACTCCGAGGTGGCTTTAAGGACGCCAGACTTTATCTGATGTAGCTCCGGATTAATTAACTTAGGTGCAACAAGTCCGAGTTTGCGTTGCTCTCGAGAACGACTGTCCCGTGTTTTATTATGGTAGCTGCTGAATTAAATAAGGAGATAGTAAAGTTCTTCATGAGCGTATTAAGTTTTGGGGTCTTAACAAAGTAAATTGTGTCCTAGCATTTACGTCATAGAGTCGGGTATCATTTTTATATGCTGTTCAATCAATTAGTATGTATAGAACGGCATAAATTAATTATAACCCGTTTCTCTATCTCCTGGTCTGATTCTGTGAATTGGTAATAATTTATTAAAACTTATCTAAATACCTTATAGTTGTATCTAATTAAAGTATAACATGAAGTATTTATGTCATTTCTAAATGACGGTATATGAGTCAGTCAAATACGATGTTATGTGCGTTTATGATTAGGAGTGACGTTTCCGCAATAATATTTATGTATGATGAAAATAGCAGTCAGGATTTAGAACTCTTATGATTTTTATTACTTATAACATTTTTTTATTTATTTGCTAATTCTATTTCATCTTTTGAACTGACAGCTTATGTCCTTATACAATCAAGCAGCCTCGGGCAACCCAAATGAATAACTTTTTATTAAGTAAAAACCAATGTAATATGACGGCTAAAATCTAAAGCATGTAAGAATTTACAAGCGTTTACTCAGCTCTGCAGTTGGCTTGAGTTTTTAAAATTGTGAATAAAATTCAAATGTTACTTTAATTTTCGTAGTTAAACTAGCTACTTGTTCTGCGCGACTAATTAATTATAAAGTGTATTTAAAATCTTTAATTTTTTATTTTTCTTTGAAGAAAACGAGTTGGGCTGTGCATTACTTAAACAAAGTGTAAAAAGTTTTATTTGTTTAACTTGCTTCATGGTATATACATAAATAAAATCAAAAAATCAGCTTCACGCTGTATCCCGCACACAGCAGGGTAGGCAGAGGGAACCTAGTGTTAAGACACTCCGTTCCCCACTTTCTGCCGAATTCTGGAGGCATTGCGTGTTGAGTGGCAGAACTCAACGCCGCGCTTAACCTCGACACCAGAGCGAAGAAATGGAAATATAAATTTAAGTAAATATTTCATCTCCTTGAGTGGGGATCGAACCCACAACCAGTCGGTTTTACAGTCACACCTCGTGCCAGTGCGCCACGACTGGCCTCAAACATATACATTCTTATTATTTATAAAGTGATTAGTGAACATCACAGCATAAAATGTCCAAAGCCATGCCTTCTAAATGATACATACGTATCGAACCCCACTAAAGATTGTGAAATCGATTGACTATTATGGATTTCTTATTTGACCCTCTAATATCATTGTATGGGTCACTTACGTGTGCTAAATAAACATTAAATCTTTCGTTTCTTGTAATAAGATTGCAAACGCCTCGAGACAGTGGTCGGAAGCGGTCTAATGACGGCTAGGCGTACATAGCACGTGGTCCTTGTTATTGGTGAACTGACCGCTACTACGACGAGCGATTTGTTCAAATGAGATCCGGACCTCTCGAGGCATTGTTATTTTTCGTCCCAAAACTGGTTGCTTTGTGATGTATTGACTTGAATTCACGAGACTTGTTAATTAGATGGGATTATCTTTTTTAATTAGATATTAAAGATTTTTGCTAACAATTTAGTGTAGGTTATATATTACATCAAGTAAATTTAGCAAGAATAGAACAAGATGATTCACAAGTACTTATTAAAAACATTTGAATTACATAAAAAAATAATGAAATAAAAATTTCTTCACTTCCACATTAAAAACCTTTAATATTCAATGTCCCCTTTAATCCTCTACAACGTCGATTAATCATGTGGACTGGTTAAAGAACAGTACGTGTGGAACTCCGTACGTTTACTTTTTGCCCGATAATCCTTCATTACCTAATCGAATGCACGCTCAAATACTGATAAGAGGTTCAGTATTAATACTTCAATGATGGATGATCGCTTCACGTCAATAATTTTATATGTACATAAATGAAAAAGTCTGCATATGAGAAAGTAAAAAATATATATGATGAAAATTAAAGGGGATGTATGTGATATTCAATTTCAGATTTCAATTAACTAAATGTTACATTTATACAAAAAAAATAATAATATTTGAATAATTCCTGTTTATTCCTACGTCTGTGTGGATATTTTAATTTGTTCAGTAACATTCACTCGTTGTGATATTAAACAAAAAGTAATATGTTTGATTCAATAAAGAATCCAATTATCATTTTATAAATAACTAAATTTACGATAACAGATTTTGGGGCCATTCGTGGCGCAGTGGCACAAAGTGTTACTGTAAACGCGACTGGTTGTGGGTTCGATCTCCATTCGAGAAAATGAAATAATTATTTAAATGCTGCCGACTCTGCTATGTGCTGTATCCCACAGTGTGAAATTTATTATATTATTTAATTTACGATTTTCGTCTAACATTAAATAAGAAAAACCAGCTCAAATCTATTTTCAATCCAGATTTATAATGCAAAATAACAAAAACAACGAAATATAACGCAGTACCTATAATTAAAGCGATCATTTGCTCCGTCTCCAATACATATTATTTATGTGTAATTTGCTTTGAAAGCGCGGCGAGGCGGCCCGGCGAGGCGGCCCGGCACAGCGGCCGCACGCGACCGCCCCGCCCGCCCGCCTAATGTATAACTCGCGTTACTGTGACAACATCTACATTCAACCATATTGTATTTTCGTGTTTCGACTTTTCCTTATAAATACTATTATTAAGACAGCGACACCCTGACAGGTGCTAATGTTTGTACGCATCGACTCCATTTGTTGGAATGTAAACAATGTATGTTGACGCGTGACTCGGAATTCGTTTCCCCCTTATTTAATACTTTCATTCGTAGCTTTACGTTTATCAATTATAAGTTAGTATTATTTATTATGATAATATTTATTTATTTTCTGAAATATTTCTATACTGTTTTGTTTTTGTTATTATATGATTAATATTACGATTTTTTAATTTAAGTATAATATAATATAAAATGAGTTGGTAAAAAATGAGTAGCTTTTCATAAAAATGCACTATTATATATTGTTTTAAATTTCGTTATGATTGCATTAAAAATGTTTTATAAGATAGACAAAAAATATATTGCCGCGGTATTTTGGCAGGTGCTGGTTTAAAAATAATATTTTCACTATCCATACAACAGAGTAATCTTCTTTGTAATTAAAAAAAAACAACGAAGCGCTGCTATTTAAAACTTATTTCATACTTAATTTTTTTATATACTTTCAAAAAAGAGCAGTTTTTGACTTTCTTTCAATGAGCAGAAAGAGCTCGCCTGTCATCCATTGCGTGTTGGGTGTAAAAATCTATCCCGGAATTACGATAAAAAAATTTAACTGAGCCCTGACCATATAAATAAATATATTTGAATAAGAAATTATAAAATTAAATTATATTTAACTTATACCGAAACAGAATTAGCGCTACTACGCTGTATGTAGGTGCTTCAGAAGAAATTATATTTACTAGTGAAGTAGAAGATGAAACCTCAAAATGATATCAAACTGTAAATTACATCAACTAATCTACATAATGAATAGTTATTTACATGAAATCCTTTAGAAGTGATGTGATAAAACTGACTGTGTTATATCCTTATAAATATCAGAGCAGTCCCCTTAATGGTCTCGTTTTCTTGCCGTGTGGTCGACGGTACGCAGTTACAAAGAACATAAAATAGGCTTTACAAGGCGAGAGTAAGGGAGGAGAGGACCGGTACATCATTACGAGGCCCCGCGTCATTTGTTTATTAAACACCCTCTGAGGTGGAACAGTATAATGACAACGTAGACTTTGTCACAGGCGTTTTCCCTCAAAATTAAATCGTAATGATGATGCGCCTTACTCGCCGCAGTATTTGGTATCCGACTCCCGTTATTAAGTTCCCTAACATCTTGAGGTCGAAATGAATAGGTTTCTTAAAAACCCCGCTAGTATGTCAGCTGTCATAGATATGAAAAGAATTGGGTTGAGTGGTCCTCGGGCGCCACCGAAAACTTCGAGTACACGGAAAAATGACGTATTTTTCAGCCTCTTCTCTTTACCTCCAATTGTATTTTGTGTTATCGCAGTCTAAATGATAACTAAAGAATTGTCTATTCTTTGTTTTTTTGTTCAGCAAATGTTAATAACAATATAAAAAACATACATTTAAACTACTAAACGAGTTTTTTTAAATACAACAAATAATAATATTTATGTTAGAATAACATGTGAATTTATTCTACAGTAAGATTAAATAACCGAACGACCGCGCGTACCTGCGGTAGGGAGATATAAATGATGCCCTTACATTTATTGTGAAGGAAGTCATATGAATAATGAAACGACTAAGACTTCTCCTGTAAATTGGTATAAATGATAAATATTTCTCAATCAAATATGATAGCAATATAAATATATGCACTTTAATCTAAAATTTTATACGTCAAAATTTTCATTTGCTAAGAATTTAGTGACAAGAAAAATTTTATATACACATAAATCAGTTAAAAAAATATCGATATTATTTAAGTTTGTGCTGTTGTTTATATGTTAAGTACTATAAATAAAACAAGGATATGATAAAGTTTATATTTACATGCACACGTGTCTATGAAAAAATAAAATTATAGGTAGGCCGAGAAACTTGTAACATTCTCCGAAAGAATTTTAATTAAAAAGTTGTTGGAAGTACCCTCGCTATATGTAATCTGTTGTAGATTAATTTATAATTGGCTTCCCGTGGTTAGCACTGGATTATTTTATTTACGCAGCTTAAGCTCTAATTACATGTGTATTGTTGGAATGGGACGAATAAAAAATCTTTGTTAAGTCTGGTAATTTAAAAATAAAAACCGGTCAAGTTCGAATCGGACTCGTCCACCGATGGTTCCGTACCAATTTCAGGGTTTTAGGTTAAGGTGAAGTACAATTTATAAAAGTTGACATACTTAAGTTTAGGGGTATATGAATTTGTTTTATATGAACTACAAACAACCTATAATTTTCACTTTTCGGATTTTTTGTTAGTTTTGTAAGTTTATACTTCGTGCCAAATTTTATAACTGTAGGTCCACGGGAAGTACCCCATAGCTTTTGATTACGCGGCGAATTTTATACAAAATGCAATAAAAATGATGTGTATATGTTTTAAATGAAACTATTTAACCGACTTAATTGCGTATATTTAGTTGGAAATCTGACGTTTCAAACACTTTGCAGTAGTCCGTGGTCACGGGTAGAGTGAGGTAGCATTCGTCTGTCAGTTGACAAAATTATTATATCAAACTACCGCCAACGATTTCTTAATTGCCTCGCGTACTGCCCTGGTTTCTTGCAGAATGAGCTGACTGTATCTTGCCCTCTGGTATAGTGGATTTGAGAGATCAAGACTTTAAAAGTGGGTCCCAGGTGGTAGAAAGTTTCTAAGCATTCTCTCTGTTGAAATTACGATATTTTTGTATTTCAATAGCCTTGCCGATTATTCTAGAAATATATCTGTTTAAATTATCGAGGATTATCAAACCTGATGTAATGGTCGGGTTTAATTGCAGTATGCTCACACACAGCTCATTACATGCCCATTCTTGATGTTGGAGATGTGTTCTAACACTGATGTGTCCCTAACACTGATGCTTTTCTGTCCCTAACACTGATGCTTTTCTTTGTTCGACTGATGTGTGATAAGCCACAGTCACAATCTAGTTTATATACACCGGCACACGGTAAAGGAATATAACATTTCACTGTCCTCAAGAAATGACTCACTTTATTGTTAGGCTTGAATATAGGTTTTATGGAAGCTCTTCTTAAGATGTTGCCAATCCTGTCTGTAACCCCCTTCACATATGGTAGAAGTCTTCTGTCTAACGTAATGTGGGTGACTTGTTGATCTTCTGACCCTAATGTGTAAATGCTTGTATCTTTTGATTGCGTTGACTTAAAAAGCTTGACTTTTTTTGTGCTTCAATAGATCTGAATATTTGATATTATTTCAGCATGATATTTTGAGGTAAAAGGTCTCGACAGACGGACAATAAAGTGATCCTATAAGCAGTTCGTTTTTCCTTTTGAAGCACGGAACTCCAAAAAAGAGTCACTAATATTTTACCCATGTCGTTATTGTTTTGAATTGACATATTATCTTGCTTAAAATTATGAAACACTGTATAAGATATATTACCTAACAATAGAAACTGCCTAAATATTATAGTCAGCAGATAAAACTGTTCACCATGTTCACGTCACGACCATCATATTTGAAGAGTCTGACGATTTATTTTCATTAGTGTAATAACGATAAAAAATCTATCTTAGTACGGTGGGATAGCATTTGACTACAAGCCCGATGGCTGCAGGTTCATTTTGATTCTTAAATTATTTTTATTTTTTAGCTTGTAATAAAACACGGCTTTGAACTCATGACGCAATGTTTCGATTCGGATCGGAAAGAAGGAAACATAGTAACACGGCAGTAGTTCATCTCTGCCTATCCTGTAGATAAATCGTAAAAAAAATGTAAAATTAACATTAAACACACTAATTCTAATCTAAAAAAAAACATTTAAATTCCAAAATTACGTAAGTAGAAAGCGAATCTTTCATATTTAAGTCAACTAAGGCCAACTGTCTTGTGCCAATGCACAAATATTAAAAACTTTAGTAATGTATATGTTATAAAATAAAAAATACTAGCTTTAGTTACTTGATAAGTTATATTAATCACCAATATATGAAAATGATTATATTTTATTATATATTAACATACCATTGAAATTTTGGTAATTAGGAAAAAAAATGTAAATACATTAACAAATAATAAGAGTACGAAATATCTACGAAAAACGCTTTGCGAGTAAATGAAATAGCGGCTCCATTAATATTTAACTTTAACGAGCCGTTTTAACGATACTTTTAAAATGGAAGTCTAATAGGTATATTCGCTGTAAAAATATACGACTTGGTTTTAAAAGTAAAAAGTATATTAGAAGGAACATTATTTTTAAAACACAATTTATAATGATATCATAACCTTTTTAAAAATTAAAGGCAAATTATTGGATATATTTTTAAAAGCTCGAAGAAAAATACTGAATTATCGAATAGATATTATTATGACATCTTAGAAGAATATTACAAGATACAGTTTTTACTATGTAAAATAATAATGAGCAATTAGGTAAGTAGTATGCTTAACCATAATAGAGTTGTCAAAAGTTCCCCTGAAATCAAATTCGGAGTTTACCAACGTTGGGGTATTTGGTATATTGTAAAATATCATTTGCATGTATATTTACTGATATATTGGTAATAGAACTAGGCATGGTTTGAGAGCAGTAGCAGAAACAGTTGAATTTTAATATATAAAAATTGCTTCTGGGTTATCTTAGTGTGATATTTGATATCGCTGGCTTATGTTAGCAATATTGATATGGATAATTTATTAAAAAGGAACTCACAGCCGTCGCGTTTTAAGTCATACGTTGTTCCACAGCGCCACGACGGCTTCAAAAATAGGTTTATGCAACATGCCAACATTTTAGTCCTATATATATTTTCGGATTGTGTCTGAAAGTACTGCTACACGGGTACCTAATTGCTAGCCGGAATGTAACTTGAGGGACTTCACAATTGTTTTTATAGTATAAACGCCGCGCGGTACTTTGGAATGTCTCAAATGTTGCGGAAATCTTATAGTTACTATATTGGATAGGTAAGTAGAAATTATAGTACAAAAAAGAAAATTGACTGAAATAAGCCTGTCAGTGTAGATTTTATTTAGGAAATAGATCATAACGCTATAAATAAATAATATGATACAAATCATACGATTTTTACGTAACTACATACAAAGAAAAGGAAATATCCATTAATTAGGATTTCTTCCTAATGTCTACAGTATATTCTACTAATATCCTGTAGACATTAGGCAGAAATCTTAATTTCTTTTTATTTGCACACGTTAACAGTATCCTGTACATATTATGAATAATTTAATCCACTGTGGATATTCTAATTATAGTGAATTATTTGTAATAGAATATATACCAGAGATCACTATTGGTGTTAGTTGAATTTGAATTTTTTAATTCTTAATTAATCTTTAAAAACATTCACGTGATTATCAATCAAAATAAAGATATATCAAACATTCTGTTTTTACAAACAGAAATATTTTTCATTTTCTTTATTACACGTAGCATGTTTTCCAGATAAAATCTCTCACGGTTTCAAATATTGTTAAAACTTGAGTATAAAGTAAGGCACTAATGTTTACAAAAACATGTTTCTTTAATCTCCCACTAATATGCTACCGATAGTCTCGAAGAGGCTGCAGTTGTATTGTGATATTCGTGCATTTTCCCATGGTGAATATTCCACATACGCCGAGAAATACGTTTCCCATCGGGTGCGGCGCAAAGTCCGTGGCAATGCACTTTCGCTGACCCCTTGCCTCCTCCCACGAATGCCGTCTCTTTCGCTCCCACTACTTTCCTCGTTTCCCATCTCCCTTGTTCGCAGTTGCGCTTGCGCTTCCCGGTTGTCGAGGTAATAACATTCTACGACGCTACACGTCGACGGCGTGGAACGGGTTCTGTCGATGACTTGGACGATTACTTGTGCGAGAAACAATGGTTACCATGATCACATTTACGATTTAAAAATATTTCTGTAATCAAACTCCTACCTAGTAAAATTTATAAAAAAGGAATTCTATAATATCTTAAGATATACCAAATGACTTAAAAGATTTTAACAATCCGTAATAGAAAAAAAAGTCAATTTTAAAAGCTTTGAATAAATCGCTCTACCACAAGCACAAAACAATATATTACACAAACGAAGTAACATTTCAAAATGTAAGATTCAGTAAGTACAACTTTCTTGGAAACTCGAAAGCGGTCGATCTTCCTAACATTATATTGTTTCACTATCTTGTTGCCTTCCAGGTGAATGATTTCTAGAACATACGAGTGTGTAAACTTATTTGTAAGTTAAAATGTCTCGATCGTTCGCGTCGTGTGTTGCTGATGAAAAGGTATGGTGATATTGTTACATACAGTTCCCAGATCCATTAGAGCCTGCATCTAACTTATGGATTACGCAGTTGTATATCCATGCCGTGTAATTTAAAAGCTGGATATCAAGTGCGCAATCGGGCGCCACGGATATTTCAACTTTAACAATCAAATATTTAGAGCTACATTCGTTAGTATCACTCTCGGGAGGACCGCGTCCTAGACTTGCGAGCGTATCGTGGGCCGTGTAGCGAACCGTTCGAACTGCCCGCCACCAGATTTTATTTTGAGGCATAAGCCTAAGTATTTGAGTGCACATTTGATCGCGCACCCGGTGTTCGTACGGAGCGCCGCGACTAGCAACATTCCATCGTACAATGAGTAATTTAAAAATTCAAAAACTCGTCGACGCTCCGTGTACGAGAGGTGAGGCGATTCTACGAGAGCCGCTCTGCAATTTAGACTGTTATCTGTTTACGGACTACACAATGTGCTCCGAACAGAAACAATCCGCGCCGCCCGGAGCTCAAACAAAAACAAGTTCATTCCACCCCAATTGTATTTATTGAAATTGTTAAGACCAATAAAGTGGCATCATAACAGACATCCGCAGCTTCAGTCGTTATTCTAGACGCATCGGAACAAAAGTAAAGCTCGTCAATGGGTTAGTAAGGAGAACTGGCTCGAATCTAATATCAATTACCGAGAAAAGGAAGAAATGTAATTGTTGGAAGCGGACCGCGTGCTGGATGCTAATTGGTGACACACGCGGCGGGTGAGGCCCATACGCTCGCTCCTGTACGCTCGCTATACGCGCGTACACTATTTTAAAATGAAATTCTTTCGATTCATATATTCCAAACTATAATTGCACGTAGCTCAGGTATGGAGCGCGTCGCTCCTGGAATTCCGAAATAGGTATTTGATTGCAAATTCATTATTCGATCGTTTTTCGGTGTGCGTATCGGCGCTTATACGGTTAGTTCATTGATTGACTCTGATGTATCACAAACAGACAGATTATTATTAGTGCAAACAAAAAATAAATAATGATAATAGTACCTTTATAATAAAATATGGTGAACTATTCTTAACATTCGTAACAATTTAACAACAATCAAATTGATCATTTTAATTAAATCCTGTAATTAAATTATCTAGGTATATACCTATATTTACACAAATAATTACGAAATATTATATAATACATTTCACAGAGATATTTATAGTATTTAACATAATTTTTCAAATATTTCTTTCATAAAGTGATCGTAGTCGAAAGTGAAATAAAATCTCTGTAATTAGTCTCTAAAGTCGACCTGTCAACAAACTGCGGAATCAAGTGGCCAGCGAGCGACGATGCACCGGACGCCTTGGCTAAATAGGTGCTGTTGATTCGTTACTGCCTTTTTCATGGACCATTATCCTTGTATAATATATAACGACACATAGCCGAGAATTGAAAGCTTTGATAAAATTTTAGTTTTCCAGTATAGAATTTTTCTTTTATAATTATTTCAAATATTGCCCCAATATCAAGTTTATACATTAAGTACTATACAACTAATATAAATCCCATATAAAAATGAACCCAGAACGGGTTATTGTTTTTTATTATGTAGCGAAATTTAATCATAATTAACAATTTGCTTAGTTGACATTATAATGAAAAATTTTCAAGTATTTATCCATTCATATTCACAAATAATTATGGAATACACTGGGAACGCATACACCTGCATGTCCATTCAGATACTAATTGTATACAGCAATTGGATGTATAGAAAAAGTTTGTGAAAAAAAATATCTACACGAGTTACGTGAGCTTGTAAAGCAAAAAAAATTATAACTTTTGTAGATACCGAGTTTCGCTTTAATATTAAAGAATAAAAATCTTGTTGATTAATTCTTTGCTTTACAGAATAAGTACTTATTGCGTTAAATATAATTATATTACTCTACCGTGTTTTATATGAAATTATATCGTAATCATGACATATATTTAATTGTACGTATATTAAATCAGCTTCACGCTGTATCCCGCACACAGCAGGGTAGGCAGAGGGAACCTAGTGTTAAGACACTCCGTTCCCCACTTTCTGCCGAATTCTGGAGGCATTGCGTGTTGAGTGGCAGAACTCAACGCCGCGCTTAACCTCGACACCAGAGCGAAGAAATGGAAATATAAATTTAAGTAAATATTTCATCTCCTCGAGTGGGGATCGAACCCACAACCAGTCGATTTTGCAGTCACACCTCGTGCCGCTGCGCCACGACCGGCCTCATATATTGGATTGTGGGTTCAAATTTTCATTTTAAAATCAGTAACTTAACATAAAACAAAATTTAATATAAAAAAATGTATTGTCTATACAAATATAAATAAGTAACTAACCACTATTTTGTAATTCATAACTTATATAAAATTTATTATAAAGATATATAATTTATAAAGATGGAATATTTAAATTCTACTGTAAAGTTTTAATAAACATTAATATACAAATGTATTACCAACATTCTTTCGAAATGAACTTACCGTTTCGGACGCTGTGTAGCGCCCGTTGCTGCACTCAAGTAGTGAAGATTCACTCACCTGGAATCAAGAAATATATATTAAATATAGGAAAGAACACTTTGCTTTGAACACAGAGGGGAAATAAGCTAATATTTCTTTAACCGTTATGACTTTTTGCTTAAAAAAGTACATATCGTACACATTTAAAAAAAATGTACAATTATATAAAAAAATAAACATATATAAAAAATCTAAAATTACAATCACGTTATAAATAATGATTTACACACAAATAGAAAAAAAACTATGGGAAACAGTTTTTCTATTATAACAATCTAATTAACAGTAGAACATAAGATTTGAATAAACATAGTACTAGTATATCCATTTTTCTATACATAATACTATATTATTTCCTGAGCTCAATGTTAGTCTCGCCACAATTCAAAGCTTTGTGTTCTGTGAACATGGGGCTTGTTCTAACGCGATTCATGGAGGCGGCAAACCGCAATCCGCGCTTAACTTCATTACAGGAATTGCTGAGCGTCCCATTGCTGGTCAAGTTGTAGCATGTCACACAAAGAGTTAAATACTATCTATTTGTATTGGAAACCATATAATACTTGAATATTTAGTTAGAGCTGTCATTTTATCTTAGATACGTTTTGATAGAATTTGTGTATGTAAAATTTGTTACAATAATGTTAAAGTCGTTATGGCGCAGCGGCACAGTAACTGGCTGTAGGTTTAACTGTTGTGGATTCGTTTCTCATTTAGGGAAATACGTTACTTTCAATTCCTCTTTTTGATAACATAAAACGCGACATTAAGTTCCGCCACTAAACACACAGACTCTACAATCATTCGATACGTGGGGAACGGAGTGTCTTAACAGTAGGTTCGCTCTGCATAACCTGCTATTTGCGGGATACAGCGTCAAGTTTTAACAATTGTTTGAAACCGATAATAACACCCTTTAAGCCTATAAAAGTATATTAATCAATGGGAGCTGTGTCGAAATCATTGTTTATGCCAACTAGGTTCTAATTTTTGTTTCTTCTTCGAGCCAGGTTCTCGTCCATTTTCCATCAGTCCATTTTGTGAGATCATATAAAAAAAGTCGGTTTGTTCATAGATAAGTAAATTGTTATACTTTTTATTCTTTCACAATATCAAAAGTTTAAACTGGTGCATAAATCTATAGTTTAAAGGAAAATGATTTTCCATTAACAGCGACGTCTCACAAAGAGCTTAACGCTGAATAGATTCAACCCCAATTTGATATAGATACCCATCGCCTATCATGCAGAGATGATGATCGGGAAATTATGTTGTGTGTTTTAATATTGTCGTCTTTAAATTTTCGAAATTTTTAAATTTATTTACTTGTTTTTCTTTATATATTATATTGATTATTTTAAAATAAAATCGTAAATGCATTTTTAAATCGATTACTTATATACATATGTTTCAAACATCCATTAAATACGTTGATAAGTGTAAATTTAAATTATAATAAGATTTCAAATAAAAGCTAAACTGAAATAAAACTAAAACCAAATCAAAAATTATTATAATTAACATTTAATCCTCATTATATATACGCAATACACATATTATATATAAAATGAATAAAAGTCGTTGTCTGTGATTTAAAAAAGAATTGGTACATTGATAACACGTTTCGCCCTTTTTTCGCTACGCGAAGCACAAGGATGCTGAGTAAAACATCTGCTAGTGACATACTTTTATGTCCAAAATCGTTTTAATGGGAAGGTTATGAAATATTTTTTCTCTACTAGCCTTATTACAATTGTAATAATTTTTTTTATAAAATTTATATATTTATTATATTTCTTTTCAAAATTAAACATAAATTATTTTAAATATTTAAATATAAGTGGTAAAATATGTTGTATAATTAAAAAATACCTATAACGGGTAACGACGGGAGTTGGACGGGCAAGACGCTATTGGCAGCAGCGTAAAAAATGTAATAAATAGTCGCGCGCACGTGAATGCTTGCCCAGTAAAATTTTAATAAGCAATAACTTATGTACTTACTATAGTAGAGTGTAGGACTTAAATAATATATTTTAAATTTCGTTACAAATAACTTATGGAATTAAAAAAATTGTTTATTATGAAAACCATTAAAAAAATTAAATAAGAACTTCAAAACGAAAAGCTAGTTCTTTAATGTCACTCTATCCGTAAGAATAATCAAAATACTTACTTATTTAGAAAAAAGTATTTTTCTTTCCTAAGTGTGGTGTGAACACTTTAAAAATGTTAAAAATCACAATACTTGCCTATTAAATAGAAATCCTCGACAATTCCCATTGTTGTATTCAAATTGTTGTCTTATTTAATGAACGAAATGATTTTCTAAATATTGATGGGTATGTTCGTTATTACAGTATTAAACACATTGTGTACCTTAATAGGGGCATAACTTCGTTTGCCTGTTTCACTTTGAGTTTGCCAACTTCTGGCATCGCATCTTCCTCGCATTGTTTAAAGTTTATTAAGTTTCGAACATTGCATGACGTGAGCCGAAGGCGGATTGGTAATGAAACGTGAGTGGTACTTTGTTAATATACTTTTTGAGATAATTTTGATATGTCCGTGCCTTCTTTAGCTTTATGATGGTTTCTATGGTGTAAGTCACATTTTATTAAAATTTAGTAGCACTTAATCATTAATTTATTAATAAAATATATTATTTAAGACAAAATGAACTATGCGCTTTTTTATATGAAACGTATTAAAATTAATTTTTTAGTAGATTTCTTCTTGCAGTTCACACACATCACGACAACATTAAATACTCTAATTGTTAGGATACTGGTGAAAATGGATAGTTATTATTGTAATTAGAATAGGTAGTTATTTAGATATTTTTCCTTGAAAAAGCAAATAGTCTTCTAAAATGATCATCTCTCATTCATTTAATTTTATAAATACGATAAATCATTTACGTTGTTCATTGAAATATATTTTTAACGACAAATAAATTATCAATTTTAATTAAGTAGAAATTATTGTATAGAAAACTCACAGTCTATTGAAACGAAACGAAACAAGATCACGAATTGGGAAAATAACATTGATTGAATTTATGAAATAAGATGGATGTATACATCCCCGCAATGGGACATGCGGGCTTATCAAATTACTCTCATATTTTTCTTCCTTATGAAAACATACTCGTCAAAGTAAAAGCGTTAATTAAAACCTCTCAGTCTTGTCATGTTCATTTATTTCTTTAAAGTAAGTTATATTAGAAAATAAAATTGTATATTACGATAACATATTTCTTTACAAAATGCTCAAATCTAATTTTATTTTATATTATAATTTTATTTTAGACTAATTTAACAAGCATTTTATTCAGTCGCCCCAGATAAAAAGATAAGAAAGGATAACAGAACACAAGGAGGATAATTCATTATAACATTCCGATTAAATAGTTTGTTCGGAAAGAAAGTACGTATTTAATCAAACGTTGGATCTTAAGGAACGCGCCGCATCTTTACTAACAACAACTCACTTTCTGAAAAGTCCACATTCTTTGGGTAAATGAAACATAAGGATAAGGGTCACTCAAAACGTTTCCGGCGACTGTCGATGACGCTAATGTTTTGGCCTTTGATCCGCACATACTTTTGCTAACAATTTCGAATCTTACACATATATATAAGTTATCTAGTAATGAGATTAGAAGCGGTGTTGCTTTAGGGAGAAAATAATCTATTAGTTTCTTTTACTTGATATTGCTTGTCACCAGCAAATAAATTTTCAAAAGAAATTTTATAGAATCTAGAAATAAATATCACTGTTTTTAATATTTCATAGTTATATCCAGATTTTCTTTGCGTAGAACCAGCAAAATTACATTAAAAATAAATATTGGCATTAGGAATATAAATATATAGTCACATCGTAGGCCAAGACCTCACGTTATACTAAACTTTTCCAAAAATAGTTTGCTTTTATTTCATACTAAGTCTCTAGTATATTATTTCTTATCCAAGTAATGTGAAA
This sequence comes from Heliconius hermathena, assembly GCA_013403705.1. NCBI lineage: Eukaryota > Metazoa > Arthropoda > Insecta > Lepidoptera > Nymphalidae > Heliconius > Heliconius hermathena. The sequence goes on along the minus strand of JAAIXJ010001900.1, from coordinate 238,360 downwards.
CATTTTTAAATTGAGCCATAAAGTGAAGTCTCACCGAGCTACCTGGCCAACTGTGGAGGGAATTTAATAAAGTTACGTGTATTTTACCATGAATTATTCTACAAAATGCGTTTTATATTTTTTTAATTAATACCCGCTATATAAAGCTCTGTGTAATACTGCTCTATCATTTTAAAAATATGTCTGGGATAGTGCTCAAATTTATCATATTCATGCTCCTGGGAAGCCTATAGAAACGTCATGCTGTTTTATTTGTAATTGGAAAATTACAACTACTTTTACTATAATATGCTACAATAAATCACGTTATATCGATTCCAAGTAAATTTCCTTACATGAGTGTATGTGCGTACTCATGCTTCACCCTTAATCTGAGTGCCATCAATTCAAAGCACGTAGAATGTTTATTAACATATCAGCCATAAAACAAACGCGTATCTACGATTTTTTCAATATCGAGCAGACTGCTCTTTATAGAGGCCGTCGTTCATAGTTGTTAAAGGGAACCAACCGTAATAAGAAAATTTATTTGTATACAAATATAAATTTTGTAATTATTAATATTTATAGGTGTGTACGATTGTATTTATTTTTATGTTTTTCTGAATATAAGAATACTTCTATAGTTTTTTTGTGTAAAAATATTATTTATAATAGCATTTATTACATTGAAATTATATTATATTTTTAATTTATTCTACCGCATAATTTTCGTATTGTCAGCACTACTGGGTAGTTGAACAGACCATTGTATGTTGGACTTATTTTTTGGAATGGCTCCTTAACCCTTAAATTAAAAATAAATTGATTGATTAAATTGATGAAGTGATGTGATACAAACATACAGGGCCACGTGTCACATAATAAATAACATGATAAATAGTTATAACGTAACATAAACACACGAACACCGGGTAGGTATAACGTAATGTGACATGAAAATAAAAATAAAAAGAATCGCATGAATAACGTTGCGTTCTGATTTCAATATTTGTATGTAGTATTTGCACAGTACGGAGCCATAATACGGAGATCGAAGTCTGAACAAACCGATATGCCAGCCTCTTACACGCGGCAAATACGGAGAAATGTAAATAAAACATATCAAGCTTTGAATATTACTCAAAGTTGTACCGGTTATTTAAAGTGTAGACAATTTTACCTTTTTAATGTTTATTTTTATAGAAATATGGAATAAATTGAAAGGCTGACTGACTATTGCTGAGTTGTGACCGGACCTGGTCAAGTGTTTTGAGCATATTTTACTTTCGATGTAATGTTCTTATTCACATATATGTGTCTATACATTCATTTTTACAATACATGACATTATGTTTTATATAAATATAACAGCAGTATGTATATGAACAAGCGTAATAACTTTTGCCGGTTTGAATTTTAGATTTGTATTACGTTCATGATTTAAAACGCGGTATGACAATAAGTTTAAAAATAAGAGTGAGTTTGACTTTGTATTATATTATTTAGATAATATATCAATCATTTCTATGATGTCTTTTCCAAAAAAAAATATAGTATTGACTTATTCAATTTCCAATCTAACTTGTTACCACATTTACAATCTAACTTGCTTTAATAATTCCGCATATTATTTCCCCGTAAGCTGGCGGCGCAACAGAAAAAGGGACAAAAGATTAATTGAAAATCAATATGGGGACATACCTTTGTATCTATCAAAATACATTCAGTTTGCTTCCAAACGATAACGGACAGAATTACGGTGTCAGTTATGATTAATGTAGAGTTATGATACACTTTATTGACTATCCCGGAATGCTGACTTCGCAAATCCGCCTATCAAAGCTCCCCTTTGATTGTTTCTAATGACTTTTTAAATATCTGTGACTGAATACGAAAACGATTTTACAATATAAAACATTTTTTTTGTAAATGTAAATATAAAAACAAAATTGAATTTTGTAAATAAAATATTCATAAACTTAGCAAACAACAACAAGATCATGTTGATTTTATAAAAAGGAAAGTTTTAATATTAAAATATCGCAAGTTTCATTATTAATGTTCCAGTAAACATTGTCACGCAAGCTTAGTAAGATCGCGAATGAATTTTCTAATTACTCTTAATTCGATAGAAAGCCACTGAAAAGGATACAATAAACGTAGCGAGGTCGCTACTAAATCAAAACAAACTTTAGTCGGGATCCCTTTTACTAACTTCCTAAATAACGGCGAACAATCTTTTTCATTAAAAATCTCCATGAACCTGATTATTAGGAAAGTAAAACGCCTCCGGAGGGTTTGCGAATACCAGATTTTCGGTGAAGATTTTCGCGGGGTCAAACTTGGGAATGTTAACAGATAATTACTGCTAAGTTTCAGCTAGCGCGAGACATTTAACAGATGGTTTATTCGGGAGAGTGGCCGCGAGCGCACAATGAATGCTAATGAGGTCTCGGCGCACGCGAAAACCAGCTTTACATTTTTACACCATAACGGCGAGGTTCCCGTGTGGAGTCACCCACGTTTGGGCTCGTGGAACGCACCCGTTAACACATTTGGACTCGTGTCTAAGGTTAATTAGATTAGCTTTCGACCAGCGATGCTGTTATAAAAAAATGGGTTTGTTACTATAACAGTTATCTAAGCGTTTCGTCCCCAGCGTTTAACAGTAGTATGTATATAAAACTTCTTTAGAATACTCTATTTATGTTCAGCCTTCTGTTTCTTATTCTTAAAAAATGCAAGCAAAAACTGTGTAAGTAAACATTTAAATTGCATTTCCTTTGGCTCAGGCTCAGCTGAGTTGTTAGTAAATAAAATAAATGAAAACAACAATGTCGCTTCCACTCGCTGCAGTGAACTATATAAGATACCTTCTTTTAAGTTTTTACTTCTCCTTACTGATATAAATATTCCATTTAAAATGAATAATATTGTCACATAACAAATTATTCAGATTCATTCTCAATAAACGTGTTTATTTCACAGTGAGAGCTGGGAGAGCTACATACAAGGTTGCCTGCGGCTTCGTATTATATCTACGATGTAGGATTATGCAATTTAAAAGCAATATACTAGATAATGTCAAAGCCCATCGCAGAACAGCTCCACAAAGGATTTGTCACGAGGCCTAATCATTTTAACTCACAGCTTAGAATTAATCATAACAACCTTATTTGGATTTGTATGCTTCAATTTGATCCATGCGATTGGAATAGATTTCTAATGAGACATTAATACGGTTATATGGATATTTAGTAAATAAACACGTCGAATTGTAGCTATTATTGAGTAGATCAGTTTAGTGTTACCATATGTAGATAATAATATAATAGATGTATTAATTATTTTCTTAATCACCATTATGAAAACAATAGTAAGATAAATTAAAATATAGTGAAATTAAATTTTAAATATAAGTGATTGCTCGAGATGCAGTTTAAGTGAATTTAACTCTATCCACTATTTGTAATTTCAATATTTTTTTTCTGACTTGAATGCTGAGAAAAAAGTGACATAGTGCTAAGCATTTAACCTCGCAAACATAATTTAAAGTACAATAATGGACACTCCATTATCTACATATGCGCATTTCTCAATCAATCAAGGTATACATGATAATGCAAGTAAATTCTAAAAAGAAAGAGAAAAATAGTAACATTAATATATTTTCTAGAAGGTTCCATGTGCATAAATTTAATGTTCATTTAAATAGAAATCTTAACAAGACATTTCTCAAACAAACAATTAATATTTCACAATTAATACACATAGAACGTACTTTGGTATATTTCAGAAGTGAAATACGAGTGATAAATATCTTTTGCAGATAGATGCAACTGTGGAAAATTATTTTGTATAGCGTTGCGAAATGAGGCGAGTCCATTCCAACTATCTCAAATCCAGCACGAGAAGATATAAGCAATTTACATGAGTTGTTAGTGTCATGCATCCTTCCGTGCGTCACGGCCCAATTAATTTTATACGGAAACGGATATATGAGCGAGGTGCAAATGGTCTCATCTGTCGTACAATTTACTGTCTGTCCGTGAATAAACATTGTAGTATTGTTATTATTATTTTCTTTATAATAGTGATTTTTTTTTAAATTTTATATAATTTACAATTTAATACTATACACGCTATATTCTGATTGTAAGTTTACATTTTTTACGTTGTCTCATTCTCATATTTAAAATTTTAGGAACAGTTTAGCTCGATGTCCCATCAGCCTCATCCTCATGCAAACAAAATAACATACTGATTGATTTTTGTTCTTTGCATTTGCAGAATTAGAAAAAAGTGTAGTGACCATAATGTTTGGAAAGTTTAAGTCATTGAAATATTTCAGGTAGGTTATCTCATTTTGTGTTCAATCATAAATTGTTATTCAATCAATATATTCTGAGGCCCTCTAACGGTAAATGTGACGGTTGTGAGTTCTTCACTCGAGAAAATTTTCATATCTTCATTCTCTCTCTCTGGTACAAAGGAAAAACATGGCATTGAGTTCCGCCACCACTCTCTTTCCTACCCTGCTATATACAGAATAAAGTGTGAAGCAAAAAAAAATCAAAACAGTATATAAATATGTATGGAAAAATAAATAGCTTCAGAAGTCTAACATGACGACGATCTGGCCTAACTGTAGAAATATGTTATAGAAATAGGTTTAACTTTTGATTTTAATGATTGCTTATTTTTAAAATTCTACAAGACATACTTTATATCATTTTGAGAACTAAAATGTTTTTTACAAATATAAACAATAAAATTTTAAATGTAACCAACCATCCAGAAACAATGAAACGAGAAGGTATGTTTATTAATTCAGAGTATACGACGGAAGGGCATGAGGTCGGGCACTTGCTGCATTATGCAACAACCGTGCGCTCTGCATGCGAATACGAATATGACTGATGGAAGACAATGTAGTGACGTAATGATGCCCGATCGTGTCTTTTTGCGAAGTTCATATAGCGGTATCTTGAGCGTTTATACGTAAAGTAGATACGTACAGATAGATAGTAGTTCTTATACGCTTATACAAGTATATTTTTGTTGTACTTTTTAATAATAATAAATATAAATATTAATTAAATTGTTAGCACAAAATAGAATATAGTAAGGTAGGTTCAATATGCGAGGAAGTCGTTTAGAATTTTGAATAGCAGAACTCAATGTCGCAATTTGACTATCAGAGCGGGGAAAATAAATTAAATATAATTATTAGTTTGACAGCAAATCAAACCTTTAACCATTGCGCTTACAGTCATACTTTGCTGCACTACATACGCCACAACGCGACGGCCTACATAGGTCATAAGTAATGAAAATTGAACACGAATGTTGGTAAATATTTGGATACTAACGACTTACGTGCGGCGTCGCCCGCTTAAACTTTTTATAACCAAATTTAGATCATCCTTATCGTGATATAAATTAGATGTTATCTAAACGCTCAGATCTCTGGATTTACTGGTCCGATTTACTTTCTTTTTGTTCTGTATGAAAGCTACATTCTTCAGAAGTGCTATATACCATTACGGTGTAAATATTAGTTAGCCTTAACGCCATCGAATTTCTTAAGAGCGCGCGTTGCAAAAATAGTTAATTTTATGTCAGTACATTGTATGAGAAAAATATTCAATATTATTCGTTATAAAAAAACTCTGCGACGACATATATCTATCTTTCATAAATAAGTGACAATAAAACATTTTGTGACAAAAAATAATTGAAAATTGTAAGGTATATTTTAATATACCTTTCACATCTATATTGAAACTCACGAGCGAAACTTATTTCATCATCAAGGAAATTTAATGAAGATAATATTCGGCTTTTATAGCATGTTATTTGGACGTAAACTTTTCAAGAAAATGTAAAATTAAAATAATTCAACGCTCTGTTACGGCCGCAAGCCTAGATTCGAGCCCCGCGGGGGCCGCCCTTGCCGCCGATGACGTTCTATCATAGACCCACGTAGTACTCATGATTGAATGTATCAATCTGTAGGCAAATCCAGCATAATAAAAGTATTATAGGTGGTGTGCGGGCGAAGCCGCGAGTGAACCGCTAGTAAGCTATATTTCTGAAAGTTTCTTCATAATCCTTTCAATAGTTTTTGCGTAATACCCCATAAACTTTTACATTTATAATATTATTATAGTAGGATAAAGATCACATGTAAGATTACATTATCGCGATATAATTTGGATTTGTCTTGGTTAATTTGATAATTGAGGATTTATATATTGAATTTTAGGGTAAATTTTTGAAATGTATGTATTGTGTAATAAGAATAACCAAACGCTATACAGCAAGCTAAGTTCTTAAATTGGCATAAAGTATAGAATAAAATAGCTGAACACATTTTTTAATTTAATTTTTAATTTAAAATAAACATTTAAATTAGCCAACTTTAAATACTAAGAATCATATATAGATAGTACGTTACTAATATTAGACACACACTAAGAGCGCCCGACATCTGGTTTTATTCACTCATCGACATTGTTACTAACAAATCACCGAATACTAGTTCTTTTCTTATAAAATATATTTTATTTTAAAAAATACTACAATTATACATTTTTGTGGAATCACAAATAAACTAAATAATGTTTGTGTAGGAATGTAGCCTAACTAGTTTAAAAATAACTAAGTATTATTGATTGTCAATATAATATGTTCTACTTTAAAATAATCTCTAGGGCCTATTTAAACATCTTTCTAACGCCCTCTTTTTATCTTTATTTTTAAAGATTTATCTTTATATAATGGCGGAGGCGGAATATCTTAACACTAAGTTTCTCTGCCTACCCAGCTGTGTGCGGAATACAGCATAAAGCTGATCATTTTTGGCTAAAATAATGAGCACAAAATGTCACAGTGATTTATTCGATGACTTTACCAAGAAATAATATTATCAATTTGAACATTTTATACGTTCATTCAAGCCAAAGAATCACGCAAAGGCAATCCACGGTGGCTGTTTAATAGTTTATTAAGTTGTTCCGCTATATAATTATTCCATTAGTTAGATTAACGTCTTTCCATACGGAGAAAGTACGAAGTTACTTATAGTTTATCGCCAGCTTCCTTTTAAGAAATTATATTATACGCATTAAAATTTAATTTGTTTACGAGAACACCGGTTTATTATTTCTTATTAAGTGTAAAGTTAGAACAGTATTTTTTCCCATGTATTATTATAATGTTTTTTTAGCTTCACTTTATATCCCGCACATAGAAGGGTATGCAGAGGGAGCCCAATGTTAAGGCACTCTGCTGCCCACTTTCCGCCTAATTCTGGAGGCATTGCGTGTTGAGTAGCGGAATTCAACACCGCGTTTGCCTCAACACTAGAGCGAAGAGATATTATATTAATATTATATTTTCTCAAGTGGGAATAGAACTCACAACCCATCGCGTTCACAGTCACGCGCTTGTACCTCTGCGTCATAATTGGACTATTTCTATTAATTCATAAATATACTTATGCTTAAAAGTAATAATGTAATTTTAGTTTTAACATTTTATATAAACAAAGCATTAATTTTTCTTATATTTAAAACATGACTGTTCAGGTTTGTAAATTCCAAATATATTCTTATATTCCGCCGAATATACAAAATATTAAGCAAATTTCGAAGCAAAATGTGTTAACTCATTACACTTGATCCGAGTACCTCCTGAGTACGATAAATCACACAAAGGGAAGCCTTTTATTAACCATCATTCCCGTACCTTTATTCACGCACGGCATCACTTCTGCAAAATGCAATTTACAATAAATTATCCAGATATTAATAAGTAGGTAGGTTAAGGGGTTGAAAATAATGGCACGACCGTTCGTCGTCGTATAAATTACGAGTGAAGACACACTGTATTGAGATTACGTGCTTCAATATCCGGAATGATCTGCCCCGGTGACTTGTCGCCCGATAAATCTGCCGACTGCGCGACAACCCATCGGGTGATGTGATATTGTGAAATTAGTGCGTGGAAAACTTGCTTAAAAGTTTCATTGTAACGCTTTATATGTATATAAATAATTTAACACAATATATTATCTATTTTTTAATCTACAGCCAGTACCAGCCAGTACCAAACTATCAAAAGCAAACGAATATAACGACTAAAACAAATAAGGCCCAATGTTCCATAACATTTAATATATACGAAATAAAAGTTTATATATAATTAAGTAGAGATCAAGCAAGTATTGCAATACCGCCGATTAACTAACCGTACAAACAATGTTGGGCTGAAGGATCAAATTAACATTCATTCCTCAGTCGATTTAACAGATTAACGCCAATCTCGCTAACGCAGGTATTCAGCGAACGCGGCCGAACTGCAAAACTGGGGAACAGGCCTCAACAGTTGATCCTTATGAAACTATAACATCACATAGATTTATTTAACATATTATATTAGATCATTTATACGTGATGTAAATTTTGAAGTTGGGACTTCGATGTTCCGAGAGGTTTGAATTTCCGATAGTATTCTCCCGTTTTATGAAAATGTATGCAATGTTAGCTTTAAATTTAAACGTTAGAATTTTTGTAGTCATTTATCTAAAAAAGCTAATTAAATTTTAAGCTAAAAAGTTTCACGATTCATTCTTAATTCAAATTTAAAAGCTACATCAATTTTTAAATAAGCTACAATAAATATTTTTTGTTAACACAATATACACTTAACGTACACACACTAACCACATTTAGGTATAAAGTAAAATGATATTTGTAGTAGTAGTGAGTTTGCATGCGCTTTCACTCACGTTTAAAGTTTGCAATATTAATAGGCAAACATTCAAGCGGTGGAAACAGTAAACACAATGCATCACCCTGAACAGTACAGTCGCTTATCACAAAAGCTTCAAAGGTCCACGTTTAAAGCTCACTTTTTATTTATTTAATATATTTACTAAATATATTTTACTTTTGATATTCAGCTATCATTTTATTCTTTTTTTTCTTGCATGTAGTCAGAGGTAGTGTTAAGAAACTCCGCTCCTCATTATCCATCAAATTCTGGAGGCGTTGCGTATTGAGTGGCGGATGTCAACTCCGCGCTTTTACCTCGACACCAGAGTTCGAAACGAAACGAGTAAAAATCGACCCTACAACACACCACGCTTGTGCCACTGCGTTACGACTGGCCTCTTATTTAATACATTCACTATATACATTTTACCTTTTATATTATATCGTTTTTTATTCAAATGGAGATGGAGATGGATTAAGAACCGTTACTATAGATAATACTTGACTAGCAACGAAGTCTGGCTGATCGAAAGTGAGTATTTTAATTATGTAAAACACATCAAATTAAAAATATATAATTGACGTATCTAAATTTTCAAATATATATATATATATATATATATATATATATATATATATATATATATTTAACAGCCACAGACCGAAGTAGCTTTAGTCTTTTCACATGGGAAGCTGTATGAGGATGTTTGTACGTAATGCACAATGGCGTTTTATTTGATCAGTGGCAAAGGAACATAGGGATAGCGGGGTAGAGCTGTCTGTACGTGTGTGGTGCGCCTCTACAATGCAATCGAGTTTCACTGCGTATTGTTGATGAAAATAGAATAGTTCCTCCATTATTTTATTTTGATCTGACAACTTCTGAGTTGGACATGCAAGAGCTGTCAAAGCTTACCACCGATTCAATTTTAATATTAAATATTTATACTAATTTTAAACAACATTTTTGTGAATTTGGAACATTTTGTTGGCTGGCATTGTCCACATCGCGGACAGGTGTTCGACGCTCCCAACGCTCGTAAAACGAGATACACATTAATTTTTTATAGTGCCCCGCACCTATTGTCAACTTCACTGGTTTATAGTGAGGTTGTAAATATTCGTTAAAATTTAATTCGTATCAAAAATAAATTATACAAAGTTTATTCCGTTTTATAATGTTAAAATGTATGTTTTCACTTTTCCTAATAAATAAAAAAAAATAATAATGTATATAGCCGCTGTGATTAATATAATTAACACAAAAAAAAAACTAATACGAAATATTTCTTATAACCCTCCTTTAAATAAGAAAAGAATTCGAACCTATAGTAAATTCGTAGTTTCATAAAAACACTAGCTTATTTTATTGAACACATATAAACGCTTCACATCTAATCGTATCGATATCGTTAAATACACCGATCACGTTATCAAACACTATAACTTAAATTCAATAGAGCTTGCAGTTTAGTGTTTGTCAGAATTAATTTAATCTGTTAACGGATTCATTTAATAGTCAATTAAAGGTTCCAGAGTGTATCCGCATAATGTCCGCGACGGGTCCGTTAAGTACGTCGTATTCTATTACCTAAGCAAACAATTGGTTGTGTAGATAAGAAGTGAGTACCCGCGGGACCCTTGCAAAGATATAAGGAGATACTGCGCCAGGGGCTGGGATTCAGCTAGTTTTTAAAATGGTTTTTAAGTTTTATTTTTATTATGATACACGCCGTTGTTGCACAATTGCATTATGACTGACTAAATTGGATTGTTTGTTTTAAATTAGACTTGAAAAATGCTGTATATTTGTTATATAGGTCCTTATTTTTTTACAAGGTCGTGCCACAGCAGTACTAGCGTGTGACTGTAACTGCAACGGTTGTGAGTTCGATTCCCATGCGAGGGAATTAATTATAAAGTATTTTCTTTTACTCGCTATAGTAACATGACAAAGCGCGGCATTGAGTTCTGCCACTCAAAAAAATCGGAGGACAATGGGGAACGAAGTGTCGTAACACCAGGCTCCATCTAATAAAAAAAGGTATTTTATTTCTTAAAGCAGACAAAACGCGATGCATTTTTTTTCCATTTAGTGAAGAATGAAGTGGAGTTTACACGTTATTTTTTTCTTCTTTTCATATTAATTTAAAGTGATATAATAATAAATTCAAATTCATGAGAACACCGTGCAAATATGCATTTGGCGTAATGAAGGACACATCATTGGCTCCTATATACTACTAATATAACTTAGACTAACATATATTAAATACCTAAAGGTTTTTATTATTATAATACAATTTGAAAATGTTAACTGAAATTTATTATCATACCAGTTTTAATTAACAATAGTGAATGATCCGATATTGGGTATTGTAATACCAAATTCTCGATACTTAGCTTCTGGTGAAAACACATCTAACCATTGAGCAAGTAATCCTATAGGAAATTTACAAAACGTACCAGCTTTAGATAATATCTATATAACGTAATATATATGAGTTTCAAAAAAAGGCCTTTAACTGTACATAATTTTAAAAACAATAAAAAAAAGACTTTTGTACCATATATTTTTTTATTAGTATGCGTTAACTTCCTCTTTTTTATTATTTGAAAAGCCTTTGGTTACAAAAAATGCAAGAATTTCTTCACAATGCGACAGATGCCTATTGAGGGTAAATACATTTCGCGTACAAACGGTAAAATATTTGCGGTATTTACGGTTTAGATGCTGTATCAGTCTTTTGAAACATATCCGGTCACAATGTCGTATAGTATACAAGTAGATATAAATCTTTATTTAATAAGATAGATTTTGTATAGATGCTCTGTAAGCTTAATATTTTTTTTCAGTTTCACGCTGTATCCCGCATGTAGCTAGGTAGGCAGAGGAAGCTTAGTGTTAGGTAACTCTCCGCTCTTCACTTTCCGCCGAATTCCGAAGGCATTGTGTGTTGAGTGACGGAACTCAACGAAGCGCTTTTCACTGACTGGTGTCAGCGAAGAAATGAAAATTTTCAGTTTCATTTCCTCGAATGGGAATGGAACCCACAACCTGTCGCATTTACATTCACACGCTACGGCCTCATATTTGAAAAATTAATAATAAAAAATAATTCTAAATAAGTATTTTCCTCTCCTAAGTGTGGAATAATACTTTTAAAATGTTAAAAATCTATGATATATAAAATTTTTTATAGTCTGCCTGTATGCGCCATATGTTCGGAACCGCGGGAAGGATTTGAATGATTTTTCTTTTTGTTTACAGCTATAGCCTGGGTACGATCTAGGCTATATTGTTCTTGAAAACTGGCACCCTTATGTAAATCAAAGTAGCGCAGTTAAATTATAAGATATAATAAAACGATACTTGAAAAATTCATTGACTTATAAAAAATTCAAGATCTGGACCATCTGGTGAAGACTGACAATAGTTCCGATAAACTATAAAAAAATAGTAAAATGTCGCCTTAGAAAAAATATTTTGTGTGACAGTCATTTCCTGAAAAATATTATCTGAAACATCTGACAAAGGACCACATAAGTCCAACTAAAATATAAGAAATAAGAAATGACGACTAAAGAAAAGTTCAAAGGCAGTTTTCTTAAAAATTGAGCCCTGGTGTGCCGGAAGCTTTACACATGGTTATATATAAAGCACGGCGTTAAATTCCGCCAGTTACGCAAGCCATGTCAATTTCTATGATAATATAACATGTAATATTGCAAGCAGTACAGAAGTACTCATAAAGTCCACGCAAACCTAGCTGCGGGCTACTAGTCAAATACAAAGTGCAAAATAGTTCTATACACAATATATTCTCAGCAAACTCCATCTAACATATTAAAAGTTAATATTTAAAGAAGTTTAAATGTTTCGAGTGCAGATTTAACACGTGTGCACTGTAGTTTCAGGTCGAATGTTGAACTTGTGCTTACGTGTGTTTGGACAGAGCTTTGTTCCGCTATCACTTGTACCTAGTTCACCGACGATTTACACCCAACCTAATTCTACTTACTCTCGCTGCCCTGAGTGTATGTACCCTGTAGTTGTACGGTGGACCTTTCAATCCGGAGTTTCCTTTACATGGTTCATACGGTCATCATCGTGGGAACGAAGTGTCGCTTATAATTTCATATTATAATAATATTGTTTTATATTTGACAGAATGTTGATTATGAAATAAAAATATTGATATTTGTGTATTTGGGCGCAAAGAGTTTCACCACTCAACACGCAATGTCTCCAGAATTCGGCGGAAAGTAGGGATCGGAGTGTCTTAACACTAGGTTCCCTCTGCCTACCCTGCTATGTGCAGGAAAAAAAAATTCGACGTAGTTTGATGAGAACGCATAGCTTAGTGGTCAGAGCGCCTGGTCGGTTTCCAGGAGGCGCGGGTTCGAGTCCCGCTACGTTCAAATTTTTATACGTTTTCTAAATAAGTATTTTTCTTTCCTAAGTGTGGATTAACACTTTAAAAATGTTTAAAATATTTAATAAATAGTTTTCTCTCTTGCCAAACGATAATTCTTAGTAATTATCTTTGGGTAGCGGAAATTTGTAAAAATCTCCCTACAGAGATGCTAATAACATAAATAAGTTGTAACAAGCGTATAAAAATTTCGACGTAGCTTGATGAGAACGTATGGCTTAGTGGTCAAAGCGCCTGGTCGGTTTCCAGGAAGCGCGGGTTCGAGTCCCGCTACGTTCAAATTTTTATACGTTTTCTAAATAAGTAAAAAAAATCAGCTTGTACTTGTAGTAATTGCTCACCCTGTAGCGTGAAACCGTTTTTTTTTGATAATGGTTATTTTATTATCTGTAACAGATTTCTAACAATATATTATTTATTAAATTATACAAAATTTCTTTTTACATAAAAGAATTTCTTAACTATTGGATATAAATAGTTAGATAGTTTGAACTATAATTTCTGTTAGTGTGTTTTCAAGTAGATACCAATATGTAAGAAATGGGCTTCACGAACGAGCTAGTCGTATTTTGGCAAACTGCTGCCGCCCGCCACTGTCATTTTATGTATTCATAATTTTAGGACTTATCTTTAACGAATCGAATTAGTAAGTGGCTTTAATCACTACAATGAATAAAAAAACAAAACAACTTTAAAATATGAGATAAAATAACAATTGTGATTAATTAAAGTTACTTTAAAGCGTCTATAGTAAACATGACGTGTAGTCCAGTATAGCAGTACAATATACTCCGAGTCCATTAGTAAAATTAAACACAAAAGAAAGTAAAATGTACAATACGAGACCGGTAAAGCAATAAAACTGAAGTAAATAAAAAGGGGTGTTAGTAAAATCAATATATTCGACATTTCGGACGTAATTTATCAAGGTGTTTTATCAAGCCGACTGTGTCAAGCATTCGAGTACAACGTGATAACACGCTACTGATTAACGATAACGATACGCTGACGTCAAAAACCCAAAACCTAATGCGCCTTTATAATATTTTTTATCTGTATCGAGCGGTATGAATATGTAAAACACATCTACTAATGAGTTTTTCCGTTGGTTCGAGGGTGTCATTTTCGAAAATGTATATACTCGTACATTAATTTCTTCAGAATTTAATCGATTTTTAGAATTTTTATATAATATGTATCGAGTTAATCATAAAATAAAAACCGTGAATCGCCATAACGACTAAACTAAGTAATAATTTACACAAACGAATGCTCACTTTTTATCTAGCACAAAAATATAGAGTATCCGTTCGACAATTAAATATCAATTACGACGAAAACAATATTCGACTGAATAGGTATACAGAGGGTAAAAAACATAAAAAGTCCATTTAAAAATAGTGGTGTCATAGCGGTAATCGACACCTGTGACAATTAATGCCCTGTGCCACACCACTTTCATTACATCACTATTTCTGTATTCGAATACTCCCATTCGATGATTTTAAGCGAAGCTAACGAATACCCGTCAACAACTCCGATGAAATAACTGTCTTCCAAATTCATTTTTTGGATAAAAATCTATTGAGTCAATCAAGAACAGGCTTCATTCAATGTATAAAAATGAATGATTGAAATATTTTGAAACATATTTTTTTATATCAGATTCGCAAAAAAAATGGCCTATGGAATTCTCAGATTTTCGCCTGTAAAACCTACGGATATCTCTTAGTTTCAGTAATAAAAGTAACGATAATATTAGGGCCTTTATAGTTGTAAAATAATACAAGCCAAGATGTAGTTGAATTAAAATCTATAATTTTAAGTATTCAATCAATAAAAGCATACTCTAGTAAAAATAACGATTACAGTTAATAATGACAATTTGATAAATATTTGAGGGATTCGATTAGCTTATCCAAGCTCACGTTTTACACTAAGTTAGCGAATAGAAACTTTGGTCCGTGATACTGCCTTCGATTACATAAGGCGACAAACTTCCTCTGTTACCTATCCTTAAGAGTACGAATATAAGCGTTCTGTCTAAACAATATTACCAACTCGTGTGATATTTACGTGGAGTTTCGTTAACACGTTGTATGTACGCGAGCCTTGGATTTGTTAGGAACGAAATAAATCCAACAAGACTAGAGCCATTTATAAGCAACTGGTGATTTGCTTACAAATTCTACCGGGAGAAGCTTGTTTAGTACGTTCCCAAGAGGAAAAAGCAGATACTGCATATATAACCATTTACATACACAAGATAACATAACATATCCATAGATTGTTAATATGGCTTGAGGGAAAAAAAAGTGCTTATTGCACTTCGTAGAAATGTTTCATTATACATAACTATTCATAATTGATTTTCACCAAGTGTATAAAATATAACCGACGTGATTGTTTAAAAAATAACCATTAAGCACGTGAGCGTGTACTTTGAGCGAAACTAGAGCGTCTCGCATGATTTAGCAATCTCATCTTTAAAACATTGCCTACCGTTCCATGCGAATATATAACATCTATTAAAACTTGTGGCAATAAATAAGGAGTTAAACGCTTATCACGGGGCGGAGATATAAGCGAGAGCGTTGAGTATGAGCGAAAGTAAATAAAGTCGATATCTAGTAGGCTATAGTCGGGCAGCTGCGGAGTAGACTTAGGTGAGCCCGTCCCGCAACACTGTCATCATTTAAGCCGCACATTAGTGAAACTTGCGCCGTTTGAACCACACCTGGGGACCGGCACATTCGATATTTTACTGGGAACAGTGAAACACGGTAAATTTTAGTTAGCCCGTGTTTTGTTGTTTGAATACATACATATTTCATTGCTTGTTGCGAAAGGTTTGAGATGTTTTTGCTTTGTCCACGATGCTAGCGTAAATCATGATCTATGTCTCGATAAAAAGTTGGAATTTTTGCCTCAGCTACGGAAAGCGCTTAGTTCATAGTTGTTTCGGCAAAAAGCATATATTTTCTGATACATTCAATAGTTATTATTTCAGATGAAATGTCTACAGATTAAACTTAACAAACCAATCTATATTTACACGTACTCAAAATTGATAAAAAGTATGTAGAATATCTAAAATGGGAATCGATTGCAGCTTCACATCTACAAATACTTTCTAAAAGCTATTCTGTTTGTTCACCTCGTTGTGAACCCGAATGTAATCACTATTCGAAGAGACACCAAGCATTCAAATTCTAAAGCGACTCTACCAACATACATACATCATAATGTTATCGTGAAAAATAATTTCTTAGTGTAGCAAAAGCAGAACTGGTTTATTTCACAAAACATTTTAGTTACTTTAAACTCGCGTCGTTGTTTAAGTGACATTGAAAAATAGCAGCTTGCACTAAGTTTTTGACGTTCCTTCTAAGTTTGGTGGGTTTCTCTTAAGCGTTGTTAGGAAGGCGGTCATTAACACAACGGACCGGCTCTATTAAGCGCCGTTGTACGGATAGCGTCCAGTGTTTCGTGAAGCTTAGCGTAAACCACGAGCAAAATAAAATAGCGCTAAATACTACTTACGCAGTGTTGCAAACGTATGAAATCTACTTCAACTTTCTCTAACAACACGCACGTACCTGTAAGTTGAAAGAAAAATAAACAATATAAAATAGGATACTTTTAAAAACTTCTATGAACATTCGTAGTTGTGAAAATTTCTATTTCTACTAAGCAATTAATCTTCGATAATTGCCAGCTTGTTAGCAGCTCGTGAGTTATAACACAATTGTTATGCTGTAGTGTTCGTAATTTTTAACGGATTTTCGTAAATTTTTGATTTACTACTACTACTACTGCCAGAATAGTTTAAGTACTAATGTGGTAGTAGAGCAAATCAGGCATCGTGTTTGAAACAAACCAACGGCTAACCACGGGTGTGAGTTAATCGCTGTCCATCAAATACTAGGGAATCCTTTGGAGTGTGCATACAACGCGCGCTCCCAACCCGGCGTTTGAAACTTGCAGAGAAATTGCAATGCCCGCTTCAAAGTGAAGTGTCACGTGACTTGTAATATGTAGATCTAAAGTGCGGTGTGATTATGTTTCGTTTGAGGTATGGAAGCTATCGTTTAATGATTAATAAGAGTTTTATTTTTTTTAATATGTTGCCTTTTTATTGTAATACTCAATAAAAAAAACGTAATTAACTAAATATACATAGATTTCTTATTATTTTGTTAATAGGTTAATATTCTACGTAACGTCGATTATTATGTTAGTTAAAATACTTAGTCCAAATATGAAATAATGTGATGTGGTTACATTTAAATTATAATATTATATGATAAAGACATAAAAACACAATAAAATTTGACGAATCAACGTACCATCACGATCCAGACAAAAGTATTGTTGAACTAAATAAGAAATTTATCCTTTACATCACACAATACCCGTAAAATCTTTTGTAAGTGTAATCTTCACAAAAGTAAGAATAGTAAATAAAGTGAACTGAATGGAAGTCCGTGAGCTGCGTCGGCGCAGCGTGCATTGCCCCCTACTCCCTTCCCCGTGAACGCGACTGACGGCATTCCGCCGCGCTTCCTGACCAGGGCAAGTGCATTACGTTGCAAGTACCCCCTCCCTCCCCCCCTTACCCCCCACTCATACCGCCTTCCCGGCTAGCTTACTGTACAAATGTTGCACCCAACTCTTTTGAGTGCTTTCAAAAGTTTACAATAAGTATCAATTACAAGATATGATTAGAGAAGTATAGTTTTGATAAAAATTATATATTAGAAAAGTATTTATTTATCATCATATTAAGTCTTAGTAAGTGTAGGTAAGGAGCATAAGTGATTGCGATATCTTTTTTTAATAAAGGAAAATATGTTATGTAAGTGAATCAAGCTTTCTTAAATTTACCAAAAATAATAAAGCCTTATTGGAAATGGCGAAGGCCCTCGCTTTTCCAAATAAGCCCTTTGTAATCCAATGCATTAAGATTATTAGGTTGTTCTAACATAATCTTATTTTTTTACCTCGTTTGTATACAGCGGAATTTTTCGCAGAACATTCACGCTTCCACTGGTAACAAGTTGTCAAATTAATGTAAATATGTATACTTTTGAAGTGATGCCAGTAAGTTAATAATCTGAAATTTTATTCAATGAACATACTATTTTTAGCTTACATTTGTGTTCGTAGGCAGAGGGAACCTAGTGTTAAGTCACACCGTTCCCCACTTTCTGCCGAATTCTGGAGGCATTGCGTGTTGAGTGGCAGAGCTCAACGCCGCGCTTAACCTCGACACCAGAGCGAAGAAATGGAAATATAAATTTAAGTAAATATTTCATCTCCTCGAGTGGGGATCGAACCCACAACCAGTCGGTTTTACAGTCACACCTCGTGCCGCTGCGCCACGACTGGCCTCTTTTTTTTTATTTATTTTATTTCTGTTCGTAGCACAATTAAATAAACTAAACTTGAAGAAATTTCCAAGTTCGATCTATATTATATACCTTTATCCGTAAATTTTAGGTTATTTACGTTTTAAAATATGATTTATGCAATATATAGATCAAGCTTTAACATATAAAAATATATTAACACATTGTATTATAATATAAAATATAATAGTCTTTATAATATGGAGTACATTTAACGAAAGTAAAATATATGAACACATCTAGTAACAGTCTGTCTATAGAAAACGTTCTCCAGCAGGCTTTTAAGCGCTTATCTTGGAAATGATAGCCGCGACCGGACGTTGAAAGGCTGTGACGGCAATTTGCTTACATTAGGACATCCCTCGTTTTACTATCCACTGGAAGTGAAAATTTTTACACTCTTGTCACACGTTCTCAAATTAGTCTATTACGTGTTCTGAATTTATATGAATTGACAAGATTTTCTAAAAAAACAAATAGATTTTTGATATTAAAAACTTTATCGAATATAGCTGTCAACCAACCCACATATGAGCGTACTGTAAAACCCATCAAATAATATTGAGAATTTGCTTACAGATACAATCTCCCTACTACACCAAAATATTATTATAGCATAAATAATAAATATCGTTTCATTAGTAACATCATTATAGTGAAAATGTTTTTAAATCCTCGTTTTCCAATATCCACAAGGCGTATATTGGATTTATATGTTTCAATCAGCTTCAGTATTCCGCACTCAGCAAGGTGCTCTCCTTAGAGAGAATTTAGTTTTAAGATGGCGTGTTGAGTGGTGGAACTCAACGCCGCACTTTCGACACCAGATCGAAGAAACGAAAATATCAATTTTAACATTTACTTCATTACTTCAAGTCCCCATTTGATGCCATAACCATGTGTTTACAATCTACGACTGGATCTACCCCACGACTGGCTTCCAACTTATATTTCATAAAGCTATTATGACTTTTATTCGTATATGCACATGTAATATCGATTTGCAAAATCCAGTGAGCTATGAAGTTGAAACAGAGTCAGTCATGCCCTGTTTGTAATGTAACACTATTGTAGTCAGTTAGTTCATAGCATCCGGTTACTGAATTGTTTTCAGGTGTATTCAGAAAGCGTTGAATATCTTTTTCGTTTTCAACGGGCGCGCCGTATGATGTATGGCGGAACTTCACTCTACATGACTGCGGTGTGTTCGATAAGTTTGTTTTATAACTTCTCCGGGAGGTTCATCTTTCGGGAGTAAACGTAATAAGAATGCTTTTAGTTTACGCTTCTTTAGTAAATAACGGCTGTGTTTTGTTCAAGTTTAGTTATAACTATTCATTTAGGTTGTGGGATTGTTGAAGAAAAAAGTTCGTAAATTTTCGTTTTTTAAAGACGTTACGCCTTAATTTTTATTATTTTTGTTAGCGCGTCAGATATTAATTAGATAGATAGACATGTAACAGATTTCTTCTCTACGGTAGAGATTACAACGATTGGAACTCACAAGTGTTTTTTGTCGAAATAAAATTTGGAAGTCAGCTTTATAATCGCTCTTAATATTTTCTTATATTCAAGTTTTGTGTACATGTAAGTTTTTTTAGCTTAAAACTGCTTTAAATTAATTTATTTTAACAGGACTAATAAACAATTTTAGAATATTTTCGAGCATCATATTTTAAACGGTATTTGATATTAAAAAATATCAAAGGCAACGTAACCATAACGCCAATTACACTGTTTCGATTTTTTTTAATAAAAAAATAGTATGGTAGACTTAGATAAGCAAAGTGAAGCCCGAGCGGCTTGTAAAAATAATAATATGGATCTAATATATTATAATTACTATAATATATTCAAGATAACAATTTTCTGTTTCAATGGGAACCTAGAGACAATGTGATTTATAGTAAAAAAATACGATGTTTTTATTCTTTTTTATTAATCTATTTTACAAATGTTTTATTTTAAATTATATTTAAAACGTCGTATTTTTATAATGTTAATATTTTAATTAACATTTTATTACAAATTAAATGAGAACACAAAAGAAACCTCGATACGATAAAGATTAAGAATAAGAAGTAAATGATTTTAAATGATATTAAGCAATGTCCAATTTTCCTTTCCTTTGCTCACTTATCTTTCATGCTTTTTGCTCCTCTGCCTACTGTGCCATGTGGAGACATGAATACAAATGAAATAAAATATTTTCTGGTGGAACTCAACGCCGCGCTTTTTCTCATTATCAGAACCAGGAAATGAAAATATGATTTATTTAATTTCCTCTCGTGTGTCCTCGAACCCACAGACTGTAGCATTCATAGTCGCACGTTTGTGCCCCTGCGGCACGACTGGCATTACATTATCGACAAATTAAATATGGTAATAAATATAGGCTTATTTCAAATTATTACATATCCATACAACATTTAGAATATTTGCAAGCATTACGATTTAGAGTGTATTTGATATTAAAATAATATTACATTTTTAAAAATCATATATAAGCTTCATACAACCATGTTTGAAATGGTGCTCTACAGCGGTGTCTGGCGGTCTGTTTGTTTTCCGTGGTTATTCCTGGCGCGAGCGGGCATTGTTGCGTGAGTTATGGTACGGAAGGTTAAAGAAGAAACTATTAGCGCTTTGTTTATTAAAATATTCAATTTGAGGTTTACGAAGCGAATAGCTTTTTTTTCAGCTCCACGCTGTATTCCTCTTATAACAACGAAGCCAGAGGGAACCTATTGCTAAAACATTCCGCTCTCCTCTTTCCGTCTAATTCTTGAAGCATTGCGTGTTGAGTGGCGGAAATCAACGCCACGCTTCTGTCTTGTTACGTGTTTCGTTTTGAATACCTTCCGTTATTCAATATTCAGTATTGTATACTCGAAGTAAATGGAAAATGAAACTATTTTTTTTTAATAAATTTGCCATCAGGTTCATCTTGAAAGGATACCAGAATAATAAACAAACGTAAAATACCATTCTATAAACAAAATATGAGTATATTTACAGTACGTCCGAATTTATTTACAAATGAAATAAAATATTTTCCGGAAGTCCCAAGGTAAAATCCAAAGGCAAATATTTCCGTTCATGTTTCGAGATCGCTGCACCGATTTATTAGTCGAGTATTAAATTTAAAACATGAATCCTTTGAGGAGTCGATACGCACATAATATATTGAATTAACCAATGACGATGCAAAAATGACAAAAGTTTCACTAAGTGTAGTAATATGTTAGTGAATATTATATTATTTATAACACAAAATAGTTATAGAGACTTGTTAGATATTTTATATTCACTTGTTAATACTGTAACAGTATGTACCTTGGGTATAAGTTAAAACTAAAGAAATAAATAAAATAAAATATGCATGGCAATACACATAAATAATAATAGTTAATTATGAATAATACACACTATATATTTTTAATACCAAATTAATCGAGACGAGTTCGTGTATTGTCGTCCCGAGTGTCGCGACCGTCGTTCTGTCTATATAGGTGGTGGTGATGCTGCTGGAAGGCAGCGGTCGAGTCGAACTCTTAAGTACTACGGTACTAATAAATATGATGCACATAAAGACTCGTACCAAGTATATTATAAATATAATATAATAATTCGAAGCCTATGATGGCACGATCTTTTAGGATCGAATTTCTTATAAAGGCAATATATGTGTAGGGGCGACACATATTGTGGATCCAAGTGATCTTTGACCAATATTATGATATTGAATGTTGCTTGACGTCGCGGAAGCTGACGTGATGGGCTTATGCGAACTGTTATAGCGACATTAACTATGTCGTGGCTGATGCCGTCTCGCAGTACGCTCGCGATACGTAAGCTATGCTTGTATGGCGTTGGTCATTGACATATTATATACCACTTCTACGACTTGGTATACGACTAGTAGGTGTGTGGTGCTATTTTATGTCCCAGCTCCGGTGTATGTAGTAGTGTCCGCCTGTCTCATACGGGTGTGTGGTGCTATTTTATGTCCTGGAACTCTGGTGTATGTAGTAGTGTCCGCCTACGGTTCGAGACACGACTGTGGGGTGTGTGCCGTGCGTTTATTTAACATATCGGCCGCCTAGCGGTAGTGCGTTCGTTCCAACGACTTATATTGATCTCACAAATCAATCAACATCACGAATCACCATTCTAATACAATCTTAATATAAACAAGCGTAACAAGTACCTTCGGAAAGATCACACACAAACGTCTCGGAGGGTTCAACGATGACTGTAAAGCCACGGTCTGGTCGGAACTCACGGTGTAGGGGCGGGGCGGTGCCCGTACTCTTTCTTCCTTTTATTATAACTAGTTCGCAGTTATAGTGGAGAGGAAGATAGGACGCGCTCTTGGCTTTTCTTCGGACGAGCTTCGAGTTATGACAATGTCATATTGTCGAGTTTCCAGTTATCTAAATAACTGACACAAGAACAACTTCTAATGGCAAATATTATATCTTATTAAAGCGATATCTTCTAATGGCATAATATGGAATTCTTAATACTGTTACCTCTGAATTTCTAAAAGATTTTGGGTTCTTCACGATCACAACTATAAACGATTCTAACCACTAGACACATCACGAGCCCTAGGGATTATTATATTAAATAATATATTCAAAGGTGTTTGAGATATCAGTTACAATATTCCACTGACCATGTTTCAAATGTTATTTAATTTGTAGAAAATGTGTATCTTCTTTTGATTTGCTTAGACAAACACCACCGGTTTTTTTTAATTCCATGGTTTAAGCTATTCACATCATTCAAAAAATCAAAAGAGCTTAATCATATTTTTTAAATAGTTTACTTTAACTAATACTCGAATAAGTCAGAAATGAGTATATTTTAAATTTGAATTCTAAAAATAGATAGTTTCCGAGTCCACGAGCACGTTCGTTTTGTATAAATCGACAAACTGAACAGCACAGTAGTAAATAACCCCGTGCGGCTTTACCACTCTGCCCAAGCCGAATATATTTAGTGATTACTTCGCTCAGGCCGCGCTGTACGACAAATCATGGCGAGTTGAACATGTGGCTAACCCTTGGGCATATTTGATAGAAATCGGTGTAGCCGTTTGTAAAACGACTTGATATTAGTCTTCGCATCTTAGAAATTGTGTATTTTTAATTCTAAATCCTGCATTTTGTTATAACAGACTAGCAGCGCATTTACGGCTTCGCCCGCTTTAAGTCATTATTACATAATATTATAGCCCAATTTTACAAAATATTTACGTAAATTGGAGCCTGTATGTTATTCTGATGTAAAAGCTATATTAGTGTAAAGTTTCATCTTAATCCGTTCAGTAGTTTTTGCATGACAGTGGGACAAACATCCATCCTCAAAAGCTTTCAAACAAAATTCAAACATTTGTAATATTAGTAAGATTAGAAGGATATAGTATTCATATTTAGGTATTCATATTTAATTGTTTGTCGTGATTATATTGTTAACTAAATAAAAAAATCCTATTTGCATTGGTTCGACAGTTGTTACTGATTTTACAGAAACTACTTGTTCTACAGAAAGAAACACTATAAAATAAGCATTGTTTGGATTTAATAATTTAAAACTGAATATATTTACTATAATGTGTAAAGTATAAGTACGAATAAATGTAAAAAAGCTATAAAAAGAATTATTTTATATTGAGACAAGATTGAAATATTTAAAGGTCTAGGTTATAAAGAGCTGCTTTATAGGTGTTAAAGTACCTCTCGCTTTGAACTATCGTACTTTAACTCTTTCCAGTAGTTTCTATCATGCATCAGAAGGCATAGTGTATTTGATGGCCGCCCCATACGTTTCGCTTGGTGTAACATTACAAAATCCTCTCATATGTTTAGATATAGATGATTTTGTAAATAAATTATTAAAATTGAAGCCAGTCGTGGCGCAGGGGCACAAAATGTGACTGTAAAACCGACTGGTTGTGGGTTCCATCCCCACTCGAAAGAGATGAAATATTTACTTAAATTTATATTTCCATTTCTTCGCTCTGGTGTTCTGCCACTCAACACGCAATGCCTCCAGAATTCGGCAGAAAGTGGGGAACGGAGTGTCTTAACACTAGGTTCCCTCTGGATACCCTGCAGTGTGCGGGATACAGTGTGAAGCTAAATTGTTAAAATGAAAATGTTAAATAATTAGCGATAAATTTCACTAATCCTAATGTGGAAAAGCTAATAAAAATTATAAAGACAATTTGAAAAATGTTTAATATTACATTGAGATACAATTAATCATTCAGTATTGGAATTACTTTGACTTTGGGGACTGTGAACAATTAAGACAACATGTCGCATGCATTGATGTAAGCACAGCAATCAAAAGAAGCATTTAGTAGATATAAAGCTCTTATTCTGAGAACTTAAAATATAAATAAGTTTTTGTGAAAACCAACATAACTGGGTAAACATGAACAAACTAAATTTTGTTTTCTTAAGATTCTTCAAATGTAATAAATAACTTATATTTTTTATATATTAGAAAACAACCAAATCAAATGGTGTTCGTACATAATATGTACTTGTATGAAAATGCTTCTCACGATGACCTTGTCCAATTTTTCATTATCTATACTACAAAGAAGCAAGAAGCACCTTTTTCCTTTATCCGTTGTGACGTATTTATATGAAGATATTAAAAAGGATCCAGAAAGCGAGCTTTGTTAAAAAGTACTTTAAAAATCCATAATATTTTTTTTTATGTCAGAAAGATATTCTTACTTTTAATAGATTTTTTGTTTGTATGACTAAAGTGTTATATTTTATATCTATAAAGTGTGATGTGATTTAAAAATCTGCCTTACATCGTAAGTTGACTTTTGAATCCTATTAAAATTAAAATGAGCATAGGGAAAAAATGTCTGTACATAAAGTTTACACCTCAAAGTTTAATATTTTATAAATGTGTTTTTTTTTCTTTTTTGTTTTCAATGATTGATTTTATTATGTAAAGAAATACCGTATAAAATAATTAAAGTGATTAAAATCAATTTTATTAATGTTATTCATACCGATTTTGATTAATAATGGGTGTTGAGAACAATGCTTAAGTTTTTACCTTCTTTACATTTGAAGAGAAATTATACAAGTTTTATAATAATTGAATTTATTATTCTATATAATTATATTTTACCATGGATATAAAATAATATTTATTTATATTATAATAGATACATTTGTTAATGTTTAAAAAACGATGATAAAATAAATCTAAAACGCTAACGAAATGAATTTGTAATTAAAAGCGATACAGCTAAACAGGACAAAGGATTTAAATGATCGTCACCATTAAGGCGGTTGGTATATCGTCGATATTAATATTTTTAACGAGACTCGGGTTTTATTCAGGGAAATTGCAGTTAGAAAGATCTTATTAATGAACGTCGCAGACTCCTTTGTCCGGCGCGAGAGCATTTCCTGCACAATCGCTCTGACACCGAGTAATTAGAGAGAAAAATTCGTTACTCTGACGTCTAGTACCACAGTATTTAACTATTTAACCGGAAAAACGTGCATCGCCCCAAGTGCTCCAGTTTTTATACCACATAAAAACTTTATATGAATATTTGATAAGATTAAACTAAAATAGTATTTGCCCAGTTTAATTACATTTTCATAAAATTACTTTTGAGAAAGTATCAAGTTTCGTGATTCACTGAATATTATAGAAGTTTCGTTACTAGTAACTACCATTTGCAGATAGTTTAAAATATATGTTAGAAAGGGAAAGATCCAAAAGTATGATATTTTCATTTTGAAAAGAGTTTTTTTTAAATTTTATCCTGTGTTAACAATTTTCTTTATCAAGATTCGTTTCACTAAAGGAAATAATTAAGAAGAAAAACTTGTAATATAAATAATTAGCCATTCATTTAGTTATTAGTTACATTTCATTCATATACATACAAATTATTATTTACATACAGAAATATAAATATATTTTTTTTATATTTTAGTATGAAGGAAGCTAAACTTATACAAATTTAATTACTATAGAACGGATATCTAAGATGTTTCCGTTTCCCACGGCTTCGGCATTCAATGAACAACATAGTGATGTGATACTCTGTCTAATATGTAACAAAATGTTTATGAATAAATAAAAGTAGAAAGACTAAAATCTTTCTAAAATTTACCTGTATTTTATAAGCTTAACATTATGATGAGAAAAAAAATTCAATTAATGGAATTTTCTCTTTAGCAAGAGCAAGAGTAAACCAAGCAAAAAGCAGATGCGTAGAAACGGCAGTAATAATAATAATAATAATAATGTTTTTTTTTTTCTATAAATAGTGAGACTGTTTTTTGCTCTCCACACGTTAGTCTATGGGCGTTCCGGATCGTAAGCCAGCACGATGACCTTTTATTATTTATTTTCAGTCTAATGTATAAAAGGTAGCGTTCTAACAGAATATTGAATGCTTTTGATTAATCAAATAATTTTTAAAGTTTAAAATTTCTATTATATTGTTATTTATTTTTAATTATTATGTTCTCACAATGTAAAATTAACTACTGTAATTAATTTTATTGTTATGAAATACATAAAATTTTTTCGAGCTTTATTTAAAATTTAAATATATATTTTATTTATAATTTTAATTTGATTTTCTGTTAAAAAAAATTAAAATCTTTAAAACTACCTTTACTTTTATTAATTTAGAAAGATTTTTGCTTGCTTTCGAATCTTTTTTTGTAAAGAAACACCAAAATGAATATCCCGTAACTTTAAACAAGCTTTTATCTAAAACAAATTTAGTGTTATTCATTTTACCTAAAACAAGTTTGGTGGCTGGTGCCACTTTCTTAAAATTCATATACATATTTTCGACGACGTGCCTACTATAAACAGTTTACACTAAAACGCTAACGCTTATAATTCAAGTAGAATAATAAGCAATTCGTATAAGCGATGGGGCCTCTCACAGTTTACAATGATACGATGATAGAAACCGCACTTAATGACATATTTATAAGATTTTTACGATCATGTCTCAGACCAAATTGAATAACAGATTTGTTCTCTCCTGTGTTACAAGAAAGTGGTTAAATATAATATCTTTATTTTTTTCAGCTTCACGCTGTATCCCGCACACAGCAGTGTAGGTTCAGAGAATTTACAGTTTGAACTCTCCGTTCCCCATTTTCCGCCTAATTATGGTCGCGCTTACCTCAATATTTATATCAATGAACTTTAGAGCGACTAGTGTTACATGTTAGACGTGTTTATTGAATTCGTCTGTCCAATACTTATTATCATTTTAAATACATGATCATACTAATATTATGAATGTACACATATTATTGTATGTATTCACATTAAGTTTGTTTGTTACGCTTTCACGCCAAAACTATTCAATCAATTATGATAAAACTTTATACACATATTTTTAGAGGTATAAAAAGGGACATAGGACACTTTTTATGAAAAAAATAAAATATATTATGCTTTGGCTATATTGTAAGTTTAAGTGAACGAAGCCGCATTTAAGAGTCTAGATATATGAAAACACGAATGCTGTCGTGATTTCGCGGGCGAAACCGCGAGCAGGTCGCTAGTAAGGTATACTTAAATTATAAAGACTCTCTAGAAACCTGTATTTTTATAATTAATACAATGAGTTTGCACAAACGAAGTAAAGCAACTTATGAATATGTACGACTAGATGATATGTGTGATTATGCTGATTGTATTTGGTATTTTTTTGTAACTCAAATGATCGAAATTACCATTTTTGTAAGATGTCTCAATACAATTAGCCACATATTTGTATAATGAATACCTTTTAACTTATGGTGCTTAAGTAGGAAAAAAAGAAAGAGAGACTTAGGCAACAATAACATAGTGTCCAAGCACTACGTTCAGCTTCGTGTGTAGAGCGGCGGAACTCAATATTACGCATTGTATTATATTATATTTTATCATTTTCGTAACTTAATTTATTAAAAATAATATTTTTGTCAAATATCTTAACGCCATTAATCGCATGTTTGCGACGTGGATACCGTTTCGCGCGGTCGCGTCGAGTCGCGGCTTTCGAGCGAAATTGCGGTGAAACTGATATAATGAATGCCGCTGCATGCGATGATTTCTATTACAGCGAATATAAATACAATATGTATTGTTTATTTATCTTCGGCATATATATTTTATATTTTATGTATATTTATTATGACATTACGCATTGTATTATATTGCTTTAAACTTGTCTTATAATATCAATTTAAATATTATTTCAATATAATTTGTTAAATTTTTTTCAATTAACGTTCAAATTTAATATTTCTGTTTCTACTGTTTGCCGTTATGCCAATCGTAGTTGTGATACGGAAGGTATAGCATGGTAATATGTTTAAAATATATCTTGACCGTTACGTCGTCGGGTTTTTATTATAGTATATTTTTAATGAATATGTATGATTAACGAAAATAATTTTACAAATTGGATGTGGATTGGATTTAATAAAATATAAATAAGAAGTTGAATAATATAAATAAGAAATTGTTTTTGAGAATCTAATGAATAAGAGATTATTAAATTAAGTCTGATAAGTAATTCTTAATTATTGTTATTATTTAAAAATATGTCCACTAGTAAGTTTGGGGTTTTTATAGAGCCGACAGCGGACTTGTTGTAATAAATTAGATTTGTGGGTAATAAGTAAGTATTAAAATAACGTAAACACACCTTTGACGGAAGGTTTTAATGAGAAAAGTTTGATGCGACTTCCATTTTGAGTCAAAGTTCTGTCATCACCGTTTACTTCTATGGTCGGGGGGCGACCAGTGGCACATCGGAAATAAGATAAGAATCTACTTTGAATTGTAAACAAAAGTTGATTTTGTTATCGATTTTCACCACCCGCGCATTCGATTAATTACGATCTTATTTAAAATATATTTTATTGTGGTTAAAAAATATAAAACCAACAAATACATAGTGGTCAGATATAGAATGTCACAGTCATAAAACAAACAGCATTAAAGTAAATAAATAAATATAGCTAATTGTACAAAATAATTCGAAAGTGATTTTTTTTATTTATATTATTTATAATTAAAAAAAACCTACACATAAGTATGTTGTATGTGTGTGTGTGTGTGTGTGTATCTTTAAAAACTATGTTAGTCACTAGGACAATAATATTTTTATTGAAAGCTTTTAAGTTTAAAGTTATCAATGATAAGATACGATAAAAGTTACGTTAAATTTACAATATCATGACGATGATATCATATCTTTCGCATACATACATATGTTATCAAATATTTACATTGTATCTAAAAGTAAGTTTATTTATTTCCATGAAAGTTGTTACAATAGAAGGAAATCTCAATACGTAAATAGTGATATGATCGCTACACATTACTTATGGAACTGTGTCATTATCAGATTCAAATCCCGGCAACTTTGCAAAACGTCGCGCTGTGCTCTCTTCTCGCGGAAACTTATCGGTCGAGCGCCTCAAATAGGCGGGAAAATTGGAGGGTACTTACCATGTTAGAGAGCAGCAGACGCTGGTGTTTAGCGACTTGTGTGTCGAGTGATTGGAGCGGGAAGGCGAGTGGTAACGGGAGCGGTAGAGTCAGTGGGAGCGGGTGCGGATGCTGCAGGATCAGCGGCGGGCAGCAGGCGCACGGCGTCGCGTAGGACACGCACCCAAGCTGCGGCGGGAACAGCGTGCCGACGGCCTCCGCGAGGCCTCTCCAACGTCTCTCACGACCGCATTCACGGCCGATCTCCAAAACTTCGACGGGCACGCGCCGCCGACTCCTGATCGGAAGTTCTAAAAGTCGCGGCGAATCGCACAAAGTTTCGTCGAGTGGTACAAGTCGAGCGTCGAGTCGGGAGAGCGGGAAACTGGCGGTCGGGAGGTACGGAGTGCGAGGCGGCGTGCACGGAGCACAAGTCGCCAGGCCGGCGTGTGGCGGTGGACTGAGCGCCGCGAGGCAGGTGCGAGGCGCGGAGGGCGTAGGGGCGGGCCTACCTGCAGCACCTGGGCGCCTGCGCCGCGCTCGCTCAGCCTCCGCCGCGAGCCATCTCGCGCCTCTCTGCCGCCGCCGCACCGGTGCATGACCCGCGTCGCCACCGACATACCGTGCCACTAACTTTTTACGGCCTCTATCTTTTATCACTCATTACATTAAACCACTGCTACTTTGTTATGAAATTTATATTAATATATCAAGTTAAGACATGTTTCAATTTTAATAACAATAAGTAAACAAAAACTTTTTTATATTTTTATATATTTATCTAATAGTAATAATTAACGTACTCAAACATCTCTTTTAGCTTTTAGAATCACGATAATCACGAGATATTTTGAATAATAAATGAGTATCTCTTTCTGGGAATATCTGAAGTATCGTTTATAAGAAACCAATGTAGGATTATTCAAAGGGTCCGAAATTGTATTGATCTTGAAAATCAGTCTCGTTAGCGGACATCAGAAGACATCCGGAAGGTATAAGCTGGTTGTATACGCTTAAGAGCATTAAGCGCCTTTTAACGTCGCACACTATTTACTTTTACGGAAACACAAAAGATTTTCAAAACGCATTCCCAGAAAGTAATGTTTTACAAATAATTAAATATAAAAGTACAAAAATACAAAATAAAAATCAAATCAGCTTCACGCTGTATCCCGCACACAGCAGGGTAGGCAGAGGGAACCTAGTGTTAAGTCACACCGTTCCCCACTTTCTGCCGAATTCTGGAGGCATTGCGTGTTGAGTGGCAGAGCTCAACGCCGCGCTTAACCTCGACACCAGAGCGAAGAAAATGGAAATATAAATTAAATTAATACAAAATAAAATAGAAAATATTAAAGAAAGTAAATACAAGTAGTATTTTCGATAATTACGAAACAGAACACTGACTAACGCGCAATTTTATAATAGATAAATCTATTCGGATTTGCGTCGGAAATATCTTTTTGTTAATACCATTGGTGAACACACATCTCGTTATCTAACAAGCAAACCGAAAATGGATCAAAATGGAAACAACATGGAAATATAATGGAATAGACGAATAATTTGATATAGTTTTCAGCATGGTGAATTTGTAATAACTTTTGACGTTCTTTCTACACATGTTAATATATTAAGGTTTTAATCTGTGCATATTGAATGTGCAAACGTCGTTTTATTTACTTTTTTTGCTATTCATATAAGGAAAAGAAGAAAGCGGCCTATTTAATGTATTATTTTAAGGATTTTCTAGCGGTTATTTAAGAAATTTAATAATTTAGCTATTCGTAAAAAAACTTATTTAAGATAAATTAGAAACTCCATATATTTCCATAATTGTCAACGTATATTAACGCAAATTAGCCGTTCAATCGAAATACCTTATGTATATATGTTTGTATGTATGTATGTATGTATGTAGTGGTTAGTAATCTACCCCATTCCTCTTCAACTGAGCGTAAAACTTGTGTTTGTGGGTATGACAATAGCCCAAGGGATTTGCAAACTTTACCAACTTTATTCTATTGAAAGTAAAAAGTCACATTAATGTAAGTAAAACCAGTGAAAGTAATTTTAGTGGAAATTTGGTGTATAAATTAATTCTATTAATGTATTACTGACGTTCTTTGTTTCTATTTTGTATTTGTTATACAATTGTTTTTTTTGTCATTTTCTTTATTTACGTTCAATGACGTACTTCATTCATTATTTGTACAACTGTTTTTAGTAAATTATGTGATTTTTTTAGCTTCACGTTATATCTCCTGGAAATCTAGTATGAAGACACTCCGTTTCCATTATGTCACTTCCCCACTTTCTGCCGAATTCTAGAGGCAAAGTATGTTGAGTGGTAGAGCTCAACGCCGAAAACTCTTATGTAAAAATGAATTTCAATAAATCCTTTTTTATATAGATTTTTAGATATATCTATATGTATTTTATATCATCTATGCCTGTATAGATTTATTATATATTTTAAAATATCGAGTAAACCATCCGATAAGAAATTAATATTACGTTTGTATTTGATTTGACATATAGGTAATGAAAGATTAAAATAACGCTTGTCCACGCTACTGTCATAAAACAATTAAAAACGGATGACATGTTTAATATTTATGTTATCATACTATTGTTAGAATGAAATAAATAAAAAGTTGGTAGTCTAGTTCGTAGTAAACTCGTCCGTCCGAATCACCACATATTATTATTTTTTTTTCTCTTTAACACTACTTAGAACGTTTCTAAACCTCTCTAAGTCTCCCACCGTAGCTTTTGGCGCTCTGTTCTCTCTAGCTACCCCGCTAGATATACAGCGTGGAGCTAAGTTAAGTAAATATATATATTTATTTATTAAATACAATATAATATTTATTACGTACAAATTCACAAGGATTAAAGCTATGTTTCATAGGTAAGAGCCAGGTGTCAACGATACGCGCGGGGCGTCTGTTTTCGATAGTGCTAATTAATTCTTGTCATCAATGTACGTAAGGTAATTACAGGGTGCGGTGGAATACACGTGTTCGTTGATTCCCTTGTCTTATCTACAGTTTCCTTTACGAGATTAGTGTTTCAAGCTTCGCTGGAGTAGGCATACGCGTGTGTGTAGGTACGAGAATGTGTAACGATTATGTCTACATATTAACTTCATTTATTGCNCGCAGCGGCACAAGGTGTGACTGTAAAACCGACTGGTTGTGGGTTCGATCCCCACTCGAGGAGATGAAATATTTACTTAAATTTATATTTCCATTTCTTCGCTCTGGTGTCGAGGACAAGCGCGGCGATGAGTTCTGCCACTCAACACGCAATGCCTCCAGAATTTGGCAGAAAGTGGGGAACGGAGTGTTTTAACACTATGTTCCCTCTGCCTACCCTGCAGTGTGCGGGATACAGCGTGAAGCTGATTTATGATTTATTTTATTTTATTTATTATGTTTAATTAAGGTAGCTTACAAATAAGTAGTGTAATCAGATTATACTAAATTAATAAAAGCTTAGTTTGGTCTCTTTTCTGTTAAAATAAACATGTTGTCTTAAACTTCTAAAAGGACTTCATTTTATTTTACTATAAAGTAATAATTAAAATAATATAGAAGAATTCGTTAAGTAATATCAACATATTCATATATTGAATATATATATGGTGAAGATTAATCATGTGTATGAGCAAACTCCACAGGAAAAAATGTTAGAAGTTCGCCCAAGTGGGCCCCGGCCGTTGAACCTGCGCGCACGCCGCCACGCCGTCTACGGTGGAACTTACGTAATTTGACCTTAACTTTGGCTGCGCGTAGAGACCCGATAACACATAACGACATGAAGTATGCGAAACGTATAGTTGACTCTATTGTAACGCAGTGGGATAGTATCTAATAAACGCGATGATTGTGGTTTCGATCCCCACGTGGGGGAAAGAGCTATATTTATTTTCCAGTTCTGGAAAAGCAAAGCATGGTGTTAATATCTTCCACTTAACACGCAGTGTCTCCAACTTTGGCGGAAAGTAGAAAAAGGAATGTCTTAAAACTAGGTTCTCTTTGTCTAACTCTATGGGGGAAAGCGTGACGCTGTATAAAAACAGAAATACGTAAGAGTAGTATACGATTTTATAGATTATTAGTAAGATCAATGTAGTGTAAATAATATAAAATGCAATGACTCACTACCTGTTATTATAAGTATATTTGCTTCTGAAAAATTCAAAATAACGGTCGTTCGAACGGAAACAGTAAACAGAGCCTCCTTAGTCCATAACGAAGCATTGGCCCGTGCCATCGCATAAATAAAATACTATTAATAATTTTAATAAGGCGTAATTTTATGTCTAAAAAATAGCAACTACCACGCTGTTACGATGGGTGACCATGGCATTTACGCCTCGCTGCGAGCCACGCACGTACGGCCTGGAGTTTCTGTTTGTAATGCACTTTTTGTATTGAATATCAACTAGTTTTTGTTGCGATGCACCTCGGTAGTAATTTCCGATAGAGCCGATAATAATATGCCTATACGCTATAAAAGTAAATAGGCAAGATATAAGTAAACTAAATTACTACTTGTGTTTGTTTTAATATAAGGATTTGAACTTATTATCACCTGTTACAGCGTTTTACTAAAATTTAAAATATACTACTGTAGTATTGCTACCTACATAGGTAACTCTACTATATACTAAAAAATATTTTAAATGGTTAGTTTAATATATTTAATATATTATTTTTTTTTTTATTTAAGTACTTAAATTTGTATTTTAATAATAATAATATTATAAAATTCAAGAAGTAATTTATACTTTATTAAGTAATATAAAATAACATTCCACAATATACATATATGAATAACATGTAGAATAGAATTATTTAGCTTGACTTCTGTTTAAATCTAAGCGCAATCAGTAAATCTGGTCTAAGAATAGTGTTTATAATCACAACGGAAACGTTCACCGTAATGGGCATTGCATGAGATTTACAAAGATCCACGCATATGTATAATACATATATAGAGTTTCCATTTCTATTATACAAGTTTAATAGCATTTATAATAGAAATAGACAGTATAATAGAAATAGACAGTAGCTAATGCTACTGAATTTAAAAAATTCAAAAAACTTTGTTTAAATTATCGTTAAAACAGTTTTGGCACCAATTAATTCAATATTGTGATTTTTTGACTGTTTTTTTTTTATTTTTCAGTCACCTTCAGCACTGCACAGTATATGAAACCTTTTGAAACAATCATATACAAGTTCCGATCCTTTAGACTTATTAGATAATCAAATCAGAAAAATAGTATCACAACACCTCTAATATAAAACATAATGCTCTTAATCTATAAAAAAGCAGAACTTAAAAAGCCGTATACAATTTAAACAGTCAATCGTGGGTAAAGTAATGATTTTTCATAATAAAGATTTAAGGGAAGATTTTAACTAATCAAAATTAATGTAATTAAGTATGTCCAAACTCTTTTCATTAATTAAGCATTTGACATTGACAAATCCAAGAGCTCTCAAATATTGTTGCAAATAGTCTGCTTCTTTCATTAATTTAAAAGCTAATTTAGGTATCTACTATTATGATAAAATTCTATGGATATCTTTTTATTTTAAATTCGGTATTAATAAATAAATTTATTTAATTAATTAGTATCAATATAGATAAATATTATTTACTTTTTCAAGCAAACTTTAGAGAAATGGCATGTGCTTTATAATAAAAGCTCTTAAATAAAGTGTTATAATATATAAAACATTCATCACGTTTCGTCTCTCGTCCATAACCTAATCTAATTTACGTGAGGGTAGTTGAAAATTAAAAAGGGAATTTATTATATGTATTGTAAATAATTCAATGCAATGCCTGCTTTACGTGTCGCCGCTGAAACAAGACCGCTGGTTGACCGCAGCCCGTGTTTTTGCTCAAATTTACGTTTACAAAGAGAATAGAATATTTTGATTAGCACGAAGCGTTATAATGTGTCGCTGGATGGGTTTCGGGTTCAGGATTAGTTTTTGAAAGTAAATTTTTAATGTCTAGAGACGTGTATTACATCTGCCCGTGGTTTACTTGTCGTTATATTTCGTTGTTTATATAATTTTAACACATTTCCTTTTAACCCCAGTTCCCAGTTTAACTATTTATAAAAATACATTTAAATTATACTTTAATATTTATTCCTTCAAATATATTTAAGTACCTGAGAAAAAATAAATTCTATACCAAAAGAAGATTTACTGTTTCAATTATAAAAGGCGCTTATCTGGGCTTACCGTTGTAGGCTTGTGGCAATATTTTTATTTAAACGTAGCAATAATTGTCGAAAGAGTAGCCTGTGTTTTTACAGATCATAAAGTTCTGTAAAAACTTTTATTAAGATTTAGATGACATTGTACAAAAATAATATACTGAATATATGTCAGTAGTGTCATGTGATGATGATTATTGTCAATCCATAGAATGTTAAATAGTTTCTTCTCTTGGTGTAGATTTATTATATTGAAAATATTTCTTAAATATATTTGGTTCTTTAAAAAAACCTTACTCAAACAATATTGCATTATATATTACAGTATACTCACATGAAACGAATACGAAAACATTAACAATGTTAAGTTTTAATCTTATGCAAAATTGGTCTTTCGGAGGTCTGTTTGCTAATAGGCAAGTTCAAAGGCAGCACAGAATTAAATATGAATATTTGTATGACCCCTCGGCAAAATTGTCCAACGGTCCAAACGTGGTTTCTTGGTACTTTGTGGCTGTTGTAACTCAAAAGCAGGTTTACTTAGGGCCATCCCGAGGCCTATTTCATACGACCTTATATCCGAATGAAAGTATTTACTTTGTATTGTAAATGCTCTCTGTAGACGACATTGTTATAAGTTAAACCCCGGTTATACGTAACAACTTTAAGAAATATGCAAGGCGATTTTCTTGTAAAGTGTACAATGAAGTTTCTTTACAAAGGCAGCTTGATAATTGGTACTTAACTGGTGCATTCACTCGGAAGATACCACGATATATATTACAGGAAGATTGAAATTGTTAAACTACTCTGAGAAGTATCTCAATTGAATTATATAATTTAAAAATATACAATTTTCGGTTAAGTTGCGGATAATTATATAATGTAATGTGCGTAATGTGGTTAATAAAAATCAAGAAATTCTATATTTTTCCTTATAAATATGATCGTTTAGAGAAACTTGTTAAAGTTAAAGTTCAAAATAACTAAATAAGACACGTACCTAATGCTGCTCATTAAATAAATTGTTTTTAATATAAAAAAAATAAATAATTAAGTACAAAATAATATCAATATTGACATATAAATTAAATTACAATATAATTAGAGAATAATTAGAACAAGTCTAATATAACGATTACCTCGAGTTTCATAACTTATGTAAATGTATCTCTCGACGAAACGTTTATTCAAATACTAAGCTGCAAAATTAATTTTTCTTTGTCCTACAGCCGTAACATAAAGCGTAACGAAAGCGTATTTCATTAAAAAAATAAGTGCTACGACAAGTATGAAAAATTTTGAAGCTAGCAACGAAAAATTACTTCTTTCTTAAGAACTAATGATTGTAAAAACTGAATGAAAGTTAATATAAGTCTATTAATTGTTCACAGATCCATTAATAAAAAAATATGTATTACACAATACATTAAAAAGAAAATAATTTATTATTATTCAAAATTTTCGGTGCTAGCATAGAGTCATCTAGATTTTTTTTATTTTTTAGTTTATACTAACTTTGTGATTTCAAATGAAAATAGTAATTAAGAGTTGTGCATAACACATCAAAAAAATATGCTCCCTAGATAACTGTGAGGTGGAGTGGGTTACATTTAAACACAATTAACAATTAACGTTATATAATACAACAATTGACGTTGTATAATATAGCCTTTCTCGATAAATGGATTATCCAACAAAACAAGAAATTATTTGAAATTAGCGTGACCTATACCTACTTAAAGGTGAATAAGAAGAATTAGAAGCGAATTCTTCTATATCACCTTTTAGTATATAGGTTTAATAAGATCTTATTAATAAGCTGTTATTAATAAAATGGCAAATTGCCGAATATGCACATTTATGCAAAAACATTATCTACAGAGTTTGAGTCCCCTACAATCGAGTGTGCTAAACAGAGTTGCTCAAACTCGCCTCACTTAATTAAACTATACCACGAAAATGTTGATATCGTTGTATTTATTTTACAATATTATTTAAGCCAGAATTCAGCGCGAGTCAATATTTATCATACAAATAGTTTTTCGGCAGCACAGTCTCTTTGACCGAACAATCTCGGTATCTTAAACCTTTGGCTGCAAAGCGGCGTCGGGCCCGCAACTGTTTATTTAGCAGCTAGAAAACAAGGAATATTATTATTATCCTGTTATAATATTCACTTTGGTCCCTCCCCCACTCCCTGGCCTCACCGAAAGCTCTTAATGCCAAGTCGGCCTGACCTCATGCCAGCTCCATTAAGCCGTTTATACATTATGTATGAATTTGTTATGCCGTTTGATGTAAAGAAGCTTTAACTCAGGTAGTGCCAAGATCTTAGGACAATTTCAAAACGTCACTTCTACATTGCTCAAACTAAAAGCTATTAGGATGAATTGTAAATAAATCATTATTTATTTTTATCTTCATAGTTCCCTTTTAAGAATTATTCGCACATTTTAGATTTTTAACATTGAAATTTCTTATATTCATCGTCATTAAAATTCGTCGAGGTGATTCTTAAACCATCGCTTTACTTTCAAATTTGGATGTATTATATTAGAATTAACTCCCCTCACAGTTTTTTTTAAATAATTTCTTTAAATAAAATGAATATATGTTACTGTAATTATAAGAATAATGTAACATTTATCTTGTTTTAAAAAAATAGCTAAAAAAATACAGAACTATCGAATACTCCACACAAGAACCTGTGACTCTAACGTTATTATAAAAATCAAAACGCTATCAATAGCTATGTCAGATTTCAACAAAAGCTCCTTATAAATAAATTGAGCATTACAAGAGACTTGTTTATTACTCATTAAGCAGTTCAAATTGGCAAAGATATTAAATAGAATAATATCTGAAAATCTACTTGGCAACGTTTTATTAGTAATAAAATATTTAAATTCCCAGTATTTAATAGAGATTAATTTCAATATATATTAATAAAGTTTCCATTAAAACCATTGCGAAACTTTGATTTAACAAAATATAATTTGAGCATCGATCCGATTTTGACTTTTGCTTTCAAACGTGTTTTTCCATGTTATTAAATAAGCAGAAAGAATAATCTATCACTCTGTTTACCTTACTCGTTTTAGACAATATAACTTAATACTGTTAAGGAAGACCCAATAGTGGGAAAGTTTGTATTGATATTAATTTATTGACGAATTTCGCCACTTACACAAAGCGAGAATTATCTCTAATATTAGGTGGAAAGTGGGGAACAGAGTATTCTAACACTCCTCCTTTTTCCTCTGCCTACTTAAAAAAGTAAAA
This sequence comes from Heliconius hermathena, assembly GCA_013403705.1. Taxonomy (NCBI): domain Eukaryota; kingdom Metazoa; phylum Arthropoda; class Insecta; order Lepidoptera; family Nymphalidae; genus Heliconius; species Heliconius hermathena. Next base: position 198,702 of record JAAIXJ010001900.1, on the reverse strand, counting down.
ATAAGCATTTCTTTGAGTCTGATTGAGCTGAAATTTGGATTACGACTTATGTTCTGATTACAATAAAAGTACATATAGTCAATATTATTGTTAATCCAAAATTTATATTATTAATTTATATTTATAAATTTTTGCACAAAAAAATAAAATAAAAGGACTTGATTTATAAAATACAATACACCATGAAAAAAAATGAAGAGAGAAGAGAATGAAAGAGGTTATTTCAAAGATTCACAATTATTTTACTTATTCAATATAGAATATCATTTAAATATAAACTATTATATTTAATATGTTTATTCTGATACATTTAAAGAATCTGTTATAAAATAAAAATAAATTTTAGAAATATTTATTTAGTTACGTTGGCATTTTTACTTAACTTACTTTGTATATTTCGATGAAACGGATCAAAGAGAATCTAATTTATAAGATGAAAGTGATAGCTCCATTCCATCTATTCAAATTACATTTATGTATTATATGTATAGAACGTACCTACATATATAGAATTTATATTATTTTTAGCAATATTGTATTTTTCAGCTTCACTCCTATCCTGCTTGTAGCAAAGTAGACAGTGAGAACTTAGTGTTAATATCTTAATACATAAATTCGAGACAATGCTTATTAAGTGGCGAAACTCAACGCTGCACTCTATTTTCCAGATTCTAGCCAGATCGGCGAAATCAAAAAAAATGAGGTCGAACCCATATGGTCCTCAGCAATATCGATGAAATTCAATAATTTATAAAGCAATTGTGGGAATAAAATTACTTTATATTATTGATATTGCCCTAACGTCTGTTTATTTAATCTTAAAATCAAATTAATCTCCATTTAGAGGCTACTAATTCACTTAGATAATCGGATCTCTTATTGAAATTAAGTCTTAATGTATCCATCTAATCGGATTGCTACAATTGTATTGTAATTTACTTAGTTCCAAAAATAATTACATCGTAAATATTTATAAATGATAAAAGATCATTAAATAGATCATAATTGACATTAGTTACATACATATTTATATAAATATTATATAGAAATCGATCGCCCTAATCTCTATTGTAGAAATTGTTATATTCAATACACGAACAGAACATTATTATAGTTTAGTAAAAACGTTGAGCTTCGTCGCCTAAGGAACAAATAGGTTTATAACATATAGAGTTCATAAAACAAAAATATTCACTGGTAGACAACACTATGCTTTATCAACGTCAATTTAATTATAGAATGTAAATCCTTCCCTTCCCTTACCCGTTTTTATGTAAAAATATAACAAATCAAATGTAACATCCGCATCCTCTTGTCTATTATGTTATTAGACAAAACCCATGCACGATTACTCAATATAAAGCGAGCAATTGAATCCGAGGAGCACAATTTGTAAGCGATAGCAAGCTCGAGCACCAATTACGTTCTGTATAGCTCTAGACTCGGTTATTGTGATAGTTGTATTACAGAACAATTTCTAAAAGCATTCAAATTTAACCATTTATATAACTGATTCTTTTATTTATTTCGTGTAATGGCCTTTTATGGAAATAAGAGTCACGGCCTATATATATTAATTGAAGTGCCGAGTTAACACTATAGCTGCTTTGAACTTATATTTTTTCACCTACTGAATCCTAAATAACTATAAGTTATTATATTACATCAATTATTTATTATTAAAATATTAAAAACGCCAAAAATACTAAAAGAATATTTTAAAGAGCAATACGTTAAAAAGTTTAAATATTAAATCAGTTGAAATTGAATATTTCTAATTTAATTTTAGAGAGCCACAGACATGACCGACGTTCTGTTATTGTTCCAGATATTTATAGAAATACTCCAAGAGAAATAAATAAGAAATTTGTCAAAGTTACCATTTATCATAATGTTTGAATGCAAGTGTCGCGAGACACCTCCCAACGCCTAACGACCGCAGCCGCTGTTAAAATGTTCGGAACATTCTAAACGGCGGAATAATCGCAATGCATTGCCCCCAAGAGCATATGCAACAGATACAGTAACGTGCCAGGGTAACGACAAATTTCATTCTTGTTAGTCTAAACGGTATACTTGGAAGTAATCTTCTATAAAATCTTTATTTATCTTTATCCAATTTAAGGATCTATATTACATAAATATATAATTAATTATTGAAATTTAAATTATAGTTATAACTTCTCTCCTTAGTATGAGGCCGTTGTAGCGCAATGGCACTGATCAGTTGTGAGTAGGGTTCTCATTGAGGTTATGATTATATTTTAATTATGTTTCTTTCTCCGCTCTGGTAGACAAAGCACGGCGTTGAGTTCCACCACCTAACACGCATTGTCTTGGAAATTGGGCGGAATATGGGAAACGAAGTGCGGAGTGGAAACACTAGGCTTCCTCTGCAGACCTCACTTATGCGGGAGAAAGAATTAGCCTTTTTTTCTATTATTACTCTCAATTTATTTTGTATAGGTAAAACAAGATTTAACGTTAGGAGCAGACTTAATCTTTTATACCAAAACGAAACCTCCGAAATAGATCCGTTTATCTACACTATATTATTGAATCGTGAAATCTATTTCCAAATCAAATGAAATTATAAAGTTATGCACCAAAGCGGCATAGGGTATCTGTGATCAATTCATATTGAAAACCGGGAACGCGGCGCAGCACTGTAAAACAGGTGAATATTGCGCGCCGAAACAAAGCGATCGAGGTATGTTAAAATTTTCAAAAATCTCCAAAACGAAGTTCTAGTTGATAGAGAGCTCTGAAATTGCTCGCATTTGGCGAGAGACAAAGACTTTTACTTGTTGCTCGATTCGTTGGTATGCGACACACGACGCGAGATTGTTCTTTGCTGTTTTGGCAGGAATGCTCCCAAAATATTATTGTTTACACGAATTTAGTATAATAGAATTTCATTTACTTCTTTCACTGTAAACGGAATACATATAAGGCAAAGTTTTTCCGTTTTGTATTTTATTTATTATTATTAATATTTGATCCACGTATTCGTTGCGGGAACGGTAGCAGAAGTAGTGACTCGGCATTTCGATTTAAAATGCGCTAATGTTTTGGCTATAATATCATATATTGAAAGGATATTTCATTTCTAAACTTGTATTGAGGTAAACTTTTATTGATGAAAAATATTTTAAAGTTGTACAAGTGATAAATTTTTCAAGTTTTGTATTTCATATGTACGTTATTATGAGAACAGTATAGTAGTATTAATAAAAGTACGACCAACACTTTTTAGAAAACGTATACAATTTGAACCTAGTGGGATTTGAACCCGCGCATTTTGGAAACCGTCCAAGGGCTCTGACCACTAAGCCCGTATGGCTTATCAAGCTACGTCGAAATTCTTATACGCTTGTTATAACTTTTTTATGTTGTTAGCATCTCTATATTGAGATTAGAAACATTTTTTTTCCAAAGCGTGAAATGACTCTAAAAATGTTAACGTGTACGACCACTCTTATTTTTTTACGTATTGTATGTGATATAAAATAAAAACAAAAACACTCGATGATGTGACTGTGATTGTGCATTAAATTTTGGCATTTGTTTGAAACAATTCAATTATCTTTTAATTGTCTTAACTGCCCCACGATGGCGTCGACGTTAAATATACGAGTATGTACGGTAAAGTATAAAATAAGCCGTAAAGGTCAGCTCAGTCAGGAGTAGAAGTAATTAGATCGAAGAGCTAGTGATATTCAGTCGCATGTAGAAACTTACGAGTACTTACCTCAAGTAGTACCTTGTGATTACGAAGTGAAGACGTCTTCAATGACAGGCCTCACTAATTTGTAGATAAGGCCTCTTTGCCTTGCGGTTACGTTGAAATGGGATCTAGTATTGTTACTATTACGTACATTGTTCGCGTTTAACAGTGACTCGTATAATATTGTATTAAGTTTCAGGTCTACATTACATATTGATTCACGTCAGTCTCTAAATTGCAAATGCAAGTCGTTATGCAGTAATTGATATAGAATATTATAATATAGTATGTTATTTCATCCTAATTTATCTGTATTTATGTGGTCCATGAGTTAATTGTAGTAAAATTGTAACAGGTATTTAAAGCCGTAGAAAAAATATTTTATAAGTCATAATAAGCTCACTGTTTAGACATTAACTAATGTTTTCAACTTAACGCTGTATTCCGCATTTAGAAGGGTTAGCAGCGGAAGCCTAAAGTTAAGACATTCCGTTCCCCATTTTCCGCTGAATTTTTGAGGCATGTTAAATGGCGGAACTCAGCGCCGGCCTTTGCCTTGTTGTTGTGAACGATGAAATAAAAACATTAATAAATAATATTTTATTTATCCAAGTGGGAATCGAACCCACAACCGTTGCGTTTAGAGTCACATGCTTGTGCTACTGCGCCATTACGGCCTTAAAAAATAATTTACTAACCCAATCAATTAGACCTGAAGCTCGCGCCACTATATTCTTGATCACTTGCAAAAACCCGAGAATTATATTGAGTGGACGCGTACAAAAATCATATTTGTATAGTTTGACGTAGTGTAGTTAAATACAGGCATGCTTCATTGAAGCACGAAACTTTTCATTTTATCATTTTTTCCACTTTTATTACTGAATAAACTTACAAAAAAAGATATTTTTATTTTAAAATACACCGAATAGGTAAAGTTGCCAGGTAAATGTACTCAATCAATTCAGGGTTTTTTTAAAAAAAAGATATTCAATTTTTAAACCAATAAAATCTCAGCGACATGAGAGCGGGTTACCCGCGTATAAATGAAGATAAGAACGGATATTACAACTGGAAAATAAAAAACGAAACTACCCATTCAGTAAAAGTAAAAAATACTGAAGTTATTTTGCTACATTGTTGCTTAATTCGGACTCCTAATACCAGTCGCGCTCTCATTAAGTTACATCGCATACAATGTTGGAACTAAAAGGTATGAAAGTTTTACGTCATGTTTCGTTTTAAGAGTTCAAGTATATTTTTGACAAAAAGACTACAACACCACTAAGCAGTAAGTCAATTTAGAATACAGTATTATGTGAACGTCAAATAAAATACCGGGAACAATTTAAACTTGGCAGCTCGAAACCTCCAACCGATACAGACTAGACAAGACAAGCTACGGGACAAGCGAGTTTTTATTTTGTCTTAAACTTAGAAGAATTTATTGTGACATTGTGTCTATATCACTTTAAATATTCTTAATATAAAAAAAACGCAAAATAAAAAAAAAACATAATAACAACAATCTCTAGTTAATCATAGCTACCAATAAATACAGTAAGAATACACAATAAAATAATACGTTGAAAAGCAAGTGAAGGTAACATTAACGGAAACACAAGCAACTGGAACCTTTGATTGCGGATAGCAAATGTTTGCTGTAGCTCACCGGAGAACCGCATCAATTATTCAAATAGCAGAAATTGGCTAGACTGGTAATTTTGTGAATATTAGTCGAGGAGAAACATATAGTAAGCTGCTTACATGCTTCGGCCCATATAACTCGGGGACACGGGAGAATACCCTCCGTACGGTGTACGCTAAGTATTGCAACTCTGGACTCGAGTTGCTAGTTGTTCGTAAAGTGGCGTTATTAATTTGATGAAAAGACCTATTGATCGCTTGTATTAGTTCGTGAGTGTCTATTTACTGTGGAGTATTAAGGAAAGCAAATATTGTAGTCTAACGTACTAGGTTAGTCTAATTGGAATACCTATTTTGGTTAATTTTGGAAAGATAAGAGCTTTAGTATTCGGTTTATAATTTCCTGGTTCTGGAACTTTGTACAAGGTTTATATTATTTTCCATATTTACGAATATCTATGTATTATATATTTTTTGTTTTGCTGGACATTCCCTAGTAAATTGATCAGGTATATTCAGTTCTATGATATAACTTTTCTTAACAAAATATTTCTTCAACCAACAATTTCAAAAAGATTAAGGGGCGAAAAACAAAATAAAATCGTTTTTCCGTTGTTTTATTATTTCATTCAGCAAATGTTAGCAAAATTTGGTAGTTAAAGCTTTCAAAAAAATCTATAATCTTAACAAAGTATGCTTTCGGTTCTGGCAAAAGGGGAGAAGGATTAAAGAGGTCACGAAGCTGACGTAGTAGGATTAGCTGAGCGGCACCGCGTCAGCCAATAAATGACGATTTACTTTCGATGAAAAATATTCTACTAGATGTGATAAAAAACGTTTTTTTTTGTTATCTTCTGACTCAAATTTATATTTATTGAAGTATATTATGTATTTTAACTAATTAACTAATTATTTATTATTAGTGGATAACAATCCTTTTCTTTATTCTCTATATTATTTGTCATATCTTTACATTGTAAATAATTAAATGTCACGTTTTGTACTTAAGTATATTCTATATTTAAAAAACATTTTTTTGCTAAAATTTTTGCCTAAGTAGAATAGGTAATATTCAAATATTTGATAACTGTACGAAGCAAAAAATAATGAAACCCTTTAACATTATACTCAGATACTGGTCAAAGAAATAAAATAATGTACTGACATCCTAACTCCTATCCAGAGCTGTAGCTCTATGTGGGAATAGGCTTAGTCGACCGGTGAACACGTCAATAATTCTGACACTTGTCAACAGCAAACTGCTTACATTGTCGTATTTTTGGATTGTAAGGGATGAAAATTTAAGCAAATTTGCTATTCATTTTTTTATTATGATTTACTTATCGTTAAATATGTGACAATATTGTAATTATCTTAATATAACGAGGGCAGCCGTGGTGTAGAAACGTGTGACTGTAATCGCGACAGGTTGTGGGTTCGATTGCCATTCGAGGAAATGAAATATATAATATTTTTATTTCTTCGTTTTGGAGTCGACACAAAGCGCGGCGTTGAATTCCTCTACTCCAGAATTCGACGAAAAGTGGGGAGTGCAGCGTCTGAACACTAGGTTCCCTCGCTACGTTCAAATTTTTATACGTTTTCTAAATAAGTAATTTTCGTTCCTAAGTGGAATTACACTTTAAAAATATTAAAAATACCTAGTAGTATTTAAATATATCTCAAGTTACTATTTACCTAAAAGGACATACTAACAATCTAACTTAAATAGAAATTAAAACATCTTAAACATTCAATTGTATCAATAATGTCATTTCTTACTTTCGTAATGGCTTTATAATAAATGTATTCTAGCTTCTAACAATTTAATATTACACGTTACGCTTCACTCACAGCTCCTACCGCTGTGTTGATAATTCCTCTATTGATGGTATACCTACTTGGAATCCTTAATTAATACCGTCGATGTTCGTTAATATTAGATCATTAAAACCACAATGTTGGAAAACTTACCTGCTTTCGGAAACTGAAGTTATATAAACAAAGAGAAGTTTATTGTTTTGAAGTTCGTACCGTGCTTGTGTCGGATTTATAAGTAATGTTTCATATCAATTAAAAATTTAACAAGCCGTATATTTTATAATGCGCTACACGCTCAATTCTACTAAGCCGAGTGTAGCTTAATTAGTAAATTTTCAGATACTTTACCAGAACTTTTAAAGAGTTATGAAGAGAAGAAAGGTCATATATAATATTTGTTAATAGATACTAAATATACATTTTTTTTGTTCAAATTGGCTTAAGCACTAGGTGACAGTAACCATAGATTACAAAGTTTGTTCAAAGGGAATCCTGAACGTGGTTTTCGTCAGTTTCAGTGTTTGGCAGAACGTGCTTCCAAGCGCTACTTTAAAACAACCAACTGATCCATTACTTTGACGTCGACTTTGAAGCTTACGCGCTCTAATATTTTATACCCCTCATGCTCCTCTTCATTATATGTAGACTCCTTTTTTTATGGAAAATGACAAAGCAAATGAACGTATATGTCACCTGATGGTAAGTGATCACCGCCGCCCACAACCCCGTGTAACACCAGAGGAGCTATAGCTATCTTTTATATAGATTCTTTTTATTATTAAATTGGTTTTTTGCGGAAATTACAGTGCAAATATTTAACATTATGAATGTATTATTCCATATTGTAATTGGATTGAATCATAAAATAATTGGATATATGTGATATATAATATATATATGATAAGTTTATTTTACCTTTAATTTAATCTACATACCTATTTTACCTAATATATCTATGAAATATAAATTTATAAGACGTGAGCAAACGCAAACACTAATAACTTACATATACGATGTTATATTAAAGTTGATGAAATTCAAACACCAAAGTAATACAGCGTCAGTAAAAAATTAAACGTTCCACGTATAAAACCATGAATGCATGTAAAAGGTTATTTTAAGTGCAGAAATCAAACAAAATCCACAGTGGCTAAAATATCCAACCACAGGAACTGTAAATTGACTTTCGCAATGAATCTCGCCGAGAAGTTATATAAAATTTCCATAAAACAAGGCCTTTTTAAGCGAACGGTACATTAAATATTACGCTGTTAGCTCTTTACGCTTCAAGCATGAATTGTAACGTTTAAGAGATAGAAAATGTTTGTTTGAATACAGTTAAAAAATAAACATTTCACCTGTAATGCTGCTGGATGCAAGTGTATAAAGTGGGGCTAAGCGGTCCGCAGACAGTGCTGGATTAAAACTTGTATTCTATTAATGTTCATAGACTTTAGTAGTAAGCTTATTCTCATTGAGTAGTTTTCGATTATATTAAATTTAAAAGGATGTCGCCATACATGATAATCGATTTATTAAAAGCCCAATTTGATAAAGTAGTAAAAAATGTGTGATACTTATTTCTGTTCGAAATTGTAACATGTTTAAATACACATTTATCAATACAAGTATTGATAAATGATCCATTACTTTGACGTAGAGTTCCAAGATTTTATACTTTATTTTGCTTTTAGCTTCACGCTGTATACCGCACATAGCAGGGTAGACAGACGGAATACCTGGGAACCTAGTATAATGACCCTTCGTTCTCATTTAAAAAAATCCGTTCACCACTTTCCGCGGAATTCTGGAGTAATTGCGGGTTTACTGGCGGAATTATACGCCACGCTTTACCTCGTTGCCTGAGCGTGGAAATGACAATATTAAATTAAATAAATAAATATTTCATTTCCACGAGCAGGAATCGAATAGACAACCTATCGCGTTTACAGTTTCACACTTGGGGCCTATTAAAATTTTAATTTTGCTTATGTTGTATTATTTTATATACAAAATATATTAAAATGTCGATAACTGTTCCTTGCTCTGTGGTAACCGAATCTGACGCAGAACCCTATTTCATGTTTTGTGGCGGAAAACAAATAAAGCAGACAAAACATGAAATCCAATTAGATCCGTGTTCCATGTTAGAATAAGTTATTATGCAAAATTGGCTCCGAGTGTTTTTCTGTGAAAGCCCCGAGCAGTTAAAAAGAAAATTTTGTGATTAAACCCTATCGTTGTATACTGTATGTTCCTATCTATACATAATATACGTGGGCATGTGTTGAGGCCACACAAGAAGCTAATTTAGCTGTAATTAGTATTTTAATAAGCAACGAATAAAGTATATATACTTGCATTTTGAATATTTCTAGTGCATTTTGTTAATACAACTTTAATGTATCTATATGAGAGAGAAATTAAATTGCCAGAAATTTCGTTTCTCCAATAAAGGAGAAGCTTAAGCCTCGCGCGACCTAAATTTGTCACCGTTGAAATTACGCGTTTTCACAGCACCGTAATGTTGCCTCTAAAATAGCGTCTATCAATCGCCCTTTGGTTACATACCACTTTCTGCGTCGACGACTTCAGCTATCCGTTTCCTTAAAAGTTAAATTAGGGATGAAACCAAAAGGATAGACAGTTAAAGGGAAGAGATCACGCAAGTATTTTCTTAGACATTCAAATTGAGTATCAATTTCCACTGATTCAAATAACCGTTATATCCGTAACGCAACGTTTACGAGCCGGAAAAGCGTATTTATTGCTGAAATCATCATTTTTTTTTACTTTACTAAGCTAATAAATATCTTTAAAGTGATAGGTTTTAATATATTATATAATAAAGTATATTTAAAAAATAATAATACAAAATTAGAGAAATACTACAAAACAAAATACAGATAATAATAAAAGCGAAACAAACATACTTAAATTGTATTACAGGTGGATTAACATTAAAAAATCGATATAGATTTACCTAATGGAGTTGAAAATAGCATATGCGCCACTGCATTTACAACCAGAGCGCTTCGCTTAATGTACTATAGTTACTATTAATATTTACGTGTAAGCTCTTTAAAATAATTAATTTCCGGACATTCACGGTATAAAGATTTACTTTTGTGAAGGTTTATTTATAACATATATTCAATATTCGATGCGAAATCATTCCATCGTGTATTATTTTAGTTTCACGCTGTTTGTCACATATAACAGGTTAGGCAGAATCTAGTGATACGACACTCCGTTTCCCAATTTCCACTGCCACTTTGTCTTATCACCACCAGCGACTATATGAATATAAAGAAAATGAAAATATTAAAATAACTTACTCCTCTGAGAGGGAATCGAACCCATAACCGTCGCGTTTACACTCTAGTCTAGTCTAGTGCCTCGTCACAAACTGTTCCACTATGCCACGGCGGCCCATGGTATAATGTATTGAATAGAAAATGAAGTAGTACGTACTAGGACTACCTACTAAGGAACGTGTCATTTGAAGTGCCTGGGCTGAGTCAATTATAGTCTTCATAAATTACGTTAAACAATGCGTAATTAATTCTCCGTATCAATTAATAGCTATCCGGTAATTAGGTTTAATTGTAACACATTCAGGGTATTCAATTTTGATTGTCTTCAAATCAAATATGAATAGGGAAACTAAAAATGTATACAATATAAATATAATTAGATGCCTCTACAATATATGTTTATCTATTTAAAATAATATTGATACAATGACTACCATCTTAGTACAGTCGTATCGTGCTAAACGTTTGTATTCACAATATTTTCACAAAACTTTAGATAGTTACAAAAATGCGGTGGTCCCGCATGACGGCCGCTGTCTCTAAAAGAATTAAAGTAGTGGAACAGTGACTTATCTTTGGACCATCTTCTTATCATAACAAAATGAGGGAACGCGTCAACTCAGAAAAAACAAACTATCCAGTCTGTTCTATACACAACAAACAAACGTAGTTTTATATAAAACGAAAAACTATTAAAAGAACCGATTTAAATTGAATAAATTTCCGTATTTTATTCCAAATGTCATCCATTTTTTTTTCATGTATATAGTTTTTACCTAAATTATAATAACTTAGGTAAAAAATAAAAGACAAAATTAAAGGAAAATACTTCAACAATAATGTAAGATAAAATAAATGAGGATTTATATTTTGTGTTTTAGATTTAGTGCTCGTACAGTTCGTGGGGCAAAAGATGGACTTTGTATGTGGGTGAGTGTGACAACGAGCCCAATAGTTAAGAATATTGTCAAAATAAAAAATATATATATTTTTATGTCTAAATAGAAAGATAAACAACCGATACCTCTTCTCTTCTTCAATTATTAAATCTTTCCAAAGAGCCCTGTAAGATTATAATGCCTTACCAAAGAAATATTATTTTTCCTAATATTTTAATGTGCATAGGCATTGAAAATTTTCATGAAAATTCAACGAAACATAGACAGAAACCGATAAATTGATATATAATATTTTAAAAAAATAAAAAAAAATCTCTTATATATTTAGTAAAAACACAATAAACACATTGCGTTTAAGAGTTATTCATACGCAGTAACGCAATCCCACTAGTAATACAAATATTTACCAAACAGTGTATTAAATTTTAGACCCACCATCAGTTCATAATTCAAGAGCAGTATACTAGTATATACAAATTAACATTGTAACAGTACTAATGTCAGCGTTCTATTTTATGACGAAATCGATTGGAATTAAGTACCAAATTTAGGTGAACTAGTCCGGCGTGGAATAGGTGCGATGTGGTCGGCCATACATATTGAAACTAATAACCTGAGGGCTCTATAAAATTTGTCACATGAATGACTATGCATCAGAGTGAAGTGAAGTGTTATGCGCACGCTAACTGATCAATGGAACTACAATTTTAAGCTGCAGTTATGTCTAAATCTACCAAAACGATGGGATCTTTTGTTTCTGACCTTATTAAATTACTTTACCTTAGAATAGTTTAATTAATGTTATTATTTTTCTTTTAAATTTAAACGTAAAGCTTTGGATACCTTTTTGTGGTAAGTTGTTGAAAGAGGAGAGTAAAAAATTCAGCGTGAGTACTTAAAATTTATATGATGAAAGGGAGCATAATTAAACCTTTTTTAAAGTAATGCATAACAATACTTAAAATGAATACATTAGTTATGCAGTGTGATCCCGGCCTAGAATAGGATCATCCTGGTACTGGTGGTGTCGTAAGAGAAGACTAAAGTACGTGTGGTAGAGTCACGTCGCCAGCAATGGCAACACGCATGGGCAGACTCGACCGGATCATTACCACCCCCGGCATTTAAAACCGGCGTGAAGTAGTGGCTTTATGCCACTGCGTTTCGCATCAGGTAATGCCGGGCTCCGGCGCCCAACCCACCTTACAGGCAGGCAACGCACCTGCAGCTCCTCTAGTGTTGCATGGGGTCGTGGGCGGCGGTGATCACTTACCATCAGGTGACCCAAACGCTCGTTTGCCTTGTCTTTTCCATAAAAAAAAAAGTTATAACACATAATTTAACTGTCGTATCAGCATTTCTTATAATTTTGATTTGTTTTGATTTTGATTGATGCTAATTACACTAATCGAATATACTTGCACTACCTCCTAATTTTATAACTACCTCCAAATTTAATAAAAATAATAAACGCTATTTTGAGATTCAATGTTTGATCGTGATATTTGTTTGCTAACAAACATCAAAATGTTGCAGATCCTCATCTATCTAAGAACACTTGGGCTGCTAATATGAATCTAACGATACCTCAATTATGTAAATCCGTTCAGCGGTTCTGGAGATATGAGGTAATAAAGAATATTACATACATACATACATACAAGATACGCGCGAAAAAAACATAACCTTTCCTTAGCAGTCGGGAAATATAATTCATTCACAATAATATTAATTATACTAAATAACTTAAAGCTGTAAGTGGTATCGTTTGCTACTAAAAAGGAAGAACTTCCAAAGATATTTCTATAGGAACTTATAAATAAAGAGAAGTTAGTTCTCGGAACACTTAAGGTTAATGTCTGTTGCACAATTACGATGACTCCATTGTTTCGACCTGACGGAGATAGACTGTAAATAAATAAAAGGATTCGAATAAATACTGCCACTTTGTAAATAGTATTGATAGATTTAGTTACATGAAATAATCGATGTCTTGGTAAAAGGTTTCATTTAATACATTGTTTTTTGTAAGTAAATATATATTTTGTGTCTTAACACTAGGTTCCCTCTGCCAACTCTGCTATATGCGGGATACAGCGTGAAGCTGAAATATATATTTTTGAAAAATATTTTAGCAACTTACAATATTAGGCTATTTTAAAATAGTATTTAATGGATTCTTTTGTAAAGTCAAATATTGATCCAATAAAAACTATTTAGGTTTACTACTTCATAAGTACTAAGTTAATTTAAGCAAAGACATAAGTGTAACCTTTGATACAAAATAAAAACGAATAATAAATTGTCATACCTTAACAATAACTATCATTACATTAAAATACAGTGCAACCAGAAATTGATCGTTAAATAAATTAAAGTTTATACTTTGTACAAGAGTTAATCTAAATTCTGATGAAACGCTAGCGTTTTATTACTTACAATATTAATATCTTGTTATCCACGTAATGGAATAGTTTCAAACTATGCGTCAGTAAATAATTCTTTTCTCTATTGTAGAGAGGCAAGCAAAAATACTAGTGATAAAAAATGCCATATTCAACTTTCCGTTTATCTTGAGATGTTGCACAGGTGGTGGAAAAGCGTTGGGCTTATGCTTCTTACCAATATTTACAAGGAAAATTTTTAAACATTACAACCATTCCAATAAGTAGTAAAGAAACACTAAAATCATTAACGTATATGATATAGCGTCCATAATAATGATCTAACTTTTTTTAATACTAATAATAAGAAATATTACCGTGCAAAAATATATGAACCATAGCGTTTATCGCTGGCTTACACACATTCAAATTTAATTAACTTTCAGGCGCACATCTCCTTTGTACGGTCCAAGAAAGGGAACGTTTGCCTGGCAAATGACTGCACCTAGACTTGCCCGGTGTTTTTTACCGCATATTAAAATCTTTTTGCTTCATTTAAGGCAGACTCCATTCTGCTTATTCCGTGTTGAAAAGCTCTGTTAATTATAATTTAAATTAAACTTTTTTTGTTCTAAATTAGTTTGCATAGTAAGAATTTATGGATGTAGTATACGATTTGTTAAGCTTCACGCTGTATCCCACACATCCTGCTATGGGCAGCGTGAAGTTGGAAAAAAATATCATAGGCGGAGGGAACTCGAAAATCTAATGTTAAGACCGTTAACACACTTTTGTTTTCCACTTTTCGCGAAATTCTTAGGCGTGGAATTGCGTGTTGAGTGGCGGAACACTTAACGCCACGCTTAGCCTCTTATAACAGAGGATATCAAAATATTTAATATTTACTCAAGTAGGAATCGAATCCACAATGTGTTTACTGTCACACGCGTTAACTGTCGCAGGCTTGTGCCACTATGCCACGATTGGCTTCAAGTCACTTTAAGTCTAGCACTGGATATTATTAAGTGCTATTAAGAAACAGAATAAACGATAGAATACAATACACTGTCTAGTACTTAAAGGAGTAAAGTAAAAACAATCAAGTCGATAGATAATAAAGAAGCCAGAGAATAATCACTAAGTAAAAACAAGGTCGGCTCTCGGACTACAAAGAGTCATTGAACAGCAATTACCTCGGAGGCTTCTAAAAAGGTCTTTAATTAAATCCTTCTCCGATGACATCATAATTATAGCGCAAATTGGATTGGGACACCCTTCTGTTTTGTTAATTGTAAGTAGGAAATTTTCTTATTTAATTAATCAGTTTTAACAAATCGAAGTTCAAAACAGCATTGAGTATATTTAAAGTAACTGTTTTAAACGTCTACTTAAGTGTACTTAAATGGAAAATATTCGATAACATAATAAATTGAGGGTGTTAAATTTCAATTAGTTATAAGAAAACGGTCTAAAGCTGCTGATGCTGTATAAATATTATTTAACCGTTTTTATTTTAATTTTAATGTAAAACAAAATTAATTTAATAATTATAGTTTTTAGTTTAGAATAAATAGTAATAATGTTATAAATTTTAATAATAATGATACAGAAAAAAAAATAATGCAAAATAAAAAGTACAACTTATTTAATAGAGTCACGTCACTAATTTTACTAACAATAAAAATAACCATGCCAATATTTAAATATCATTTACTACAGCCAAAGCTCATTATCTTTTAAAGTAAATTTAAAACTTTCTCGCTTTCCCGCTACCTAGCATTTGCCCGCGGCATCTGGCTCTAGTTCAATTAAAGTTTGCAAAATGCAATATTTTATTGTATCGCATACGGTTAAAATATAATATCCATTGAGTATCCTTCGTGGTTAGAAGTAATTTTTTATGTATCTAAATTTAATGTATATAAATCAACTCGTATATTTAACTATATAAGTATATATATATAAGCAAATAACGCTGTACGTTTAGGTTTACAAAACATATTTATTAGTGTTAACGGCTTAATTGATTTTTTTCTAAGGTACTTCGAATTTAGGGTCTTTAATTATAAAAAAAATAGTGTTAATATTTATTTTTTAATAAGGCTCCTTTTTAAAAAAACTTAAAGTTGATGTTTTTTTAATACAGTTCCTTTTTAGAAAGGCTTTAAAATACATAGATGACTATGTATAGTTAAGTAAGAAGGCCAATTTTACGCTGCGCTGACATAACCAAAAATGTTTGTAAGAAATTTTAACATTTAGAATAAATATTAATTAAAGTTAATCAAACGTCAAAAAAAACAGTAATGCCAAAAATATTAAAATATCACTCTCAACGAAAAGTCGTACCCAAATGAAATGCAGTACATTAAACAAAATTGAATTTAAATTTCCAAAATATATGAGAGTATACGACATATCAATATCTGACAAAAGAATATATTACTGAGTAGTAAAATAATCATCTTATTAAAGAAAGTAGCTTTCACGTATTGCATATGGGCAGAGTGGAAACCTAGTGATGAAACACTCTATTTGACACTATGCAGAGTGGAAACCTAGTGATAAAACACTCTATTTCGGTGGAAAGTCCACCGAATTTTCGAAATGAAAATAAACGAACAAGCCATCACCACTTCAAAGTGGCGATAGAACTCACAACTGTCGCATTTACAATCAGGCGATATTCCAATGCACCATGTCGGCCTTAATATGTTGTACACTGAATAATTATTTAACATTTTAAAACACCACAAATCATAGTATTATTATAATAATAAATTTTGACTTTTATTCCATTTCAGTCCGCCTAATAGGACATTTACATTTTTCCACCCATACATATTAGCGACACCACAAAGTTACCTTACCAAAATATCTGGGTTACGTGAACATATTTCGACACGACTCGCTCGCGGCTATTCTCTTTGCTACGACAGTATTACTATCTCATTAACTAATGTAAGAGTACCATTCCTGTAGCGTGTTGTTTGTTTTTAAAGTATCTATATTTGTATGATATGATTTTAAGGCTTTTTAATGAGAACCAATGTGGATATATGGTTCTCGTGTTATAAGGAAGGTCTGGTCATATTTTAATTAAAATTTTATAAATAAAGTACATTCCTAGTTAAAAAAAGTTTTCATCATTGGAATTGTGTCAGTATCATGTCAGTATCTAAATATTAAATCTGTCAATATATACATAGAAATATGACGAATTGAATTGAAATTTACTAGGTTTATTTTAAGCTGCGTTCTCAGGATCCGTAAAGGATTCATCCAAATTCTATCCAAAGAAATTTTGACAAAGTCTTTATGTACAATTTATTTCCGTGAAATAATTCTTTCTAAAAAAAAATATGTGTCATTGAAAATAATTTTTTCTACTTTCTCTATACAATATGTAAGGAACTTTAGAAAAAAATATAATATTCTTAGGAATAACAGACTTTTCAAGGGAAATGTAATATTTTCAATTAAAGTATAACTTTCACCTATAGATGGTTTCATCTATTGATTTATTTTCGATTCCAAATATTGATACGTATAAATAAATCCCACATTTTGTAAAACAACTAAATGAAACAAAAGCGAAGCGAAGAATGCCACTTGCATTAGAAAGTGTTTTTTTTTCATTCTTTTATGTGCTTTTAAACATCGATCTTCATCCCTACCGGAGAAGCGGAGCCAGAAGGAACAGGACGCCGAACGATACGGTCTATATTATATTTAAAAATAGCGACTAGCTCACGGCTTCTCCCTCTACAAGTACACAATTATATACTTTCTCTTCTGAATAAGTTTCCTAATTAAATCATAATTTAAAAATAATAAAATTAAACTAAAGTATGAATTAGTTATGAAAAACTTGTTATTAGGTAGCTATTTAGTCGAACATAATACTTTATATTGACATAACTTTTTTTATGAACTGGTTTAAATAAAATAAACAAAATAAATATAAGGAAGTTTGCCAAAATACAATAGTAAAAGTAGTAATGTCCGAAATCAACATGCACGAACTGACAAACAGACAAAAAAATTAGAGTTTTATTATATTGATAAATGTCACCAACAACAGATTTTCTTATATATCTTTCACGTACAGACAGCAATAATTTATAATTTTTATTATATAAAACGACAACGTTTAATTGTCATTAGAATAGGAATCCACAAACATCGCGTCAGTGACATACAGACTATGCACCATAGTAATAGCAATATTAA
Source organism: Heliconius hermathena (assembly GCA_013403705.1). NCBI lineage: Eukaryota > Metazoa > Arthropoda > Insecta > Lepidoptera > Nymphalidae > Heliconius > Heliconius hermathena. The sequence goes on along the minus strand of JAAIXJ010001900.1, from coordinate 180,674 downwards.
TATCTTAGAACGGCAAAATTAATTATTAAGCTTGACAAAACCATAATTTAATAATAAATGCAACGATGAGATTAATTAATTATCTGACATTATCTAATAACTACGACCGCGGACACGCCACATGCAAATATGCTGATTCGATGCTTACGAATAATTTACCATATTTTGGTAAGCAATCCATGCGTAAGATTTAACAATGGTTTGTGGAGTCCAAGGTAAATGAAAATAAATATATAATTTATTTAAAAAATATATCAGAAATGATGCGTTTGACTAAAATTAAGGCTGTCTTTGCGCAGGCGAAGCGCCAATTCAAACGTGTTGTAGATTCAATTTCTGTTTAATATAAAGAGCAATATTTAATTAGAATTGTACTGTATGTACGAGTACAATGTCATGATTTAAGGTATTGTAAGCTGAATTAATACAGTGTTATGCACACAATACAAGAAATCTTTTATTACGGTCATAATGAAAATTTTAATTTCGTTGCTAACGTACAGGTTCGAATCCTGTTTCAAAGCTTCATATTTCTAAAGGTAAGCTGAATCTATACTACATAACTTTTAAAATAAGTTACTAAAATATATATTTTAAAAGCTTATTTAAAAAAAATTATGAGAAGTTTATAACTTATGCTGCACCACACATTATTATTAAAAATACATACACCAGTAAAACTATTATAATAAATTAAAAACGCTGTTTATCGAAAATATGAGAGAAATGAACCATCATTTGGTTACGTATATTAAAATTCGGTTTACCTAAAATCAATCGCACGAACGAACAAATTGCAATATTTGCGGTATAAATTAATAATATATCCACAACATAAGCCTACTTTATTATCCATATTGCTTCTACGATGTAAGCTTTATTTAGTGCCCAGTTTTATTTGAGTGGTGATTAAGTCTGTAGCCCAATGGGCAATGGGCGTACATAACGGATTTTACAAATCCGCAAATGTAATCGTTTTTGAGTATTTTACGATTCGTGTTACTTGTTCGTGTAGCCAAATAAATATATATTATATGAATACACTATAAAGATATTTAGGTATATTTTTGTTTGTATCTTTACATCTTCTATAAGTTTATTTATTGTTTGTTTTAGTCCACTATGATTCTTATTTTAATAAATCTATTCTGGAAATTAGTTCAATGCTAAACCAATACTATCTGTAATTATATATTTTTTTACTTAATTTATTGAGTATCTTTAAAAATATATGAAATCACTGTAAACCTACATCAATTTTAAATCGAAGCCTAAGTTGTAAATATCAAATAACACGTACAACGGTCGACCGAAGTCGCTCTAAATGCAGTAGACACAAATTCGCGAGCAAAAACAATTTGCCAGTCAGATGAGTTTTCTAAAAAGCCGATTAAGCGGAAACTAAATCAGTTAATTATTTATGGAATGTTAGCGCATATACAGCATACAATAATGGTAATGAACGATACAACAATTTTGAATTAAACATTGTATAATCCTACAGTCGTAACATTTGGTAAATCAGCATTAGATATTTACATTTTCACATGTGCAATTTGGTTATTCTATTAGATATTAAATGAGTATCTAGAATAATTAAAAAATCAGCTTCACGTTTTATCCCGCACATATATGGGAAACGAAGTGTCTTAACACTAGGTTCCCTCTGCCTGCTGTGTGCGGGATACAGCGTGAAGAATATTTGTTGTTACCTTTATATATGATTTTGAATACAAAACTCCTTACCTGAAAAGATAAACGAGTAATTAGTAGGTACACTGTCGTATTATATTACCAAGTCCTGGGATTGACAATGACGTCTACAGTTAATAATTTTCTAGTTGAAATTTGATCAGTGAAGACTGAAGAAGACTATTTACAATTACAAACTATTAAGATAAGGTAAATTATAGGAAAATAATATTCTATATAACTTGAAAATGATTAAAGTAAAAGTACTTATATTTTTTTATACCGTTGACAGCCTGGATAAAAAAGACTGGAAAATATATTATGTAAGATTTCTTACGATTTCCCCATATTTTGGTTAATAAATGAATGTTATGTTATTAGTAAATTAATTAACAACAAGTTTAATAATTGAAAAAGTTTATTATCATCTAAAAGTGAAACATGAAGTAAAATATTATTAAATTTCTTTAATAGTCTTAGAAAATTACATGTTCAATGTAGTTTACATAAAATAAATATCAAGTTTCCGAAAGCTACATTATGTCATAGCAACATTTCCCTAGATCGTTTATTAAGCAAATAAGAGAAACGCTTACGATTGAATTTATATAGGAATTTATTTAGTATCCATGTTTACAGCAACAAAGCACTCAACAGTTAATATAAATAGATTTCTTAAGACTGTTTTGAGTCAATTGTGAACACTTCACGTTTATGAGTTCGTATGAAATACTATCAGTTACATTGTAAAAATTATAGTGCTATTTTAAGTATGCTATTTTCATATGAAGACTTTATAACTATAGAAAAAAATAAATTAATTAGCTTCACGCTGTATCCCGCACACAGCAGGGTAGGCAGAGGGAACCTAGTGTTAAGACACTCCGGTCCCCATTTTCTGCCGAATTCTGGAGGCATTGCGTGTTGAGTGGCAGAACTCAACGCCGCGCTTAACCTCGACACCAGAGCGAAGAAATGGAAATATAAATTTAAGTAAATATTTCATCTCCTCGAGTGGGGATCGAACCCACAACCAGTCGGTTTTGTAGTCACACCTCGTGCCGCTGCGCCACGACCAGCCTCATAACTATAGAGTGTGCAGAATTTGTACCTGCACCCATTTCATGCGGTCTAAGTGTTTAAGCTATTTCTGATATGTTTGTGCCATGAGACACAATTTTTATATTTTATTATTTACGGGGTCCTAAGACTACATACCGCCGTTTAATGTATGTATTTAAACGCGTCAATATAAGTGGGCGCCGTCGCGTCGGTTCAAAAGTTACATCTCAAAATATATTGTCACTAGCGGTCCATTCGCAGCTTCGCCCGCGTACCACCTATAATTATTTTATTGTGCTACATTTGCCAACAGATAGATTATATAAGTTATACAATCAATCACGAAAAATTTATTTTCAAAAATTTGAGAAAGTGCAAGTACTAAGTGGCTGCATGTGTAGATGTCATCGGTGCAACTCTAAGCTTGCGGCCGTAAACAGAGTGTTGAATTATTTTAATTTTACATTTTCTAAAAAATTATACGTCCAAATTACATACTTTAAAGGCCTTATTAAGGCAAATTAAGGCTTTATTAAAGGCCAAATATTATCTTCATAGAACTTCCTTGATGATGGAATAACTTTAACTCGTAAGTTTCAATATCTTCGATGAAATATCACCTTGCAATTTTCAATTATTCCGACCAATAGTTCCAGAGAGACAGAGAGCGTTTAAATAAACAAACAAACAAAAAAAAAAACAAACAAACTCTTCCGATTTATTATATTAGTAAAGATTGTAAATAATTTATTTAAATTCTTTAATATTTCGAAATTGGACGAACTTGAAGAAAAGAGTATTTGGACACTATGTTTTCTCTACCTATCCTACCTTTAATACGGAATATATGTGGGTACATAGAGGTAAAAGAAAATTTGATTTTTTTAATTATTAATAAAAGCAACTTCAAATAATAAGTATACAATGGAATATTTTCTTCACAATATTAGCGAATTAAACATGCCAATAAATCTCGTATAGAACTACATGTACTTCATCTCACAATAACATTCATACAGACGTAATAAGACATCAAATTCACAACCCAATAGCAGATAATAAAACGAAGGTGAGATCTGTATTCTGTATCTGTAGCACAAGATGCAGTCCTTTCACGATAAGGCCACCAGATGTCGCTTATGTAATTGCGTTGCCTTTGTACCATTTCTAATGAAAGGTCGAAACTGATATAGCTATCTTTAATCAACGCGAAACTTGCGCATAGATGCGGGCTTATGTTGCAGACAGGTTGGGGTCTACGAAACGACTTTTCAATTCCATGTTTAGAATATTCATTGAGTTGAATTTTAAGAAATTACTTCAGCCAAATATTATGAAAATAGAGTTATGATTAGGATATAATATATTATATACATTAATATGAAATAGACTTCCTTTATCACAACATATGACATATATTATCGTCAGGATAGCTATTTGAATATCCAGACCGATAAAAATTATAAATGAAATATTTTTTATTTTTTTAGTAACCAGGAACTTTAGTAAAAAATTGATTTAAAAATATTACAGATACAAAGCTTTCGATTACAAGACGATTAAGGAAACATCATTAACAACAGTTTGTAAATAACGCCGGATATTGAAGTTCAACACTAAATAACACATTTCGTTCTGTCATAACCCTAAATTAATCCACATCACAGAAATGTAAGGAAATTAATCTCTTTGAGACAATACCGGCGTATCTTTGGTTTACGACGGCCGCCTTAACTGAATCTACAAATATTTGAACAAACGCCTCACTCACTATGGCAACTATTGTGTAGGTCAAACTAATTTGGAATTCTCTAAAGCCGTAATTCAATTTTGCATAGAGATCATCAACTAAATTAATTTGGTAAAGCCTTTTGTGGTAAATATACGCCATGAAAAGTTATGTAAACAAATCGATCTATGAAATAAGTTCTTTATTTGTTAATGGTGAACGTCGTAGATTTAAAAAAAATCTATAAGCTTTTCATGATAAATGATAATAAGCTTTATATAAAGCATTAACAAGGATCCTTTATGTATACTAGTACCGACATGTAAGATATTTTGAAATTAAATAATTCAATATTATGAATAATTGTTACTTTAAAATAATGAATAAATATAATGTTATTTAGTTTACGACAGTAAAATAATGTTACGTAAAAAATATTTTCGACAGATAAAAATAAAAAATTGACTTTGAATAGAATAATGTATTGATGTTAATAATTTTACTCCAACCTAATAAAATGATGTTAAATCCATAGATAAACTAACGACTTTTAACAAATCTAAAACACTTCATTAGAACAAATGGCATTTAACTCATTACAAGGAGCCGGCCCTGTTTCCCGTTAGCGTTCCGCTCTGACGCATGAGGGTTCCTTGGCGCCCATTTATCACTTAGTCAACCAAAACCGCGCACGCGTTGCACTGCGGCTGAACTCTTGCAAGTTGTACACAGAGGGATTACGTTTCTATATTAGCTAAATTTCATCATTTTTTGTATACCAGGATATACACTAGGATAGTGACACTTCCCCTACTATATTAGGGGAAGTGTCACTATGAACTCCCTCATTATATTTGTAGTTTAGATTTTTAATTGCTGCAAATAATATATTGCGTTCAAAACTTGATATGGAGCCAAGTTTTTCTGTTTTTTAAAGTCACCACGATTAACGTATAATTAGCACTTTACTTATTTAATACTTTTGCCCTAAAATGTAATATTATATCTAAAGACCGTCTAAACGACAGACATTTGTTAAAAAAGGTCGCTTTGAATTATTTTGTAATATTTTTATACTGTAAAAGTAGAAACACTTAAATATATACGAATATATAATTTTTGACTTTTTATATTTTTGTCATTTCATGAATTTGTAAGAATAACAATATTTTAACTGTTATTAGTAACGTTATATAATAATTATTACATATTTAATATTCAGAGTAAATATTGTTTAAACTATACACATATCAAATACGTGTTTATATGATAATATTAATAATCACAAAAAGCATATAAAATTCATACGAATTCACTATTATTTATGTGAAAAAGATTAATAAAACATAGATTGCCAACATTTTTGAGATAAGTATAATATTTTTGTAAAGATTTCTCACTGTAATAACATGTTTAGATTGACATTTTTGAGAGACAAGGTAAATATCATCTTGATTCAAGCTCCAGGCGAAATACGATGTACGGTGCCGTGTCGTGTCAAAGACCGATGTTTGTTTGTCTCTATTTATTTAGATTTCTCATATTTTATACCAAGCAAAATGTTAGTGCAATAGAGATGCCTTGCACGAATGTATACTATGGTCAGGGGTTTAAAAAGATTTCAGTATTGTAAGAAAAGAGGCATAAAAATTNTTTTATATATATATATATATATATATATATAGATCATTTCGTATTTATATTTAATATATATTTTTCTTAGCGTGTTTTTTAAGAAAAAAAATATGTTATGAATTCCACCGTAGTTGCAACGTTTTATAACAGTAACTTACATCATGCAGAAATAATGAATTCTTTAAACTCCCGACACAAACACTTAAACCGTATAGCGATGTGCAGTTTGACCTGTTGATTATGGAAATTAAGCGCCTTTGATCAACGCAGTGCCACGTACTGATTCGTAATGGAATTCGAAAAATTTACATCATTAAAAGTCAATTGAATTTACTTGTTTTCGTTCTGGCGTCGTCGGCAACGGAAATGTATGATGATGTCTACTGTAATTTTTTAATTACTGTACGTATTAACTACACTTTTGAGGAAAAACTAAAGTCTTGGTAGACCATTAGGAACATGTTCGGTTCTACTATCACTGTATCAATTCGAACTCTTCTTCTCATATAATGTTTCAATATTCTTGACAATGCTGCCTAGCTTTATCATCAACAATATGATGTTATTCTAAAAAAAACTAATGACTGTGACTGAATTTGACTACACTATAACTACCACATAAAAAAAAATTAAGCTTATATAAGCTTCATAATGATGCTACTTATACCGAGTAAACATATTAATTAAAACATAAGAACTGGACTGCTCAAAAAGCTTCTAAATTGAACGAAGCGTTCATCAAGAACCTTAAAGAGTTCTTAATCTTCAAAGAAAATCGAAAGTTACAATAGATCAGTATATATTTAAAACCGCTTTCACTGAAGCGAATCGATTAGATTTCATATGCTTCCGCGATTCGGCAAATTAGATTGGCACTCCAAGCGGTCAGAAGTCGGCACCGGGCCCTTCAGCAGATATCACGCTATCCCTCCTCTCAGCAATCACGGGGAAATTTAAAATGCTATCAAGATATTAATCTTGGTGAAACAAGGGTTCTGTATGTAAATATATTCCGAAATAAATGTAAAAAGTCGCAGAGCTGTGACATAGAATGTTTTTTTTTTCACACAAACTTAAACTTGACTTAAAAAATGGAAGATTAATGGCAATTAAATATTTTTACAGTAGCAATAATTTAAACAATTTATAAAAAAAAAAAATTAGCTTCACGCTGTATCCCGCACACAGCAGGGAACAATAACAACAAACAATTTATGATTTTTGCAAATAGCCCATGTCGTTACATAGCTATGACTTTGCTAAAAAAAATATTGAAGTAATTTTTTTATAACACCATTGAACTAATTTGCACTGTGTTTAAATTTAAATACTCTTCCTAAGCAACCAAGGAACCCAAGTCACGGCAAAGAAGATTATTCCCTTTTTCTCGCGGATCGGAAGCAGATCCTATTTCCTCCGACAACATCAAAGCGAGATAGCAATCAGTTTTTTATTCGAATCAGCAATATTTTGTTCGACATCGACTAGTTAGCTCGCTCCGATCAATTTGTTTGACATTAATTGCGATGGCAATGTTTTTAAGCCTATTTGCAAATATTATTCAATTCTGAATGGTTTGTGTGGTTAATAGATTGACTAAAATATTTGATTATATGAAAATGAAGGTTAATTAGTACAATTTAATAACTTTTTTCTAATTATACTAACTAGTTATATAAATCTGTTAACATAATACAACTTATGTATATTTAGAAAAATGTATAAAAAAAATAAACTTTTTTTTATACATTTTTATACCTTTAGTTTAGCATAACAGTGTAAGATGTCAAAAATATTTACTCATCTATTTAAAAGTCCTATATTTTATTTAATGCTAGCTTTTACTTACGGTCAAATGGAAATAACTTAAGAGTTGAGTGTGACACCTGACACGTGATACGTTCTCAGTGGCCCAGGTAGCTCTGACAAATACAATGGGAATTATCAAAACAATTAACGTGATGTAACATATTTAGCCCTCCTCTTGAAATAGACTATTTAACTTTTACTACAAACAATAAAAAAGATCAACTTTTACCCTCTATCATTACAATACAAAACAAAACAGAACTTAAACGTTATTAATGAATAAATATTGATATAGAAAAGCCAAGTTTGTGAAAATCTCCAGGTATTTTTATCAAACAACAGTCGGCGCCGCTATTTCCTCAGCAGTCACAGGTGAAATTTATCTTCGGATAATTGGATAAAGAACGCTCGCGGAAAGTGATACGACGCGGAAGAAGTCGGAAGAAAGGTAAAGGGTGGTGGACGGCGTAATCTGTGTGTTGGAGCGACTGAACCAATAACATATATGACTAAAACCTAACAAATATAATATATTGGGATTATTAATATTGGGATTGATACACATGAGAACATTCAATTTTTTACTATTAATTCACCGAACTATTATTGTTTACACAATACTATTTTTGGTAGTTTACTCAAACATTTGCACGTCATTCAATCAGCGTTTGATATTTTTTCAGGCTTTTATCTTTTTTAATCTGTGTTAAAATGTTGAATAAAAAACTGGATATAATACTGTAGATGTACCTACAATATTATTCTACAATGATTGCTTTCCATTTATATATTGCAATATGATATTAATAAAATCTTTCATACAATATTTAATCTTTTTCAATGAAAATTTGGGCTTATTGGTAGTACGTATCTTTTAATGAATATCTAATATTTTGTCGGTTTCTCTAGCCCTAGGTTTTTTTTCGTTTTATTTGAGTCAGGAAAGATTCTAGTAAAATAATTTAGAAAGTTACATTATTACTGTATGCTGCATTATAAGGAAGATTCAACCCATGGCTCTACCATTTCCGAGAACAATAACAATAACAATTTTAATAAAGAACGAGAAATCATTAATAAAATGTACTAAATACGCAATAACATTAGTATCAAAGGCACGTTGATCAATCCTATTATGTAACAAACTATTGCGTAGTATTATAGTAACAGAGGCCAGCGCACAAAGTGTGACTGTAAAACCGACTGGTTGTGGGTTCGATCCCCGAGGAAAAGAAATTTTTGTTTACTATACTTTCATTTCTTCATTCTGGCGTCGAGGCAAAACGCGGCGTTGAGTTCCGCCACTCAACACGCAATGCCTCCAGAACTTGGCGGAAAGTGGGGAACGGAGTGTCTTAACACTAAGTTCTCTCCGCCTACCCAACTCTGTGCGGGATACAGCGTGAAGCTGAAAAAAAAATTATAGTAACAACGTACGAGTACCTAACATTTACCGCGAAATATTATTAAATATTAAAATTACTGATGTTCTACATATTTTCCCAGTAATTTAAGCTTACCGCAAACAAAAAGTCAATATTAACGAAAATTATTTTCATGAAAAATCATTCACTACAGGTTTCCATTAAATATAATAATGATGTAACAATAACGACCGCATTGTGCTTTTTGCTCTTATAATCATATTTCGAATAATGCATACGAAATATTTATATATTAGGAAAATTTTAATAAATTGTAATTTAATATATTAATTTCTATCAAATATTTCGATGTGAATTTGGAGAGGGATCCAAATATAATATATCTAGATTTCTGCCAGGACAGTACCACCAGCAACAGCAATATTCAAAATTATTTCTTATTTTATTAAAATATAAAATATTGAAGACGAAATTTTCTTCTTTATCATGACAAAAATGTATATTTTTCATGTTTAATTTAATTTTAACCACACTTTTTAGTAGCTAATTAATTTTTCTTTAGTTACCGAGTTAATTATAAGTAAGGGTTAACACATCACCATAAACAGAAGAGTTATATATTCATTAATAAAAAAAACAAACACAAGTTAGTGACCATTAAGATGGATATTAAAAAACACAGAAACAATATACTTCAATATCACACACATTTATTTACACTAGTCTACTTCATTAAACTAAAAAAACCTATAAAACTGAGTGTTAAATACGAGACTCACAAAAATTATCCAGTCAACTAATGCAAAGCAGCCATAGAGAATTGCGGCCAAGTTTCAATTTAAAATTCTAATCGAAAATTCAAACGGATGAAGTACATTGCGCAAACGAACTTAGCGAGTGGTAGATGAGTGATTTAGAAAATATATTTACAAAGTCAAGCCCACACAGGGAAGGGTTAGCGTGGCGTAATTCAAGAGCGGTGAATAATTCATAGAGAATTTTGATTACCTTGACCATTTCACGTAATGCGACGGTCGGCCACTAGGTACTTGGCGGATGCCGAACCCGTACTTTACGGCAAGCGATATTTAAGTCACTTATGCTTTAAAACACCACTTTGAAAAGTCTATTTTATTGTCTTCCCGTGATTTAATGTTCTTCAGGATAATAGCGGGCCCTGAAAATTAATTACAATATTAACTTTGCACTCGAATCATTTTAACAATGGACACCACATTTTTTTACATGGTTTTACATGTACACCAATCGCATTTGCTTTTAGCATTCAAAATATTTTTTACACATAATAAATACGGAAAAACATATCTCAGGATTAGGAATATGAATGACGTAACAATATTTCACTAAAGTTTCTCATCAGACTTCAAAAATTTCAAATTCTAAATACAGGAATACTATCCTGTATACGAATGTAGGTGAACTAAAATTTGTGTATATATAGTAGTTCTTTAAAACAAAGTCATTGCAATGACTCATTTGTACGTGGTCAAATCAATGAAAGAGCTCTTTACAGTTGCAGCTTTATACGAAATATCGGCGTCGAGCGCTCTCGATGATTAAAACTACATATATGTGAAATTAAAGTTTATAGGCCGAGTAGTTTCACTTGGTACGTTAGCATCGTCAAGTTAAATCGACAGTGTAACAGGTAACCAATTTAGCTGGCTCCGGTGTGGATATCGACGTGGTTTTTTCTTTTCCACTGAGCTTCGAGTTGCCTCGCGGAATTAGTTTATGCCGACGTTTGATCGGATATTCCTTTAAAGAAGTTAAACGTCGCTCCGGCAACGAGTAATCCGTGCAATATTATACAAACAGATAGATCTGAGTTTTTGGTAAACGAGTTTATTAGTGATCTTTGATTGAAAGTATTCCATCGATTTTGAAGTCGTTTGATGAAAATGTTTAAGTTGTTTAAGTATTGGAGGAAACTTCTGTGGCTTGTGAAAATGTTGTTTGTATTTAATTTTACAATTTTTGTAATATTTGTGGTGATTCCAATACTGTACTACAATCACGATGTTGCAGTCATTATTTATATGAACATTAAACTAAAATGCCCTTTTATTTTATAACTTTTAGTATGTTTTATTTGGAATACATTAATATTACATAAAAAGTTATGAGCTCGGCGCTGAGTTCCGCCTCTCAACAAGCTAGCTACCGAATTCGGGAGGAAGGAGGATAACAAAATGTGACATAGGGTTGTCTCTGCCTTCCCTGTTATTAGCTGAAAGCCTAAAGCTGTTTTTTTTAGTTTGAATTTGAACTGCCATCGTCATGATCAATACATGCAATTTCATTACACATTATATTATTATATTTGAAAAACGTCACATTATCTAATGAAATTTTCAATTTAAAACTTAAAATATTTATTAACACTTTAACAATTAATGTAACATTAAAATAAAAACAATGAAAGAATAATGGCCGCGAGGAGCACGAAAAAGAAAAACTGTTATTAAGGAAAATTTGTCACAAAAAGAAAGGTAGGGGAGAGATACCCATTTCGGCGCCCTAATTACGGAACTTTCGTACAATACGAGCATAGCTACCTGCAAAATTTTTGTACCTCGCGTAATAGATCATCTGTGAACTTAAGAATTACTTGCCCAACTTTCTTTTATTATAGATATATAATATATATATTTTCTTATATAAAACTGGGTGGAAATTGTGTCGTAAAATATATTAAATTGAAAGAAAAGTTTAAAACAGTACGAAGATAACTTTAAATACTGTGTTAATATATTTTAATTAAAATTTATTTAAGAAACTTAGATCGACCAAGGGTCGATGTAAACTTTAACTTCAATATTAGGTATTCAGAAAAACGAGATATTAAGGTTTCCTTTGAAAAATAATAATTATTAGATAGGTATTTGAAGTACATATATAAACGAGTTTTGTGCTACTCTATATTAGTAAATTATCATTGACTGCTCGTTGCCTACAACTTTGTTTATGTGGACTTCAAGACAAAAAACGGTAAATCTCGTTATTCCCATTTCCGCAGAAATGTCGAGAAACCTCTCTTACTGTTCCCTTATATTTCACACCCTACCAATAAATACGCCAAATTTCAAATTTCTTAGTCCATTAGTTCCATATATACGATGTTTGTCAGTTACTGAGTAACTGAAGTTTTATGTAGAGATTTAGACTATATTAATGTTTTGCAATGTATTAAACAAAAACCTACAGAAATATTACGCAGGTTACTAAGAGTTTGTACGGGCGGAGTTCACATTAAAAATTTAAGTCAAAGGAGATGTGGCGGCAGCGTAAATATTGAAGACGAAAAGCTTTAAAACAATGAAGCCGAAAAGTAAAGCTTTTATACGATTAAGCGGTGACTAAATAATTCTTTTAAGCAAAAAAAAAAGATACATTTTTACGAAAGTAACGTTTTTTTAGAAAATTATTTGTTTCATCTAAAATAACATATGTTTGAATAATTTAACATGATTCTTATGTATAATCTCTACAAGTGTTTAAATTTATTTTAATTATTTTTTAACTTCACGCTGTATTCTACACACAACAGGGTACGCAAAAGGAAACTGGAGACTTAGTGTTAAGACACCAGGTTTCTATGCATTATATGTTATATGGCGTGGCCGCGTTTTGCCTCGTTGCCAGAGCGAGAATAGAAAAAAAATTAACATTTATTTATATCGAGTGAGAATCGAATCCAAAATCTGTTACATTTACAGTTGCATGCTTGTTCCCCTGCGCCACGTCTGGTCTCATTTTAATGATTAGGGAAATAATATTGAAATGGTATCGTGATGCGATCCTCAGCTGATAAACTTTATTAGCTCAGCATGTACACAGGTATTATAGGAAAGTTTTACAATTGTTGATTTTCATGATATATTAAGATACGAGCCTAATCATATCAAAAATATATGTTAATTAGAGAGAAAATTCATAAATATATTATATTTGGTAAAAAAATAACTCAGGTAACTATTATTATGTGTTAGCTTCTAAGAATGTTAAACGATTTATTAAATGAAGTGTTATTTTAAAAGAAATAAAAAATTATGACACTGAAGAGAGTAGGTACGTTAGAGTACTTGGGATACGTCCAAAAACATGCAATGGTTCTGAGTTGAAATACTACATAACTCACATACTAACGTAGTTTTTTTTTAAATTACGCCATTTTATACGTCCACTGTTGAACGAAGGCGTCCCTCACATCACTAACATTCCTTACTAATGAATAATAATTAAGGCCCGTATTTATAAGCCGCTCACAGCTCTGAAATCGATATTGAGATGCCTTTTTCATTCGTAAATTGCTCTATGAATAAAAACGGCACCTCAATTTCGATCTCAAACTTAAGAGCGCTCATAAATACCTAAGTGTCGTGTTATACACACAAAGTTACCATTAAGTCTCTTTTTTATAAGACTATTTTAAAGCAAGAGGAGTCAAGCAAGAGTACTTAATCAGCCGCGGATTAACTTATATCCAGAAACAAGTGTCTAGGCTCCACTGGACATCTGGTCTGATTGCTAAGACCTTCTTTAAATATTTTATAAGTCCGATTTCTTATTTATATTAGCTTTTTGTTCTAGATATTTTTTTTTTCTCTGACAAATCCTATTTCATCAACGATGGTTATAATTTTCATTAAATTGACAAATTTCTAGCGATCTTTACAAATTATGGGTTGTATAGTAGGTAGGTTAAAAATGATGTATCCATATGAATTCTTTACTTAACCAATTGATAAAGTTATTTATTTTTTATTTATCACTAGAAATTAAGTGAAGAAAATCCTTTACTAGTCATAAAATAAAAACTAGTGAAAATAGCTTTTATAAAGTATCAGCCCCGCATAAACTATCACTCACGCAAAATAACAATAAACTGAAGGTGGTAGTAAAAAAAAATGAAGCAATAGTTCATGCTCTAAACATGTATCAGTAATCAATATCACAATCAATATCACGAACAGAAAGTGTTTAAATTGATTAATTCATTTTGTAGAAAAAATCTTGTCAAGAACATTAAATGTAGACCTATACGTTCGAATAGTAGTAATAATTTGATTTTATTTTGTAATCAAATCTATTTATCCAATATCGTATCCAAAAATGTAACGCAAAACGAACGTATGAATGTTGCCCATATTACATTTATACGTCATCTCGATGGGATATAGTGACCATCCCCTCGAGTTTTAGGGACAATGAAAAACAAAACTTATTTTAGCAAGTCAGTTAAAAAGAGCTATCGCCATCAATTGTCACCTGTAGGCAATAAGCAAGAACAAAAACTTAGCCGTGGGATGGCCTTTATTACAGAACTTCTATCCACAATATAAGGAGTATGGAAAAATAAAGCTTCTGTACGTGGCACAAATAAAACATAACGACCGAAACGAAGATAGAAAATGAGAAAGCTTTAAGTGATATATTTTTAATTTTCTTCTTTTAGTTTTTATTTTGATAAATTCGTGTTTGCTTTCGATGGATTTTCTGCCGTACAAGTATTTTTTATCAATTTTTTTATATTATTTAGAAGTAGTTCTGAAAGAGCAAAACTTCATTAATTTACCTCATAGAAAGAGTTTTGTCAATATTATTTTTGCTTATAAAAAATTCATATGTAATATTTGACATAAAACTGAACGGGACTAAAACAGGCCGATTTTTATTTTATAGAAGTGTTATGTAACAATAAAAATAAAGAATATATTTTAAAACTTTGCAACTTTATAAGTTAACCTAATGATACCTCAGTCTCCAATTTCCGCCTATTTGAAAATAAGGCTGCATAATCCAACGCCGTACTTTGTTCCGGATCGGAATGAAATCTTTATTATAAATGTAAGTGCTTACTCGAGTTAAGCTTCAACTCTCAAGAGTTGCCTAAAATAAACGGCATTATCAAACTCATTTTCTTTATATTCTACCAATATATTTTTCAGCTTCATCCTTTTTTCACACATAGTAGAATAGGCAAGGAATCTAGTGTAAAGACATGCCTACTTTTCGAGACAACGCGTATTGTTTAGACGAACACAACCCCGCGCTTTATTAACAAAAAGTAGAGAAATGAAAACATTTTATTATGCCCAGTGGGGAACGAACCTACAACCATTACATTTATATCCAGACTGTTCCACGACATCCTGAACACATGAGTTTTTTTTTATTTACATCATTGAGCAACAAAGCAGTAGTCGTATCAAACAAAATCTATTATTTTATAATTTTTTTTACCAGAGTTTATTACTCTAGTAAATAAATATTTTATAATTTATTTACTAGAGTAATAAATAACTTCATGATAGACCATGAAGTTACTTATTATTTTTTAAAACATTAGACTTCTAGAGCTTTGGTCGTATCTATCTATGTAACGGAAACTTTGAATACGATTTTGACCGAATTTGAAATTTCGAACTCAAAACTTATCAAGGATTGACGACAATACATTAAAATGAGAAAATAAAGAATTAAAATTAATGTTGTAGCTCATATTTTTGTTAAAAAAAATAAATAAAAGTAAAAAATATAAATATATTTTAATTTGAAATAAGAATAATTTAAAGAAAGGGTGGGGTGCATAGTGTCAATAATAGGATATTTATTATATTATACCCGTATTTATAATATTTACATTTTTTTTTTTGTTTTAATTTCTATTTTCTTTGTAATTTTAACGAAAATAGAGAATATATATTAATCATTTATTTTGAACATTTTTAAAGTGTTATTCAAAACTTAGGAAAAAAAAATACTTGTTTAGAAATCGTATAAAAATTAAAATAATAACACTTTAAAAATGTTAAAAATATTTAATAAGTAGCATTCTCTCTTGCCGGTCGATAATTCTTACTACTAAGAATTATCGACCGGCAAGAGAGAATGCTACTTATTAAATATTTTTAACATTTTTAAAGTGTTATTATTTTAATTTTTATACGATTTCTAAACAAGTATTTTAAGATACCTACGTATCTTTGAATAGCGGAAATTTGTAAAAATCTCCCTACAAATAAATAAGTTGTAACCAGCGTATAAAAATTTCGACGTAGCTTCATGAGAACGTATGGCTTAGTGGTCAGAGTGCCTGGTCGGTTTCCAGAAGGCGCGGGTTCGAGTCCCGCTACGTTCATACTTTTCTCATACATGTTGACCTAATCAACAATATGTAACATTGGTCAAGATTAAGAAATGAGGCCGTCGAAGCGCAGTGACACAGTTTGACTGTAATTGTTGTGAGTTTGATTCTCGCTCGGGTGAATGAAACTTTCATTTTCTCCCTTTGGTAACTAGAAGCATTACGACGTTGATCTCCGTCACTCAATACACAATGTCTCAAAAATTCGGTCTAAAATGGGGAATGGAGTAAAAGAAAGTAAAAGAAGAAGTAATAACTCAACACTAGTTACCCTAGTATTTGCGCGATAAATATATACAAGGGAGAAGAAATGTTTTGTTTTGAAAAAGTCGTTACAAAAATAATTGTATTAGAAAGATTTCGGATGATAAATTGTAATAGTGAAATGTGAGTATTGTATATTATTTATGTGTAAAGTGATAGTGTAGTATAAAGTGAAGTATGTCCACAAACACAACAAACTGACAAAATCAGTTTATCCATATTGAATTGTAAAATCTACGATCATACATGTTGACCAATTAGACAAATAAAAGTAATGAGGCTAAAGAGATCAGTTTCTTTTTATGATATTAAAAACTGATATAATGATGTATAAGCATAATAATATTATGATCCACTCACGGAGTTATTTCATTATATTTCCATTATGTTTACTTACAGAGCAAATAATTTGAATATAAAGAAGAAACACCAATAAAATAAAAGGTAGGGTAACGTGACTGACAGCTTGTCAAATTATTGTAAGCGGGTATTTGAAATAGTATATTTAGTAAATTTTCGCTTACCGCTTATTTATGTTTATTTCTAATAAAATACAAAAATATTTTATCTGTACTTTTATTCATTACATTCAATATAGTTCGTGTGTATTTTTTATACATACATACTTTTTCTACAGTTTTAAACGTTGTCCTGTATGGCAGGACAAATGGAATCTTGTGCTAAAACAATCTGTGTGCTACTTTCCGCCCACATTTCAAGATATTACGTGTTATGTTGCGGTATTCAAAGCTGCACTTTAAGTAACAACATAATACGTAAGATATCATGCAGTAGTAGTTTTATACTGTTTTTATTTCAATCACTCATTTCAGTCACTCCATTCTCTTTTTTGCACGAGAGGGATATTGTCTTGCCATTCTTAGTGGGGATCGAAGCTACAATAAGAGCGTTTATAATCAAATGGTGTATTACAATTAATTCCAAATCAAATCAGCTTCACGCTGTATCCCACACACAGCATGGTAGGCAGAGGGAACCTAGTGTTAAGACACTCCGTTCCCCATTTTCTGCCGAATTCTGGAGGCATTGCGTGTTAAGTGACAGAACTCGACGGCGCGCTTGTCCTCGATACCAGAGCGAAGAAAATGGAAATATAAATTTAAATAAATATTTCATCTCCTCGAGGAGATCGAACCCACAACCAGTCGGTTTATAGTCACACTTTGAGCCACTGCCCCACGACTGGCCTCTTATCTAGTTATTTAAATATTTTCTTTTAGCTACAATAATTTATCGATACCCAGGTAGCGCAACCTTAATACGTAAAGATGAAGGACGGGTCGTCATTAACCAGCGAGCGCCGGTTATTGCGAGTAGGTTGCGACGTTTATATTGTAAGAGATAATGCCTGTTATTTAACGTTACTACACTAATATTTGGCCGCTTTTTTACGCCACAACGTTTCTCGTTAGCGATATCCGCCTGATGTTGACGCAGCTACTTTTGACACAACAATTGTGTTTTTAATAAATTTTATTATATTGGACAATGTTGGATCATATCATATTATTTTATGGAAAATTATAGGCGCTGTTCTATAGTATAAGTAATAATCTGATAAATTTATAAGTCACCTTGTAACGCTTATTAATAAGAAATATTATATTATTTATGCATAATATTCGCATATTTCAAGTATTATTGAAGTATTTATTGTTAAATCTGTTTCTCTTTTATGTAAAAGAATTTATTTATTACAATGGTATATTGTTTAGCTATATTTATTTTACATATGTTATATGTCTATACTAGTGTGTATGCTGGATATATTATAAAAAAGAACGAACTGTATCTAAAATTGTCATAAAAGTGTATAAGGCGCTATTGCTACAAGGCCTCGTAGCCGTAGCTCCGTAGCGGCGTAGCAGGCTACTAATGAGACTACGATATTGTGCCGCCCAGCCGGCCGACCCTAGCGGCCTCTATAAATTGCTTTCATGCATATTTATTTATTCAAATATTATGTATGAATTGAAATCTCGTCCGCGACTACTGAAATATGGCCTTCCGCTGAAAATTGAATCGACCAGGCAAATTAGGTTGACACACGGTCTAATGGTAAAAACGTTGGTTTCAAATAAGAAGTACAACTTGGGGAAACTGCTCTCGAGGCATTATTCGAGAGTACTTCATAAAGTTGGTCTTTCGAACGAGCGAACTTGCAACAACAAATTTTTCATATTTTGCTCTCTTGACGTTTGAGGAAATTGGCCTTTAATGAGTAAACTTATGCATCGGCGTGCACTCATCTTGTGTTTGTAATAAAACCACGTTTGTAAACGACTGCCACAGCTGTAATTTAATATATATTTTACGACGCTCGGAGTTTGAGGATGTCAATATGAACAGAATTAAATTTTATACAGTAAAAATATATAACATATTTTTTTTCCTATTATCCTTTTCACTTAATCATACATACAAGATATGTAATAAATAAATAACAAATACTAACTACATAGATCGATATTTAAACAATTTGAACAATTACAGGTATCTCCATAATTTCGAATTGAAAACAAAGGTTCCAAGAGCTGTTCACAAATAATGAAATAAATGAAGCAAACGTTTCAAAGCTGAAAACTAATTAAACTCGGTTGAATCGATATCTACTTATAAATTAAGACGGTTTAGCTATCAATGGTAATTTGACAAAAGTTTACCTCAAATATTCATAGCATGATGCCATATTTCCAGCGGAACATTTCAATCAATTGTACTTTTTCACAGTAAATAATTTTAATGAGTATTAAGTTCCAGCAGAATTGTATAATAATATAGCAACAGATAGGGAATAATATAAAATATATTTATATTATAATATAATGGAAATAATATAAATATATAATTGTGTAACAATATAATTTATTAGGTACTATTAAAGTTAGCTTCATTTGTATCCCCCCACACATCAGGGTAGAGAGGGAACCTAGGGTTAAGACACTGCGTTCACTACTTTCCGCAATATTTTAGAATCATTGCTGCGCTTTGCCTCGACACCAGAAGGAAGAAATGGAAATATAAATTTAAATAAAAATTTCATTTCTTCGAATGGGGATCGAACCCACAAGCAGTCGTGTTTACAGTCACACTTTGTGCCCCTGCGCCATGACTTTACAATCCAATAAGCAATTTTTATATGTATAGATGAATTCTCTTCAGAGTTTACCTCAGCGAATACATTGTTATTATATTCTACGCTTATTTTAAATTATTTAGCTTTGATACATTCTCAATTTAAGTTGTCTAAAACTCGTCGAGGAGGCGGTCGGATTAAATTATATTTTTTTTTCATTTCTGTGAAAAGGACTTTAGGCTATAAACAGAAGATAAGTTTTCTATTTCAGAGAAAAACAACGTTTGTATTGGATTAATTTTATAAAAGTTATTTTGTGTATTATATGTGATCTTGTACGTGTGATAGAGTCACGTCGCCAGCAATGGCAACACGCATGGGCAGACTCGACCGGATCATTACCACCCCCGGCATTTAAAACCGGTGTGAAGTAGTGGCTTTATGCCACTGCGTTTCGCATCAGGTAATGCCGGGCTCCGGCGCCCAACCCACCTTA
>JAAIXJ010001900.1:0-160249 GCA_013403705.1 Heliconius hermathena | reverse complement strand
CTAAATTACCTACAAGATTTCTTTATCTATCTATTGGTTGCTAGTAAAAAGCTTGACTTTTTATTTTATTACTTACATAGATCAACAATACAGTCATTGCTTGAAGGAATGATTTAGTATTATTTTGCATTATTTTTAAATCACGTTTGATATTTATTTAGTTGATATTAGAACTAAACCATTATGGATTCTATACCTTCAGGTAAACGTCTTTACAAAAATACAATAAAATAGTTAACATTCATTAGGATTGCGAAGATACGTCGTTTTAAAGTTAAGGCCATATTTCATTATATGATTTTTATACTTATAGTAAAACTGTTTATACTTTACCACGCTTTACCCGTATTTTTTTATTATTTTAATAGTAAATTCCAGTACCTTTTATATGGTACTAAATTTGGCTGCGTCTACTTGCGACAACTGTACAAAATGAAATTATAAAAATATTAATAACCATTTTCAGACGATTCCTATTATACTAGTAGTATACCAATTATATTGGAAAATTGGAAAATTTTTACTGATGAATGAATGTAATGACCACGGAACTCGACTACTTCAAAAACAAGTAAAGTCTTATCCTCAAGATTATATATTGAATACATAAATATTGAAGCAGATTTAAAATTATATTATTTTTTTTTTGTATGGATATGGTAATTAAATATATTTTTATTCTTTACCCATTAATATAGAACACACTCATGAAAAATATTATTTTCGATCAATTAAAGCAATATTTAAACATAATTATAATATTGGCCAACTTTTAAATGAATTTCACCTGTGTGCGACGTGGTGTCGTATAGGACAGCGGCCCGTCGGAATAAATACATTTAACTTATTTTCAGGCCATCGTGGCGCAGAGGCACGAGTGTGACTGTGAACGCAACTGTTGTGGGTTTGATCCTCAATTTATTATTATAATATCTTCATCGCCCTGGTAACAGGACAAAGTGCGGCATTCCGCCATGCACTCAACACACAATGCATTGAAAATTAGGCGGAAAGTGGGGAACAGAGTATCTTAACGCCAAGTTTTCTGTACCTGGAGTGAAAATGTAGATGCAAATAAAAAAAAAATAAAAAAAACATTTATTTTCGTTACTTCGTGCCAGTATATAAAGCGCTGTGTTAAGTTCCGTCCTTCAACAACATAATAAACATTGAAGATTAAAGGACTAAACACATACATTAAAAATAATGAATGATAAGGGCCTGGGGTATTATGCGGTAGGAATATATGGGGAGGATTAGAATAAGAAAAAAGGATACGGGAAGCAGAATCTCCGCGCAGGCCTCATTCGCAAAGTGAGTGGTGTGGCAGACGACAGAAGCTAATATAGCTCTCTGCTCAATATGCTTTTGAGAAAAAAATAGATTTTAACAGATATTTTTTTATCACTTTTCTGTTATTTCTATACAAACATAGCAATTTTCTAAAATTTATAGTAGCTAACAGAAATGTCAAAAACCATTTAGATAACGATAAATTTAAAAAGCGAGGATCAACTTGGTAGATACGCTCTAATATTCCGTATGGGCCGGTGCTCCCGTTGAAAACGTTATGAATAATATATAGGCAGGGATGCATCGCGAGATCTGGTGCTACGCCGCCGTGACAAATATGACCGTCGAACGAACGGACAGGCTGATACTGTTATGTTTTATTTCTGATCCTCTGGCTTTAATTGTTTGTAAACAAGATAAGCGATTGATAAAATTGTGTTAAAAATATTATAAAAAATATGTTTACTAAATCGAATTTGATGATAAACTGGTACTCATTTTTTCACCTGAAGTCTGGTCCTAATATTTTTACTTGAAGTACCTACTGCAATGTTTATTTCAAGTATTAAGAATAATATAACAATAATAAATGTGATATAACATGCATGTTATATACATACATTTTTATAACTCATACAAATTAATATTGAATATACATTAATAACGTACAGTGCTGCCTAGCAAAGAAAACACTGAAAAGTCAATTAGTTTTTTTTCACTAAAGTATTTAGATTCAATATAATTCTATTCGAAATAAATAATTTCCCGTTTAATTTTTAGTTGGCAGCACGTAAAGCAAACGATCTGCTTGTGGAATGGAGTAAATAAATTAACAGGCTACCGACTGAGCTCGTAAGTGCTATTTATCGATGCAAACAAATCTAATCGCCTGCGTAACTCTTTTTCCTACTGATACTAAATTGATTCCAGAACATATTCTTGCAAAATAACTTTGCGTTCTGTAATCTTTCGATTACATTTAAAAGTAATCGAAAGTGATGAAATTTTAAGTAAAATTGGATAGATGATTTCTTTCTATAGAAATATTATGGTGTAATAGGAATAAGAAAGTGTTACAAAATTAAATAAGAAGTCATACAATCAAAATACTGTATTGTGAAATATTACTACATAGTAATATTTCACAATACAGTATTTTATGATTTACGTACTGTAAAATATAAACAATGGAAAAGATGTATGCAAAAGTAGAACGTGGCTAAATTTAAGGCTTTCGCAGTATTTTAAGCAAAATGTCCAAGCGCTTTAGCGAGCCTCACACACTCGCATCTCACCACGGTAAATATTTTATGATATGAAATTTATAATATTTTCATTTTTACAAAGTTGAGGCTAGTAGTGGCGCAGGGGCATAAGTATGTGATGGTAAACACGACTGGTTGTGCGGAACCTAACGCTGCGTATTGCGTCGTTCTAGAGTAAAGAATACAATGTTTTTCATTTCCTTGAGTAGGAAACGAACCCACGACCTGTCACGTTTACAGTCACAAGCTAGCAAAAATAGCTGGCTAGCAAAAATATGGATATAGATATTATAAGAATTCATACTGCTAAAATGTTAGTACAAGTAATAAGATATTAATTTTATATATTATTATATTTTTTTGCAAAGAATTTTAATTTATATTTGTTTTAGTTAAACTAAAAGTAATACAAATTAATTGATGGTTCTATTTTAAACCTTAAATAAATACAAAAATATAATATAACAAACTTTATTATAATATTAAATAGCAATAGCGCACTTGAATAGAAATGACGAGTCATATTGACTCCACGTTATGCTATTAGGAATATTTAGGAAACTTTTAAAATGTTTAATGTGGCTATATTTTTTTTATCACATAGTTGATGATAAATAATTTAAAATTGGATTAAAATCCAATGGATACTGCATTACTTTAATATATTATATATATTTACTTACAAAATTTCGCTTTACATCTCTAAATATTTAACGGTGTTCGTAAGACACCTCAGCGGGTTCGGGGGGTAAATAGTTAAACGACACGATAGATTATAATTCATTAAATTAATTAATAGAGTTTAGTAAGTGACATAATGATACTAGTTTCGCAGCTCACACATAGTTGGAAGGGTTCTCGCTGGGGACACTCGCGGTCAGCTTCTATAGGAAAATCAGTATAAGTTTAAACAACCTAATTATGTTAATACATCAAGATGTCCCGATGATATATTATAAACATCACTAGTTTAAGCCTAGTTTATTATAACTATGCTAATGCTAAATAATATACGATCGTTTACTATTAATTTAAGTAAAATTAATTTATTATTATTGAAAATTTCATGAAAATCTTAGTATAATTACGAAAATAGTAAGAAAATATCACCATTTATCTCGACAAAAGCAGATGACATGACATTTAAAAGGGATTCATATAACAATAACAGTAAACAAAATATTTGTGATCCATCCACTCTGTCATGTATAAAGTTGTTTGTGATTCGATAACTGGACCAACCAAATCATATCTTACTTCTGTAAAATGAATTTTCATTCACGTACAAAAATTTATTCATACATGAATGCAGTCTGATCGAATTTTCAGGAAAAAATCATCCACTTTTTCACTTTATAGAGGTAGTAATTTAAAAAAAATCCGTTTTATCTTCGAATTTGAAATGTGAAATTTATCGGAAATAAATAAAACAGTTTTTAATAAATTATTCTTCTTATATATAATTAATTAACCAAGTAACGACTGGCTATCTACAATTTTGACGGTTTCAATTATTTTATCGCTCTCCCAATGTCGAATAGAGTCGATATTAATTAATTAACTATATATATTTAATTAAATGATTCCAACTTCGCAACATTTATTTGACTTTTTCATATTGTATAAAGAATTTCATTAAGTGATTTCGCTTATTTATTCCTTTGAGAGCTAACTTCGTAATTAGTCGGCCTTTTAGAATTAGGTGATTTTACTCGTATTGTATGTAATACATAATATATGAAAATATGTATGTGTATCATACAAAAACGTAATAATGAGATTAAATTAGAGCAAATCTATAAATGAAATTAAATTACCTTTAAAAGTCAACATAATTAATTAACAACAAAAATATTCTCTAAAACGCAAACATGAAAAATGGCTCATTATACCAAGTTGATAAAGTTAAAGCTAAGAAGCGGAGTTTCTCCAACAGAGATATATTTTCCTCTATCTGAACTGCTATTAGTTTGCAGAATTTCTTAAGAATCAAACTTGTTCTAAGCAAGTTGGCGATTAAGTTGCAATCAGTGCAGTTGCATGGCAAGTTGCGTGGTAAGTTGTAACTTAGTGTAAACAGACGGACCGTAAGTCCCATTGTAAGTCAGCCCAAGCCGCCCGACTCCCGTATATTGTCGTAATAACTTTCCGTAATTACTAAGTGCAATATGTGTTTACTTAATTAACGTGATAGGAAAACTGAATGCACTACAGATTAGTTTGACTTGCTCTTGAGGTCTGCGTTTGCCTCTTTGAACTTCTGTAACTTACATGATTACTAAAATATAAACATTATTCTGAATATATTATAATTTTGGAACGAACTGTCACAACACCAGGGTCCCTCTGCTTAGCCTGCTTCATGCGTGAAGCGTTTTTTTTACACATATTGCAAATATCTACCTATAATTTATCATACAAAATATGCAAGACAACAATGTATTCAGAAACACAATATACTGTGTAAATCTCTATTATATAAATGGAAGCTTCGCACTCACTTAAATTTTGTTATGGACGATGCATATTGAATGGTGATCCTCGACACGCGTTTCTAAAATCTTTTATAGCTCGTAGCTATTTCGAAAAACGTAAAAGTATATACTATTTTTTTTTTGTTACTTATTAGTTTATACAACTGAAATCAATATATTTTTATTATATTATTATAATACATTTCTTGGTAAAGTGCATTTTTAAAAATTGACCGGATATCAATATCTTCCAATTATCAAATAAAACATTTTATTTGTTTATACCTACCTATAGGTATTTCTTTTAGAAGGGATTATGCTAAAAACTCTCAAGATTTCCTGTAACTTTTTTCATAAAATACAATACTGAATCAACTTGTATTGTATTTTTTCTTTATAATAATAACCCAATTTACGTTTGCCCTGGGAATGTTTTCGTCATGGATTAATTTAAAAAGTTATATTGCGGCCTCGAAGAGATCTTTAATAGAATAAGCTTCTTAAATTATAAAGATTTCTCTGTATGACGACTTAATTTGGTTGTCTACAATAAAAAAAGTGAAATATAAAAAATAAACTTTGCTAACTCAAAAGATATTTATAATATACTTAATACATTAGTTAAATATAATATATTTTTATATAAAATTTCGTAATATCTCTTTCCCGACCAATAATAGCGAAATTTCTAGGCAATATGAAACGAGTTAAAGTAGAATAATAGGATTATTAGCTTTTCACGTTAAAAGAAAAGCAAAAATTACTGCATGCAAAAATGTCTACGCAGTGCGCAGAGTGCGCAACCTTATGACAACGTTGCGTTTAGCTCCGCGGCAAAATTGAAAATTTAGTTTGATGTAAGAAATAGAAGTACGTAAATCTAAAAATTGATGTATATTGAAAACACACATCTAAAATTTTATGTATTAGTAAAGTAAAATATAATTACTATTATGTTTATGCATTAAAATAAAAAAGAAACAATTATAATTATTACACTTGCAATTTTTAAACTCAAGAGAAGTGATATTTAGGTCCCTTTATGTCTTACTTTATATTTGGGAACTGTGTATAGTGTAGCCTCACGCTGTATCCCGTATATCACAGGGTAGCCAGAAGAAACCTAGTATTAAGACGCTCAGTGTAAATTTCGGGACATTGCGTGTTGAGTGGCGTAACTCAACGTTGCGACCAGAGAGAAAAAAAATAAAAAATATTAAATAATGCATTCCTCCGAATAGAAATCTAACACAGCCGTCGGGCTTATAGTCATACTTGTGCCACTGCGACACGACGACTTCAAGTAAAAAAATAATATGAAATGCTGTTCCTAATAAGTAAATTCACTAACTAGTGCAATCACGTGTTCTTCTAAAGGCTTACGGCGTTTAGCGAATATTAACCGATGGGGGAGGTGTCTTCAAAGTTCATTTATAGTTAGACGAGACCATAACGTAACCAGACTCAACGTTACCCAGTCTCTAGAGGATAACAGACTTGATCCTTAAGGAGAGTTAAATACGAATATCGAGTCTACACGAAACACTATGTAAGCCAGCTTTGTATATAATAAATTATAATAAAAATATGACATTACATACAATATATACATTTTTGGATGATTATGTATAATTTTAAAGTGGGACAAAATATATCTCTATATANTTTAATTTATATATATATATATATATATAGGGTCGAAATAATCATATGTACCTAGAATTTGTATATTGATGATTTATAGGGCTTTAAATATACCTATATATTCATATTAACTGATAAAACGTAAAATCCTGTTATACGTATACATTATTATTTTAATAAATAATAAAAAATGAACTTTAATTGTTATATTATAATGCATTTTACTCTAAAATAGTGAAAAGCATCTAGTGGGTGGTACTTAAGTAAAAATCGCCACGCTTAATTGGAAATACTATTAATAGCTTGGTTATTGGCTTGGCTGGCCAAAGTTTTAGTAATTCATAAGGTACTTTTATTACTTATAGACTGTAAAATTCGAATAGGGCATAAAATAATCTCGCAGGATGCATTTTGAAACGTTACTTTGTATATTTAGTGTTTTATAGAACGTAAACTGCAACAATTTATCTATTTCGGTAGATTTAAAAAAAACCTAATAAACAATGCCAAAATCTATGTTTTAGAACAATAAAAAATATTTATATAAAAACCTTTAGTTCGCTATATAAGTACGCCACGTAGTTCTAGCAGTTGTGAGGGAATATTGCATCCTACGGAGTATCAACTGTAAACTGATTTCTATCAACGGTTATGTCCGATTAATTATTGAAGCATTCTCCGCGCAGCTTGGGGGTTCGGCATGTCAATGAAAGCAATTACTCCCATTCTGTATGTATGTACATAGCCATCCGGTTCGGCCATTACTCCTCTCACGGCTCAATATCATCAGAATCTATTCAAATTGATACACTCGCAATACACAAGCTTGCTTTGGCAGCTTAGACAAGCACGATGCTTGGCGAGACCATATCGTATATCTTTGTAACTCACCTCCATAAATGATGGATCGCTCACCAATAGAGGGATGGCAGTTCGAAAACATCGGCTCAGGGGGGAACAAAAATGCGGTTTACAGAATATAGATGCTCTTAAGGCTTAAGGTCCAAGTTCCTTTGCATGATCTATAGCAATTTCTTTTACAAAGATGTAAACGCCAATCGATGTGTCAGTGGCTGATGGGGAAACTTTTCATTTTGGCGATGTATCGGGCCGATGTTGAGCGGAAAAACAATTTTGTTGCTATTCGAGAGCTCATTTTTAACGTTATTGAGTGGTAACTTTGTAGAGTTTAGCTTTATTTAGATATTCTTTTGTATTGTTTTTGGAAACTGCCGATATGATGGATGGCTTTGTGAACGTCTTTAATTTTAGAAACAATTATTATGAGAAATAGCACAAGCAATTGTCACTTTGCTTTTTTCTGGTATATATGTGCATACATATTATATATATATATATATATATATATATATATATATATATATATATATATATATATATATATACAAAAAAAGCTTTTTTTATATAAAATAAAAAAAAATATATATAAGATATTAAGATACGTACGAGTTATACTTTATTACCGTAGACTTATAAACATTTTATAATACCTATGGGATACAAAGCAATTAACGTTTTATTTTGTCAAATTCGTTACAAAGCTTTTAGCCTGAATACATAACAATAAAATTTTAAAAACAGACTAATGTTTCGAAATTTCTCATTCTCATTTCTCTTATGAGAATACGAGTATTTCAACTTCTTTTATTGAATTTACACTAACGCTTTATCCTGTGTGTTTGAACCACATCACTACTCCAGGGTGTGTTGTGCTTATATTGACAGTGGCCTACTTTCCAATACCCTTTATGTATCTCTTATGCATTTCACTGATATGAGAGTATAGAAATCAGATGCGGGTTTCACAACAGTCTTTAAATTTATAAAAGAATGTTTTATGTAAATATGTTGACTGTTTGTATTTCAAAGTCGATTTATTTTGTTGAAATCTACTAACATTTTATTTTGATTGAATCCTAAAATATGAAAACTGAGTTAATTTATATAGTTAATATAGCCTTCAGTTGTTTATGCTGTAGGCTATGTTGTGAACAAAAAATGTCGGTTGACTTCAGTAGTTTTAGAAAAGTTTCTTCAGTAGTTTTATAAATAAATTTTACTGGTTCGAACGCACCTACTATGTTTTTTTTTTCATTAGACATAAGTACTATATAATGTTTCGTGGGTAACATAAAACAAGTTATGTCAGTTATGAAATAAAACTTAAGAAAACCTTTGTCAAAATTATGAAAATATAAAAAACTTTGTTTTAACTTAAGTCTATTTTCTCTAATTGACATAATGTTTATAGGCATTTTATTTCTTTATTTAGAGTTGTTTACGTGCTAACGTAAAACTTATAATGTCAAAAAATATACATATACATTTATAAGAAAATTTATAAGAAAATTCAAATAACCACTATTAACAAATTTATTACAATATTTCCAATACAAATCTAAGTACGTTGTAAATTAATACGTTGTATCGCCTGTAGTCAAATTTCGTTCGTCCATCGTAGAATATGATTCCTGACAATTTACTGGTATGTCTAGGTTTCATTGAAAATCGAGCATTGATAGGGTTGTTAATCTATTTCCTGTCATATAACATTGTACAGATTCGGCATAGAAACATTTCAACTATGATATTTTTCTACATATATTTTCCTTGATTGAAATGCGACAATATACTTTATCTATATCCTAAAAATAAACATGTATTTAAAAAATATATATAAGGCACGAGTAATAAATGTAGTTAACAACAACAACCAGTTGAGGCCAGTCGTGGCGTAGCGGCACGAGGTGTGACTGTAAAATCGACTGGTTGTGGGTTCGATCCCCACTCGAGGAGATGAAATATTTACTTAAATTTATATTTGCATTTCTTCGCTCTGGTGTCGAGGTTAAGCGCGGCGTTGAGTTCTGCCACTCAACACGCAATGCCTCCAGAATTCGGCAGAAAGTGGGGAACGAAGTGTCTTAACACTAGGTTCCCTCTGCCTACCCTGCTGTGTGCGGGATACAGCGTGAAGCTGATTTATTTTTATTTTTAACAACAACAACACACAACAAACATCGATACATCCGAATGGGATTTATTAAAACATTTTCACGGCGACTGAAACAGTGAACGGCAATATAGCAACGTAATAACTTTACATTGCACTCAGAATGGGAACTCAAAAAACACCTGTACAAACAGAAATAGAAAAGGTTCTGTATATGAAAACGTATCGTTCGGCTTTGATCACGCCTTTCCAATAATAGAACGAAACTCTGTACCTTTGTACCGGTTTCGCCGCAGGGCGTTCGATGTACTACCTGTAATGTGTCCATTTAATTCATCCACACAAAATATAATCCTTTTCCGCTGTTGTTCATTTCGAAAGCTCTAATTTCAGTAATGCGATGTGGCTGGTGTCACGGCGAGCGTCACGTTCTGATCTCGTCGTTGTTACGGGCACACGTGTTTTTGACGTTTGTGCAGCAAATTTTGTTACACTTTACAAATTTCAGCTTTAAGTGAACTTGAGACACATTCAGGATAAGTGATACATTTATATTGAATTATCAGGATCTAGTTTATGGTCATCAAGTAGGGAATTATTACGAGGTAAATTAAAATTATAATCAGCTTAACATAATTCATAGATCTTCGTTGCGGCATATTTTAATTTTAGTATCGTTATTTTTATTATTTTTAAATGTGACTGTCACATTTAGTCTGTAAATTAACTTTTTGAAATATGTAGAGGTTTTTATAAATAGAAATGTTGAACGTTTGTAAAATCCATCAATATTTTTTTATTAATATTCGGTACAACGTACTTTATTAAAAGCTTTTATTAATAACTTCAATATATTTTATAATAAGTTTTTAACAGCTCATAAAACGTTTACCAACGTGATAATTAAATTAAGGACAACAAGCACGAATCAGAGATATTAATTAAAATGTAGTGTTAATAAAATTATAAACTTAAACAAACGGCGCGGCGTGGAGGGCGCTTGTGGCAGCGGCATGCGGGTCGGTAAACATCACGCCCGCTCTTTTTACGCCTTTGTCCCTACCAATTATAAATAATAATATACCTATCTATGTGATGCAAATTAAAATAATAATACATTATTATAAAAAAAACGCAAATCTTGTTTACCTTAAAGTTATTTTTTATAAGGATATTATCCAATTTATATAAAGAGAAATGGAGGCCCCCCCAGGCACAGGGGCGCGATGCGCAATAAGCGCGACGATTATGAGTTCGATTACCACTTGGTACGGTTGGGCGAATGGAATATTTAATACTTTCATTACCCCGTTCTGTTAACACGGAAAGTGGGAAATATAAGTGTTTTAATAGGAACGAAATGTCTAAACATTAGGTATTCAGGTTCCTTCTGTCGTCTACCCCCCTCTATGCGCGAGATACAGCGTGAAGCTAAAAATATAAACATATATATATACAATTAGATTTTCACTGATACGATCTCGTGGTAAAAAATGGCCTTACTCGATAAATAGAAAATAGGATTCGAAATTTTTTTTCCGACAATTTTTTTCAAATCCAACCAGTACTTTCTGAGGGTCCCTCTAAGAGTTTAACCAAATAAACCTTTCAGCTTCAGAATATTAGAATAAATAATTATATTTAACTAATATATATAGGTAACTACAACAATATCAACATTTATAATTTTGTAGTAAGTAGGAACTATACAGTGTAATCTCGTTCATCATATTTGGAGAGCATGAATGACGAGGGCGGACTGGTTGACCTCACGAACTATAACACACTCAGAGTTAAAGTAACTTCTTGACGACGATCCTTTGGGCGATAAATCTAAATTGATTTTGGTCACTTTGACGCGACACCTTTTATTTATATCGGTAAAAGAATACTCTCAAGAAAATCGGGAATCATATTATTGATTTAAAAGTTTACGTATTACGTCCGTATAACAAGGCCATATTGAATCCATATGGAAACAGTATGTGCTGAGTTTCGGAACCTAACGCCGCAGTATTTCTTGTTAGATTCTATAATTTTAAAATTTAAATATACAACCGTAGGAGATTTAAATTTAAAACCACCCTGTCAAGTTTGTTATTAATAAGACGCTATTATTATTATACTAGTACTTCATATTATGATTACTTTAACGCTGATCATTAAGTACATATCAATTAAATTTTTCTCAATTAAAGTTTTAATAAAATTGGTTAAGTTATTTTTTTTATTTTTTCACATATAAAAAAAGACTTAGAAGTGATGATTGAAGTAGTATAAGAAAGTGTAGAAGAAATTCTACACTTTCTTATACTACAGATACACGATACAACGCATAATTTGCAGCCTATTACATACATATTCATACCTGAGAATATTTTAGTAGTAAAGGCCATAGTGGCGCAGTGAATGTACACGTGCGGGCTATGGGTTTAATCTTCACACGGTAAAGTACTTATATTTTTAAAATAATTATTCTCACTATCCCGTTCTGGTAGACAAAGCATGGCGTTGAGTTACGCCACTCAACACATAATGTCTCTATATGTATCTTAACATTACGCCTTCTCTGCAGGAAAAGCTGGCTGTATTTTTATACTATGTAAAATTATTAAAATTGTAATTGTATACAGGTGATAAAACACATGATTAAAATTTAAGCTCAGTATATTTTAGTTAAACTACTTATAAGCATATCCTGTTTGAGCACATAGTACATATATATATATATATATATATATATATATATATATATATATATATATNATATACATATACACACACACACACATATATGTATGTATATGTATATGTATAAAATTAAATTAAATCAGCTTCACGCTGTATCCCACCCACAGCAGGGTAGGCAGAGGGAACCTAGTGTTAAGACAGTCCGTTCCCCACTTTCTGCCGACTTCTGGAGGAATTGCGTGTTGAGTGGCAGAATTCAACGCCGCGCTTTGCCTCGACACCAGAGCGAAGAAATGGAAATATTTCATCTTCTCGAGTGGAGATCGAACCCACAACCAGTCGGTTTTACAGTCACACTTTGTGCCGCTGCGCCACGACTGGCCTCATATATATGTATGTATTTACCATCAATAATTCAATGAATGTATTTTGATATCCTTATATTTGGATTTTACATTATTTATTGAGTTCATCGTAATCAGTATTATAAAAAGTTATATCATTACATTAACATAAAATACGCCAGAACAAGAAGCTTTTTATCATAACATCTAATCAACTCATACTATCAACACAAAACAAAACACAAATAGACTACCTAAATCCCTAAAAGCCTCTTTATAATATGAAGGAATCCTCAAGATAAAGATGTAGCTCGCTATTAC
Source organism: Heliconius hermathena (assembly GCA_013403705.1). NCBI lineage: Eukaryota > Metazoa > Arthropoda > Insecta > Lepidoptera > Nymphalidae > Heliconius > Heliconius hermathena. The sequence continues at coordinate 147,243 of JAAIXJ010001900.1, read as the reverse complement.
CGTACATTTTACATGTGATCCATCAAAGGCACGTATTAGCATTAGCTGGACGGACAAAGGATTTTAATTCAGTTATCGTACATTTTGTTACAATATGACTCTTAAATTTATCTCTTTTTCACATAATATTCACAAAGGGCGTTACGTGTGTTTGCGAATCCTCGAATCCTAATTAAGGATACCATACGTTGAGGGTTTAGATGGTTCTCGTTAGATGATAAAAGATTTATGAGAACATAATTATTCTTCATCACTTCATTTGAAAGTCCAAAAAGCTTATCTTTTCAAATAAATTACACCGCCAAATGATGATCTTTCTGCCATTTACCATTGTTTTACTTCGTCCGTACTTTTACTATGCGTTTATTGAGGTATTTAAGTCACAGAATGTGATAATAAAACTTTTTTTCTTAAAATTATAATACATTAAAGTGATTACGACTATTGAAGTAAGTAAGGTTAAGTGAATAAATTGAACGAGAACTTAATAGTAAAAATTTGTTGCGAGCAAAATACTCGAGTTGGTAAGCAGGTTATGTAGCGAATTAGTTGTACCAAAAGTAACAACAGAAGAAGTAAATAAATCAGTTTCACGCTGTACCCCGCACGCAGCAGGGTAGGCAGAGGGACCATAGTATTAAGACAATTCGTTCCCCACTTTCTGCCGGATTCTGGAGGCATTACGTGTTGAGTGGCAGAACTCAACGCCGCGCTACACCAGAGCGAAGTAAATGGAAATATGAATTTAAGTAAACATTTCATCTCCTCGAGTGGGGATCGAACCAACAACCAGTCGGTTTTACAGTCACTTAGTGCTGCTGCGCCACGACTGGCCTCAAAAAGTAAGTAATTAAAATAATGAAAATATTAGACAAGACTAAAAAACAACCTTAGGGATAAATAAATATAATACAAAATGGGTGATCTTATTAAAAGCATCAGCTATTGTCATTGAAAATACATTGTATGGTTAAATAAGCGCCGCCATTTTTATACACCCTTTCAGTGGAGTTTAAATTAAACCTCGTTTGTGTCTGTAATTCGGCAGCGTTATAAAGATAGGCCAAGACGCGAACAACCCGCCTGGAGGCACCCTACTGTGCTGATTTAATTAACAAGATATGGGTCTCTTTATACCAGCTCCAAGGGTACCTACCTACTTTTTGGGACGTCAGTGATCATTAATTAACTCTACATTAATGGACAGAACAACAATCTGTATGCAAGTTCACTCTGCATAGTTAACGTCATTCATCGCCCCAACGAGATTGCATTTGTAACTTCGTACTTAATCGATTAAATTTCTGATGTGAAATTGTATTGTTTTCATTATCCATTTTGTTCGGGACATTGTTTCCGCTCACGAACCTCGTAAATTATGAACTGTATGTTTTCCTGCAAGCCCTCGGGCCGAGCTTTAGCTGTGTTAAAACGAATTGAAAACCGGTAATCGAATGCGCGCAATGGGAGCTATGTCAATATTTTAAATTTAAATATCAAATGGAAATACCAGTTAATATTTATTTTACTGTATCCCATGTAACATCCATCTCTGTGTCGATTTTAAATAACGCAACTTGTTTTAAAACAAGAATATATTTTATTAACATCTCACCAGTTCTGTTACTGTGGATGTCCGTAATGCGTACATTTGCATCAGTATGTATAATGTATGTACGTATTCACAGTGCGATGCCTAGTATTATAAACGTTATATTTTCGGGTGTTTAGAATTAAAATTTAATATTTATATAAAGAATAGAGAAGAGATTGAGACCAGTCGTTGTGCAGGGACAAGCGTGTGAATACAACCGCGACAGGTTGTGGGTTCAATCCCCAATCGAAAAAATAAAATATTTAATACTTTCATTTCTTCGCCGCAAATACATCGTGAAGCTGAAAAAAAATTAAGAAAAAGAAGATTTATATAATATTTTGAAAAAAAAAAAATAAATATCAAGGTGAAAATGTAAATTGTCACGTTGATATAAAATTAAACGCCTAAATCATATTTTATGATGGAATATTAAAAAAAATATTTAGCACAAGATAAAGTACGTCGTAAGTTTGTTGTTGTAAAGGTCCTAACATCTTTCGCGTCATCTGACGACGCAGTTTGACGTTGAAATTAAAAAAGCGAAACAGCTGCTCACCTTAATTAGAATTTTCCGAATTATACAAAGTGGAATACCGCTGGGCGCAACTTTCGTTTTAGCTTAAATTTTACTGTTTTAATAAGATAAATTTGTTAAAATATAAGCTAATAAATATAAAATAAGTATTATATAAATATAAAATAAGTAACTTCCTGTAGTTATGTGTAATTTCAGTAAAATTTTGCATTTATATTTTAATTTAGAAATTAATTTATGTTTCTAAATAAAATGAGGCAAAAAATTAAAACATATTAAAGCAACAGTATTTTTAGATAACATTTCCTATGGAAGTTTTTACTTATGATTGCTTGAGCCAACAGGTGGCGTTGGCTAAAAGCCAGGCTTACTAAGCTGAACAGTTTTAAGTATTAGGTTTCAGGCATTAAGCTAGGTATCCGATCGTGCCTAATAGAGCTCTATTATGGTACGATAACTGATTGAAATACAGTATTTCGATAGCTTTATAATTACGGACAACTTAATTGTGATAATGATGTGGTTTATATATGCATTTTATGTATATTATATCTATAGTATCTATAATAATAAAAACAATTTATATGTTAAATATTTTATATAAAGATGTATCTTTACTATGGTTTATGAGCAAAAACAGAAAAATGTAATAAAGACTGGAGATTTATTATAAAGTTTTAACATAATAGTCTTTTTTTTTTTCAATTACATTTGGTTTTTTTAATAACACGTAGTTATAACATTTTGTATCAATATAAATAAATCATCATTGTGCCAGAGTTTCTTAGGTATATAACAATAGTAAAATATGCATTTATTAACATGAAATTTATTTTAACAACACAGAATAACATTTTACTGGGAGCTATTATATGTTATTTCAAGTTAAATAATACAACATTTCCAATAAGCATGCAAAATAAATATATTCAGTATGAACAACCATATTATCTTTCTTCTTGGTAAATATGATTGAAAAATATATATTTATTATGAAAGTTTATAATTGCAAGCAATTCCGCTTTATATCTTTTATCAGGTAAATGGTGTAATTTATGTTTAACGTATTCGTTGTTACGAGTGTGCTGTGTCTGTCATTCTGAACAAACGTAATTAAAACTTCATAAATATATTATGATTAATAATTATAATACTAAACGAAAATAGATACCAGTCGTACAAAATTAGTCTAGCTGACTAAATTAATTAGAACTGATAAATCATACGGCGAATGCTCAAAGCATTATAATCCGTCCATTTTCCGATAATCCACCTCCAATATGTAGTGTACAGCGCAATATTAACACATTCGACCTTTTGACAAACATATATATATTTGCTAAAGTTTTCTAGATATTTATATTTAAAACAAGTTCACAGTAACTAAGTTTGTTATTACAGAATTAAAGTAACAAACTGTATCACAAAAGTGAAAGTAAATAATTAAAAAAGTTTGAATATCCTCACGATGAAATAACAAAAATGATTTAAAAAAGTTGCCACATAAATAGATTTCTGTATTGCCAAATGATAATTCTAAGAAATTATCTTTGGGTAGTGTAAATTTGCAAAAATCTCCCTACAGAGATGCTAAGAGACGTCTTAATATATCATATATTTATTAATACATTATAACAAGATTCAGAGTTCAAGTTAACGTTCCTAATATAAAGAAACAAAAAAGCGTATCTTTTTACAACATGCAACAGTTGGTTAGCCAGTGCCAAAACATTACGTTGACAGTCTTTATGGCGCGCCGCCAAGTACTTACACGCAACGGCCTACGAAGCTGTGCTATAACTTTCGAGTTTTATCACAACTTTGCATGATAACTGGTGGATTTATGAAAGAAATATAACTTTAAAGTTAAAGTTTCAAATAAAAATATCAATTCTATGAGACAAAGGTAAAGTTTTCCAAGTGCATGCAACAGGCTACGAGTACCGAGACGTTAACAACATTTGCTGGCGAGCGGCCAAGTTCTTACACGCCACGGCCTACGTGGCACTGTTAACCTGTTACTTTTCAGTTTGCTTTTATCTATGCTGTTAAATGTCATTTTGCTTGGATAGTAGAAAAGAAATCAAATATTTTGGTATTATGAAAAAAACACATTGTAGAATTAATAGATAGAATTGTCTTATGTTTTTAATATTGTTGTTTACCTTCTAGCGTGATAACAGAATATCGTTAGTGTATATTCTGATAGTCCTACTCAAGTTATAAATGTAAAAATTTGTAAGGATAGATGTTCCTTCCACTTACCCGCAAAGACTTCTGAGGCTGTCGTGGCGCAGGAGTCAAAAGGATGAGACTGTAACGCGACGGTTGTGGGTTCGATCTCCACTCGAGGGAATGAATTATTTTTTCACCAAAGCAAAAGCCCGGCGTTGAATTTCGCCACTCAACAAGCAATGCCTCGAAAAATTCGGCGAAAAGTGGGGAATGGAGTGTCTTAACACTAGGATTCCTCTGCCTACTCTGTTGTATGTGGGAATTAGCGTGAAAAATGAAACTTTAAGCCAAGCCCTTAACAAAATTTAAGTTAGTAGTAAATGGCAAAAATTATAAGCAGTTTCAGTTGCACTACTAACGCTGTATACAAAATTAAATTTTATTTGGTTTAATTCTTGGCACCGACTTCAAACATACCAGTAGGTAGCACGTGAATTAATAATAAAGGTAGTCAAAGTATTCTAAATTACATAATTTTATTAAGGTTATTTTATGCTTCTAATTCTTGAAGTCGGTTGTTTTTAACGTAGTTTTTATAAAAAATATATATTTAATTTCTATAGATAAAAAGAGATGATGAAGATGTGTGTATAATATATTTATTGTTAAACAGGAATATTTTACGTTTATACATTGATGAATTGTTTAGTGAATGAACTATAATGCTAATCGCAATCAAAATATCAGATACATTAATTTTTATTTTATCAATACCTCTATAAAAATGGATCGAATGAAAGACTAAAATATTATGTTAAAGTAATATTTTTTTACAGAATCTATTTATGTACAAAAATTAAAATCAAAGTTCAGAAGAGAACATATTATAATAACCCCTTAAAATATATTAAAGAAAATCTTTTCATTATACTACGTACCGAGTGCCAAAGTCGTAGTGGTTAAGCGAGCGTATCGTTTCACAGTTACAAATTTTATTACTTTCTCCCTCCAAGCTAGATATATACTTAAATATATATATATATATATATATATATATNAATAAATTTGTATGTGATAATGTTTTTCATGACAATTATGATAGATAGAGGCCAGTCGTGGCGCAGGGGCACAAAGTGTGCCTGTAAATCGACTGGTTGTGGGTTCGATCCCCACTCGAAGAGATGAAATATTTATTTACATTTATATTTTCATTTCTTCGCTCTAGTGTCGAGGGGAAAGCGCGGCGTTGAGTTCCGCCACTCAACACGCAATGCCTCTAAAAAATATCGGAAAGTGGGGAACGGAGTGTCTTAATATTGTGATAGATTATTGAAATATTCTTATGAAATAGTGTTCTAAATATATAGAATACTAAAACATATGCTAAAATATTTATCAGCAATAGAAACGTATTCAAAGAAAACCGCCGTTGTTACTGAAACAAAATACAAATAAGTACAGGCTGAAAGTTATTCCAGTCGGTCGTTTTATCGGGAATCTTCGGAAACTTTTTAAGGTTTGATTTGTAACAAATCTTTGGTGAACGTTATTTACGTTTTTGCTGGATGTGTCAATTTTTTACGTTAAAACGATAGAAGAAAGCGTAAATAAAAATTACGAAATATCTTTCATCTACTTACTTGTTAAGCAAAAATCTTTAATATATATTACACACGTATTACATAGTGTTAGCACAGTGACAATCAGATTAAATAGAATGGAAACTTCTGTATTTCATATACATCTTTTATTATTAATACAAATAATATACATATTATGTATACACTGGCTCCAAATGGATATTTTGGATTATTTTCATATATACGACAAAACAACTTAAAATGAAAAATAACCATTTTTTAATAAAACAAGTCTCTTCAATATCCCATATATCCGTAATTCAGTTACGGCTTCACGCTCCCGCAGCCCGGAGTCTACGCTTCGCTTCGTTTGAACCCCTTAGCTATGTAGATATTTGGGAATGTTTAAAGAGTTCGACGATTACGAAATGCTATTGCGATTTAATACTAGTAGGTTTGAGTAACATTGCGATTCTAAAGTTCCTATTATATTTAATTTACCCTCGTAAGTCAACGGGAAGTACCCTAGATATAGGTTAGATTAGGACATGACAAACTTTAGTTTACAACAAATATAAGTTATTTTTAGATATGATATTAAATTTATTTATTATAATTTGAATAAAATTTTAACGAGTTTAAAGATGATACCGGTGTACCGCTGCAGATTGTTTTATCTTTGAAGAACAATATTCTCCGTAGTAGTGGATAGCAACCTAGGAGCTTAGTGTATACGTATGCCAGCCACATACATGTTTATGACTTTGACGCTAAATCTTGGTCTCTAGCTAGAGGGCTTACCTAGATTGACTATACCATATTCTAGAACCTGGTAAGCCAATCGCTGGCTTTTTGCTTTTGTAAATGTCAGTGTGGACAATAGTATCTGACTCCACATCAGCAGGTTGCGTGTTCAAATCACGTCGGGGTCACCTATATGGGCAATAGCATCGCTGGGGTGCCATAGTCCTTATAAGTATCCGACTAGACACGTAGATGTTTTTTTTTCAACCGTATTTTCAGCTGTATTCCGCAAGATGATATTCTGTTCTCCACTTTCTGCCCCAATTCGGGAATCGAATAATCGTGCACCACGATAATCTAAAAAAAAAAAGATCTTTAAGAGAAACTTTGCACTGGGTAGTGTGAACTAACAGCCAATGGACTTAGTCACATATCGTATAAATGTAACTACTACGATGAATATCGGCGGACGACAGACGGACGGACATTTATTTAATTTATAAAATTGTATTTTTCTATTTTGCTCCTAAATTACAAGGAAGGGAATGAAAAACAGCTCAAACAGCAAAAAGCACTCCAATCCAAATAAGTATTAATTGTATCCGGAAAAATTAAGAAGACAAAAAAAATCTTTTTACTTCCTAACATTGACTAAGAAAGTTAAGCAGACGAAGCGTAGCTGAGTTTTATTAAAGAATTAAGACTTCTCTAATTCAATACCATGAAAAGGGTTCGACAATGCGTTTTTTATGTGAAAAAACTCTGTCCTCCTTTAAAGGAAAAGTAATACTGTATAATATTGCGCTTATCCATTCCATAGATTTGGGTTTTAATATCATTAAGATACAACGCCGGTCGGGGGACTGAAATGATCCGTGACGAAAACTCACCGGCGGTATCAATTTAAAATATTTACCCTCGTTAAATCCTTTAAGAGACAGACAAGCGTGACGTGTTGGCTTAAACAAATACAGCAAAGTAATTAGTACTTTTGCTGTTTTGTACTGAAGTTGCTGTATACAGTATACTTAAATATGTACATGATAATGCTCTTGTATTGTTATATTCGTTTGCTAATTTAATTTCAAATCACAGTTTGTTTAAAAATTTTATTTTCAAACTGAATTACGTATATGTTTGAAACATTTTATGAAAGAAGTCCCATTAAGCAATTAGTGCGCGGTCTGTTCTACGTTAAATCAAAGGTTTCCATTATGTCACAAAGAAAGTGTGTGTCTAAAAATGCAAAGGAGGATATTACGGTAAAAGCATTATGTTGCTGTATTAAATTATTTATATGGAAGGTTTTGTATTATTCTTTATATTTTATAATTAAAATGTATATAAATATATGGTAAGCCAACGTTGTGAAAAGCACAGACAGTTCAAGTGATTTACAAAAAAAATTCTTATCAATGTTTACTATGGATATGAACTGTCATTTCTCTTCTTTCCACGTTTCTTTAGAATACTTTAATATTATATTATATGTTTTATAAATAAATACTAAATTCAATTTGAAATTCTTACATCATTCGAGTCCTAGATGCTTGTGATACTTTATAAAACGCATACATACCTAAATTGAATAATCCATATTGAAATATCACGTATTCTACAGCGAACAATTGTCACGTAAATTTTATATCTTCTAGGTAAATATAGTAATCCCTTTCATGAGAGCTATAAACGCGGTGTAGTGATACCCGTCATTGCTATTACCGGTGCCATTGTAGACGGAGCATTGTGTGAGAGGATTGCTTTCTCAAGAAAGCGCAGGAATTGATTTTAAATTTTCTTCCAAGAACCTCTGAGAACTACGCAACAATAGCCCAATGGCTGGATCGAACGATGGAACATGTGGTATCTTCAATAATTAACTGTTGAGCCTCTTACGTAGAGATCAAATAAGATTCTAACTAAACTTATTTCTTAGTCTCGCTTCTCATTTTCCAAAGTCAATATAATACGTTTAGTATTGACGTGAAAAGTTTTACAATATTCAAGAAATAGCGGTGCCTGATTACAAATTTATTAAAATATTTCAAGCTTCTAAAAACACTTCTATTTTTTCGCATTTCATACAAATTAATAATTAATATTTTTTTGTGAAAGGGATTCGCTGAAAAATAAATGTAGTTCACATTGCTATTTCTTAAAAAGCAAAATATCCTTTGTTCTGTAACGTAATGTAAGATTTTATAATACGACTCAAATTATACAATAGCCTACAAAAGTCGTTAAATTATATTAAACTACAACAATGCACTACGAAAAATAAACCCCAGGTGATTTCACTGTAGCTACGTATGTCAGTGTATATCCACATACCACATACAGAGTAACGAGAGGGAATACTAAAGTTTAGTGTTAAGATAACGTAACGCCATTGTAATACTTCGCCATATCCACATTTTCATATTCATTGACCGTAAAAATATTTTCTATTTTGCGAGATTGAATTTCGCTAACATTGTTTGTAGGCGCGCCCCAGGTAGAGAGGACCACGATTTTTATTTTATGGGAACACAACACTTGCTCATCTCTGTTATAGTTTTTGTCGGTATTTACGGGAGGCGTCATTTGTCCAACACACTACCTAATAGGTATTGAAGAAATTTTAACTATAATAAGTTAGCTTATACAGATAGATATATAACTATACATATAAATTAAAAGCTTTTGTGCACTTTTTTTAGATGCTTAATAGTTTTCAAAAATAATATCGTGGGTTTTTAATGTATTAGTACCCTTTCTATTGGTCATGGTAACGCTGGTGCAATACCCACCTGACGTGTTTTTATTAAGTTTCGTTTCCATCCAAGACTCAATACGTCAGATCAATCATCCCATTCTCTGTATACACCACTAGAGTTCCGACGTTGCAGGGACCCGATGAACACATTTTTTTTAATTTAGTCTACTATTCCTTAATATAAAACAGTGTTTTTAATAACTGAACTCCTTCAGTACATCACTCATTTAGTGCAAATAATGACGTGATTAATTTTAAAAGTTAAAGTATTTTTAAACTGTAAATACGTCGTTATTTTATGATGTACAAATGTAATAATAAACTTATTATAATAAAGTAAGTTTGAAATAGGATGTTCTCGTTATTTTACTTTTGATTATAACGTTTGCTTTGTACTTTGTTTCTAGTCTGTCGGAGAACCTGAAATCTAATAATCTTAACACATTTTCAGTTATTCAGTTATTTACATAATAACTTCAAGGTAAATAATTATTTAGAAAAACTATTATATAAAAATTTAAAAGAGGCAGAGGGAAAGAAACTCCGTTCCCAGCTTTCCACCGAATTCTGGAGGTACCCAATGCGTGTTGAGTGGAATTTAACTAAATTTATATTTTTATTTTTTAGCAAAATAAATTATAGCGTGAGATTTTAATATTTGAAGTTATTCTTGGGTTTAATTAGACAAGATTCTATGACAAGAGAGCGATAACGCTCTATTGACGATCTAATTTAAGTATATTATAACAAGTATATAACCAAAAATATATTATATTTCAAATATATCTAACAAAATATAACTTAAAATGACGAAAATGAAAATATAGCCATACTTACATTTGGTATTACAATAACGATGACATTCGACTGAGGCTTACTGAGGTAATTGAAACTAGATACAGACGGCTAACAGAAATGAAACCACAATAAGCTATTAGGAAGGTTAGGCAAAGCGATTCGCTCTAATTACGATGTATGCTAATCACCAGTGGATTAGATCAAAGCAACACGAAATAAACAAATCAATCAAGGTATTGGATGAGTATGGTATTCATTTTAATTGTAAATATTTAACTTTTTATTATGAGAGTATTGTAATATTTGTGCACAGATTATTTTAAGTGATAATTTTAGTTCACGTCTTCACGCATCTTCTTTAGAATAATTCGTATGTTAAGACACAACTTTCCTCACTTCTAGACTTTTTGAGATATTGCGTGTTGAGTGTAGGTCAATAAGTCTTATTACCGAGAGAAGGCCTTTTTTCCTCCAAATGATAATAATTCATATCTCTGAGTGGGAATCAAACCTACAACCGTCACGTATACAGTCTTTTCACATCGTCTGGTGTGCCGTTGCGCTACGAAGGCCTCAATATTAATAAAACCAAAAAACTTGTTATCTACGTATTCTTATTAAGCAAAGGCAGGACAATCGTACGTATTACGTACATTTTTCACGTTAAAATTACAAAGAATTAGTTTAATATTGATGAAAAATCTGGTAAAATAAACGTATACTTTAGTATCTTTTTTATAAAAAATACTTTGATACTGCCCCGAACAGTATAATATTTAGTTTGTAATATATTATTCTCCACCATATTTCGTATTTTATTCAATATTTTCCATCCGTTTCATATGACTATTATTTACACGTATGGGCGAGTGTGCGTTGCGTAAGTATCAATCTCAATTAATTAATTATCATTATGAACCAAGATTTAAGTATAAAATTATTATATGGACCGTTTTATAGTATTGTTAAATGACGAAATATAAAAATAGTCAATAAATTTACAGATTAAAATATTGTTCAAAACTTATAGTAATATAAAACTTGTTATTCGTGGTTGGAACTTGTTATTTTATTTAACACGTGTTTCGTGGTGTTTTTAGAATTCACCTCTAAGTGCAAATAAGCCGGCGAAACTGCGCGCGCCCACTAGTATGTAGTATTTATCTATGCGATATGACACTTTTTGTAGATTACCTAAATATTATTTTACTTCAGCCACAACACGCAAAGGAAACTCAGATTACGCAATTCCGTTTACGCCGTTCCGTTCCGTTGGCAACATTAACATTCATACGTCTTATGTGAGCGCGTTCCCTGATTCCATATTAGAGAAACGCAACATTCGTGACGTCATTGTCTCTCCACATTGTATACTATTCACCTGCAACTCCTATTGTCCGTCCGATTGATTACAATCCCCATTCAACGAGTATGTACTAACGGCGCATGTACGACAAGTAACGATATTCGTGTATATACTATATGAGGCTATTATGTAATTTAATACATAGCTTTAAGCCGATTAATATTGCTTATTGTGTTTAATGGTCCATATTGTTATTAGCTCCATCCCCTCACGCAAATGTACCATTTTTGAATTTAATTTCATCATTTGTTATTCAGTTGGAAGCATTGCTGTAATGTTAATTGATTGCAATAATTACTATGTGCATTATGTAATTTGTAAAGTTTTGTTAGTTTGTTTTAAACCTGAAATATTAATTGCTTTGTATATCTTATTAGGTTTGAATTCTGTTTTAGATCAGTTTAAAATTATTTTAAATTGTTTTCGCAATAACGTTCATAAATAATAAATTTTACAGTACCGGCTAGCTTATTATCAATTGATGTTTGCTAAGTGGATCCAATTGAAATAAATAAAGGATTGATAATTTCGGTCGCTTCATAATAAATGCCTAAATCAAAATGAGATTTGCCTCAAAATATAGTACTAAAATCTATAATAACTTGAGTACGAAGTGTAGGACGGGGAGGACCAAATTGCCCTTATTTTTCTCGAAGCACGAAATTCACTAACTTGTTGTGAAGAGTTAGAACCAAACTCAAAGGATACATAAATCTGCCACCATATTAACATCAAATATCTCTTTTTAAGTTGGATACAGGATTTATTAAAATAATATAATATGTTTTTATTATAATAAAAGCAACATTATAAATACAAAAATATTTCCTAAACTCATACCATGTTCATGACATTCATTAACATCAACCATTTCTTAGCATTATGAACAAAAAACAGAAGAAACCGACGTATGATAAAAAAACAAAAGAAACCGACGTATAATCCGCTAAGTGTCTAATACAGAATCAATGAGGTGACAAATTTCCGCTTTAACTTACGATCATCTTCCATCAACTTCATAACTCATCTATTCAATATCTTAAAAAATCGTGGCACGACATTTTTTCCATTAGTTGGCACCCTCGGGATAAATCGGCGACCTGTTGCGGGTGGAACGTGTGCCGAGGTCTCATCTCGCGATTTACTGGAGACCAAGAAAATTGTTCTTTTGTTTACTTTACCACTTCAGAGGTGTGTCTTCGTGTTTGTGCGTGATTTTTTCTTAAGGAAAATAGGCTTAGCTAAGAAATTTTGTAGAATATTTATCTATCAATATTATTTGTGGGTTATAAGAATTTGTCATGTGTCACGTGTCACTTTTTTTTTATTATAATTAATAATAAATAATAATCTGTGTTGTATATATTCTTTTATTTTTTTCAACAAGTACCTATCCCTTTTGTTTAACGTAATACTTGTGAGTAAAAAAAATTGAATAAAACTTATTAACTTAACCATTAGTCAAAAATGAGGCATATTGTCAAAGTTAAAAAATAAATAAAAAAAGAAATATAAAATACATTATTTTTAATACAACCACATAAACATAATGAAAATAGATGGTGATGATGAAAATAGATGGTGAATTCAATAGATATACCATATAAATATTTTGTACCAAAATTTTACTTTTGAAGATATAAAACTTAATTCCGAACATTACAAGGCTTCCTCATCTACTATACCTGTCATTAACAAAGGCAAAAGATGAAACAAAGATTTGTCCAGCATTGAAGAACCTTTCTGACATGAAAGAGACCAAGAGCTATCGAAAACATCGAATAATACCTTTACGGCATATCGATCACGACAGATTTGATTTTCTTACAATTCTTCTATAAAATGTACAATGTAGATAAATAATACTGCTGTTTATATTTTTCTTACTTTATGACCATTTTCATACTACTTCTATTTATTATAATATCGTTCCCATTGATATATAGAGCAAAAAATTTAATACATTACTTGAGTTGCGGAACATAACGCTGTTTCGTTTGAGTGGGGTGGGAAAAAGTTTATTATTTGTTTATTAAGTGGAAATCGGAACTTACAACATAAAAATTACCAATACGTTTTTATTTAGATTTACGTCGTGTCCTGCACATAGCAAGGGAGGCAGAGGGAACCTGGGAACTTTTGTGCTAAGACCCGTTAAGACACTTTAGTTCCCGACTTTCCGCCAAATTCTGGAGGCATTACGTGTTGAGCGAAACTAAACTCCGCGCTTTCTCCTTACCAGAGTGAGGAGGAAATTAAAATAATAAATACCATTAGTTATAAGAAATACATAAAATTTATTACAATTAGTATAAAACGACTAAATTAGGAATCTATAATATAATAATATTACACAATTAGATGATTGCGGTGACGTCCGGACGCGACGGCTTAGCGTACTGTTGAAATGAACACGTGAATATTTGATAACATTACACTTGACCAACCGATACCTAGCCAGATACATGCTGAATTTATATTTTTCGTATTGGCATTTGGTATACTACCTGTGTATATTTCATATGACAATCTTATAAAAGATATTAGGAACCTTGTGTTATACAATTCGTTGCCATTAAGACACTTCCGTCCCTCACTTTCCGCCGAATTCTGGAGGCATTGAGTGGTATATGGTGGAATTCAACGCCGCGCTTTGACACCGGAGCAAAGAGATCAAAATATTAAGCATTTCATTTCCTCGAATGGGAATCGAACCCACAACCTATCACGTCTACAATCACACACCTGTGCCTCTGCGCGAAGACTGGCCTCAAATCTAACTTTAGAATATTACAACGTTAAAGCTTCAAAAGCCACCACACCTACTTTTTTATTCATCTCATTTAATGTAGAATCTCGTACAATCCAATTAAGCAGATACCGTGGAAATCTACTACAAAGATCTTGTAATGTGAACCAGGCTGCTTAGTAACCTGTTCCCATTTTACTTACATTCACATCTAGAGCAATTCAATGTGAAACACCTGTGATCATTTACGATGTGCGAACATTGTAGCAAATATAGGAATTAATATTTTATTGTTATACTCTATGGCGAAATGGACTGGGTAGTGGGCAATAAGAAATTTATGTATGCATTGACTAGTTCAGAAGCTTTTTGACCAAAATGTATATCTATTTTTTATATGAAATGAAAATGATAAATGTTTCATATCTTCGAGTGGAAATCGAACCCACAACCTGTCGCGATTACAGTCGCACGCAGTCACTTACAATAGTTTATTTAGTTTTCAGTTAGTACTTTTTCAAGCCATCAATGCTTGTATTTTATTCACGAATGTAGTCGGTTTACCATAAAATCGTATATATAGAATAGTAGCTTTTATGTATCCACACATTTTATTTTAACGAAATCAAAAAAAACTCAATTAATTTTCGAGTAAATTCTCGTATTAAGCTCCTTTATACTAGCGGCTTATATATTTACTGCAATATTACTTATCTAAAATAACTTGGATATTAAAATATATATATTTTTTTAATTATTTTTACCGACAGATAATCGGTAAAAATATAATATTAAGTATTAATATTTTTTATTTAACAAAAGAAAAATAAATGTTGACAGACACATTACACATATAATAAAATAGTAATAAATCATTTAACTCTTCAAAAGAATAAAGAATCGCAACGCCATGTCACCATCTATAAACATAACAGAACTACATTCAAAACAAATATATGAAACGAAACGTAACTCAAAACCACTCCAGATATTAGCCATTCTTTTTAACTTACGTACAGTCTGACAAATGATTATTTAGCGGGAGCAGGTGTCTTTACAAGTCGTGGTCGCTAAGATATATGAATCAAGACGTACAAAGCAAAGGATACAAAACATATGTAAGTATGTATGTATGTATGTATATCGTTTATTTCAACCTATACAATATTATGTACGAGGACGGGATAATTTATTTAAGTGTGCGTCTCAAGTTAATTAAGAAAGTAACTTTTGTTATCTATATGTGTATTGTTTCATAAGGCTTAATCTTTGCTGTAGAATAGATAATTATAAAATTTATTCTTTATAGCCAATTACAATATGTAAATTAAACTAAAACTTTGATATATTGAATATTTTATCAATTTAAAAAAATACATTCATAATAAATGAAAGGAAAGAAAACAAGTACGTTCTTGTTAAATTTAACTTATATTTTTGTTATATTTTTAAGTCATGAAACCACTCTAAGAAAGTGTCTCTAACACCGAAGCTGTGATTGTCTAATCTAAAACTTACGTTCGTGTCTAAAAGCGTAAACATATGAGTATGTACGTATAAAACCTACCTAAGTAAACTGATCTCGAGCAAGCAGGTAGCAAAGCGTAGGACAAACCACTAAAAGAACACGTTATTTTCCGGACACATCAAGACGTTTAGTGTTGGTGCAGAGTTATTAGCGATAACTTCAGTCAATTTAGAATTCTAATATAATAACTCCTAGAATTCTAATATTAAAAATATCTTAATTTTCATAGTTCATAAAACTTAAAATGTAACAAGTACCTTGAAAAATTATTCAAATCAGTTCAGTTTAAATCAGTGGGATCACAGATTGCAGGTACCGTCTATAAAATTGACTAAAAATCCTAAAACATGACAAAAATACAAGATGAAAAAAAAATCGACACTATTTGAACAGTATTTTTTATCAGGCAAATAATATTCCACGCATGTGTCATTAGGATTTCATACACCCTTTGTCATACATTATTCATATTTGACATGCAAGGTTGTAAAATCGTAAACAACATGAATTCGTTATATTTTTTAGAAATAATGTAAAAATTTGAACGTAGCTAGATTTGAAACCACTAAGCTATTCGTTCTCGTTAAAATTCTTATACAGTTATTACAACTTGTTTCATTATAAGCCGCTACGACCACAAATGGCAGTACGTAAAAATTTTAGAAAACGTATTAAACTAAAAATGTTAATAGCAAATTCGTTATTTCAATAAAAACCTATATGCTTAAAACATTGGCATTTCATTTCAAGAATTCCATGTTATCGATGTAGCAAGTCACTTCCCTACAAGGCGGGCGGGTAACGGGCGGACGATTAGCCGTGGTGTTTCTCTGGCCGCCCTGGAAATGGAAAATAAAGGCCGTGTGACATGAGCGGTTGTGCTTTCTTTACACGAGTTACAATATGTGTTACTTTAGAATTTTTGGAACTTTTGCGTCTTTTAAGCGTACTTAGGTATTTGGTATTTATGAAAATATGTATATTTAGGCGAAAGTTAAAGTCAAATCAAAGTATCAATATATTAATTATTTACCATACGTAAGACGGAAGTTTAAAAATAGTTTTTATCATACATAAACATAAAAAAATTAAAATACATCTAAATAAAATAAACCGTAAAATAACGATCGACGAGCATAAAAAAGTTCCCGTAATAGTAAATATAAAATATAATTATTTTGGGGAAGTAATGACGTTATGGTTGTGGGCGTTACAGCGATAAACGATCGCCGCCTATTGACGCGCCGCCCACTGCAAACATTGAAAATGCTGATTTATTGTTCTGATTCAAATGAATAACTAGCATGTGTAACTGTAACTAAAAGAGATTTAATTTAAATTAATATAGCTACACTATTATTATTTTCTTTTGTTTTTTTTTTTTGTTTCTTTTTTTTTCGTTACAAACAGTATAAGTAAGTAGTAATACGTAACTTTGAAAATTATGTTTTTTAATTTCATTTCTGAGAATGGAGAGTTGTTCACCTAGTTGTTTATATTTAAAATCAGAAGTAGCGAATGCCAGTAAATATTGTTAAAACAACCATTTTAAGCGTTGATTAATTATAAATAATTACAAAATCCACTTAATTATTGAAACGTTTTTCTAGTTAACAATTCCATAATGGAATTACGAATTATTTTTATTATTTTACAGATGTAATGTTAACTATTAGTACCTTCAAGTATTTCTTATATTTTATAATAAGTATATATTTAACAAAAAAATTCTTGAAGTGAGAATTGAATGTGTAATGAGTCACACCAACACATCAAAAGTTTTCAAGAACAGTTACTGCATTTAACGAGCGTACTCGCGCAAATAATTGTAAGTTTTGTTTCTTCTTAATCAAAATCAGGTCAGAATTTCCAAAGTTACGGCGTTGTAAAAGTTCACCACTTTTTTTCAATTTGCGTTCCTTGGCACAGTCGCTATGTGACGTCACGCAGCGACTGTTATATCCGATTACGAGTAATACAGTGTTTTTTAACCATTTTATTTATTTACTATAAAAAAACAATTGAATTTATAGAAACCGCAAGAGAAAAACGAGCCAATGTATGAAGTTGTTCGCAAGCGCCGACTGCGTCAAGACGCAACATGACGTTGCCGCTGAGGCTGTACTTTAATGTTTAATATCTCAGTAGTTTTCATAGAAAGTAAAAAAATAAAAACAGATTCTTTTTCCTCGGGTTACCTTTTAAGGAAAAAAGGAACCCGTATAAGATCACTTTGTTGTCCTTCAGTCTGTCTGTCTGGCTGTCAATAGCCTTTATGTCAAAAACGCTTGGAGGGAGATATCAAGTTGAAATTCAAACCATATACTCAGATCTACAGTCACTTAATTTCTGTAAAAAAATCATACTTCTACATTTCCTTAAAAACAAGATATTGCCGTTGCCGTAAAAAATAATATGATACTTTCGGTTGACCTAGAATTATAAAATTTGGCAACTAGCATTACAAGAAGTTCAGGTAAAAATCTGAAAACAAGACATTTGTGGTTAAATCCTAAAAAAAAAATAATTTAACAATAACGCTGCTTGTTCAGGTGAGGTATCAGATGAAAGGGATCTAGCTAAGCTAAGCTGGAATTTCAGAAAAAGCTCGCGACATCCAATTTTTATACGCAACCTTCGGTGGGCGTGCCCGAATCGCGCTTGTCTGGTTTTTTATATATACTAATAATAAAAAACATTAGTGTGGCTCATTTCACGTTAATTTAGACTTATTTTACCGCAATCATAACAAAAATAATAATTTGGTACAAATAATATTTAAAAAAAAGAACATAAACTACTTGCTCTACTATACTTGCCCGTCAGAACACTCGCAGTCCGAGTTAAACATCCAAGTAAAACGCGCGTTCGAACGTGACCGCTTTATTTATGCAGATGTCCCCTGTCCCCTCTTGTCCCCTCACTCGTGTGGGGACGTCCTGGGAAGAATTCAACTAGCGTCTCCTAACGCTCTTATTGAACACAAACAGAAAGCCCAGGACTTAGTAAATATTTGGTATACACATCACGCTGCCGCTTAATAAAGATTACGAGATTATGTTACGTATCGCCTTGACCTAGCCCTCTTAATGAATAAAATCGATAAAAATGTGGATATTTTTTTGCTAAAATGTATCTACTTTACGTAGTTTTTTTGTGAATATTAGACTAATTGTCCATTTTATACAAAAACCTAAAATTTGATAATAACAAATATTTATATTATACTTTAACTCTTCCGAACAATACAAGATATAGATAATATCTAGTGTAGATACACTCCGGTATCTATTTATTTCATCTTAAAAATATTCCGTGTAAATAGGCCATAAGGGCGTCTACTAACTACTGTCATTATATGATTATCTACCCTAATACACCTGTATCGTCATCATATTTATATATGTATGTCCAATGCACATATCTCTAAAACAGGCGCCAGAGACCTACATTCGGTTTAATAAACACGATTTATGAGCGCGGCGTAGTCGGACGTCTGTCTCGAGCACTTAACCGCCATAATATTCATAGAGAAAAATCATAGTTTATGACTAACAATCTTTTCAGAGAAAGCTTCTTACGCCCGTCCCGAGAGAGCTGCAACGCATTAATATTACTTACACTATAAATAAGTTTTATTTCATTATTTTCGGTAAATATAACGTGGTGCTATCTTTAACTGAGAAGCAAATATAAATATATCGAATCGAATACTTTTAATTTATCGTATTATTGTAATATACATACGTAGTTTTTCTTTATCAGGAAATATTTATCGATATGAATAAATATATTAAAATTGGTTTTTCTTAAACTTAACTTCACGCTTTATCCCTAGCGGACCAAACGCTACAAATAGCTGCGTGGTTTTTTAATAATGATATTTTTTTGTATTCTATATAGGTATTTTTTTAAGGAAAGAGAGAAGGCAAACGTGCGACACGCACAATATAGGTACTTATTATACATTCAGCATCCTCGTGGCCAGTCGTGGCGCATGAGCACAAGTGTGTGACTGTAAATGATACAGATTGTGAGCTCGATCCCCACTTGAGAGAACTAAATATTTAATATTTTCATGTCTTCGCTCTGGTATCGAGAACGCGACGTTGAATTCCGCCACAAAACACGGAATGCCTCCAAAATTCGGGGGAAAATGGGAAACGGAGTGTCTTAATGTTAACTTTTCTTTGCCTACCCTATCATGTGCGGGATACAACGTGAAGCTGAAAAAAACATATTTATTAATTACATTTCACAAGAAACTATATAACTATAAGAATGGTCTTTATGTCAAACCAAAACTAATGTACATCCGCTGTATATTTTATTTTTTATTACTTGGTTAAGAATTTAACGTTCCGATTATATCATGTTTAATAAACATAATTATTTGTCTGTTTCCATCATAAAACCATGCGTAGGTTATGCGTAACAAAACGATTATAGAGACCTTTTTGCGGATAATATTTAATTGCCTATTACTGTTAACATTCCCTGTAGGATGTAGCTCATGATATTATATTCATAGGTAATTATTTTATGAATACACACAGAAAGTCTTACTGGTGATGCGATTATTGGTGATTATTGATGATATTGTTCTTCTCCTGTAGGTATCTTAATGACTATATTTAAAAAAATTAAAACTCTAATGTATCAGTATAAACGTTATTTTTACATATTTATATATACACTCTCTCTTTTTCGTATTTTATTATTAATATTATAAAGCATGAAGAGCTTGTTTTGGTGAACGTGCTTATCTCTGAAAGTATTGGTACAAAGTTGAAATACTTATTGTGTTTTAATTCACAGCCGCCACGCAAGAAATGCTGTTATATGTTAACGTCAAGAAATAAAAAATAAAAACACAAACACATACAATCGCACCACAGGAAACAAGTGCACACGTCTATATAAACGTGCACTCATTTGGACACAAATGTAATTATACATTAAGCCCGGTAAATTCGAATCCGCACATGAGAACACGTCTACATATATAATATGAACACACATCCATCCACGTGGTAATACATCTACACATGTGAATACACATCCATACACGTGATCACACATGCACACATGTGATCGTATATTGGATTACACATCCACATATAAGATTAAATACCTATATGTGATATCACATATCCATACCTGTGATCACATATCCACACAAATGATAATACTCGTACATCTACACGTGTACTCAGACATCCACATATTCACACATCAACTCGTGTGATCGTGTGTACATGTATTTGTTACATGTACACATGTGATCGCACATCCACACACGTGAGCATAAATCTACACACGATTTATCATCTACTAATATGATTATACATTCACATATCCACAGACATCTTCTCAAAATCCACAAATACGGTCACAAATCTACTCGTGTGGTCGGTCAGACGTCTATACAAATAATAATATGATTAGTAGGTCAATTGTATATAAAATATATATCTATATAATACAATAAAAAATTTTGTCCCAGCCAAAGCACACACACATTGCCAAAGTCTAAGCATTCTCAACCAATCAGGTATACCTATGTTGTAGAGTAAACTCGATCTTCTCTATCCTACACCGAAATATTACAACTTCTGAATTGATCATAATATATTTAAAGAGCCCAATAACTAAATGACTAATGACTTTATCTCTAAACACTCTGGCTCGATCGCTGTATCTCGCGATCTCTTCCAAATTTATATATTCAAAACATTTAATTTAAAAAGTTATACCCGTATCTTAAACTTCTTCTAAAATGTATTATTAAATATAATTTAATGAGTAATAAGTACTGGTCGTCTCCTCGGGATCCATAAACTTTTTAAAAAAGAATATGTATTTTTTTTACGGCTTTTAATCACGTTTTATACACGTTATTTATATTTTTTATATTTTCGACATGTCGAATACTTTGTAGTGGTTTGTGGTTACGGTTAAATGGTATATTTAAAAAATTTTAAATTCGTTAACAGGCAAACATTTGATGAAAAAAATTCCGAAAGATATGATGAAATTGAAAACGCAGCTATGATATTCATTTTGTAATCGCTTATCGTGCTGTAGCAATAATTTTATTTCGAAAAAAAGAATTAGTTATGTTAATTTCTAATACTACACATGTGTAAATTATCTTTCAAAGATATTATAATAAAGTAAATTTATTTCATACTCGTAATAACAAAAAAAGGTTTTATTAAAGCTAAGAATTTAAATAACAAATTACATTCGAAAATATAAAAAGGTTAACCTAAAAATTATCTTTAAAGTCCATTTATGTACCTAGTAACCATAAATAAACAAAGCCTTCGGAATCAATCATCAACCTAAATCTCTATTAGCCCTCTAAACGTATAAACGTCTCTATGGACAAAATCCACAAACACATTAGACAGGTGCCCGCGTCACGTCATTTTGAAAAGGGAAAAGCTTAGGTATAAAGATTAGAAGCATTACAGTTAGTAAATCAAATAGTGGAATCACTTGTTGGTTCTACGAAAAATCAAGACTGAATAAATCTATCATTCAATAAGCGGGAGACGAGGCGATTTGTCATGGCGACCCTCTTAATGTTTTCGCGGGTCGCTTGTCTCCCTTAAGTTTCTTTCTTTTGTAATTTATTAAATGTGAAATCATCATTTTAAATAATTTGCCTGATATTAGAATGGGGAAATGAAGATTAATGTTATTGTATACGGCATAATTTCAGAAAATTTATATGTTTTCATTCCATTCTTACTTAAGTTTAGATATTTATTTTTTTAACTTGAAGATTTTTAACGTAAAAGTAAAGAAAACGTGTTGATACGGCATTGCAGTTCTCAATTTTCATCTTTCGTTTCCTGAACTCGTGTATTTTCCATATTTAGATTTTATATTTCAATAAACACGTTTAAATATATCTTTAATATAGTCGACTATAAATATAAATGTACGATATATTTTAGTACTATTTATTTACTTATCCAGTCTTGATTTATAATATGGAATACCTCGAAATAGAAAAGGGGTAAGAGATGAGTATTTGTGAAAACGTTATTAGCATGCAGAAACACGTAGGTAGTAGGTACCTTTATATATATACAATAAAGTATAAATAACTATGGTTTTTATGAATACGAATTATTCTTGCTGTAAAAGATAAATAAAATATTTCCGCGAGACAATGAATAAGTAAAAATACTTTAGTACAGTTAATACACAAATACATACATTGTTATAATAAAAATATGAATAAAATTTATGGGAAATTTATTTTTATTCGGCCCTATTTTATCTCGATGGTTATCTGTATCTATTACTCAATGTACCTTATTAGTTAATAATTTGCAAATTTTAATAATATATTACATATATTATAGAGGTACAAAAATATATTTCGGCCATCACACTTAATGAAGCTGGCTGTGGGTTCGATGCCCACTCTACAGGAGTGAATTATTCCCCCTTTTGGAAAGACAAAGCGCGGCGTTCAAATTCGCCACTGAACACACAACGTCTCGCAATTCGAGAGGAAAGTGGAAAATGCAAAGTTTTGATATTCTCTGCCTATCGTGCTATAACGGAAAAACAACGAAAAAACTTGAAATTAATGAAAAATGAAAAAAAACTTATTCAAAATAAGTGTATCTCTATTTTATTTACATTGACCACAGCACTATAGCATATTTACAAAGATATATTGTTACAATATCGTTATTCAATATACTTACATTAGTATATTCAATAAACATTATCTCCCGCTAACTATTACATATTAAATTAAACATTAACCACTACACGTTATGTATCCTGACGTGAATTGTCGAAGCATGAACCACAATCCATTTAGGTGTATTACGCTTGTAAGATAGTCCCAGCTCGCTAATAAATGATTCGGAGAAACCACATAGAAAGACATCTCATTTAATTGTGTACAAGCGCTAATATGACTATACTTATATATGTAGCTGTAATTATCATTTTAAAGTTCGTAACGGCGGTCGCAAGTTCGATGTTACTGAGGACAAATATTTTTCTAAGAAGTATTTAATGTTTTCACAAGTTATACTATTTTTTTTCAACTTGACGCGGTATCACGCGTAGCGGGGTAGGCATAGCGAGCCTTGTGTTAAGGCACTCTGTTACAAATTTTCCGCCGAATT
The DNA here is from genome assembly GCA_013403705.1 of Heliconius hermathena. NCBI lineage: Eukaryota > Metazoa > Arthropoda > Insecta > Lepidoptera > Nymphalidae > Heliconius > Heliconius hermathena. The sequence continues at coordinate 123,251 of JAAIXJ010001900.1, read as the reverse complement.
ATGCAGTTTCCGTCGGGTGGAATTCAGTTTGATGGTGGTACTCAACGCTGCACTTATACATACTTAGTAATCAAGTTATACTTAGTCGGCTTATACTGAACAATTGAGTGAGTGTCTTTTGATATTAAAAAGATAGCCGAGACTTTCCTTACCGCACCCTCCAAAGCATTAATAACTACCCTAAACATATCACCTTCGATTTGAAATGGTCAATCTAACAGCTACGGAAGGAGGCTACTTTGCTATTCTCTCTATTTTTATGAAGGGAAGAGAATAGTAAACAGTTAATTAGTAAAGTGTTGCCGGAGTCATGTTAACTTTAACTTAACACTAACACATCAACAGAGGACAACAACCATATTTGTAGAGATTTACAGGCGCATTCATTTCGTTAAAAGCCCCAGATTAACTTCATCCTTCCATTACAATGGCGGCGGTGTAATCCCACCAATAGTTATGTACCTATCCTATTGACGTTATATATAAAATGACGTTCACTCATACATTTTTACGCTAATTTTGTTTCGTTGGATTTCATTTTTTTTCGCCTTGTATTGTAGTTTTTGTTCATATTTTATAAAGACTATTTTTAGTTGTGGGGAATTTCAATTTTCATGGACTCGTAATGGAAATGGATGACAGTAGTGTTATCCAAGTACCACTGTGTATATGTACAATATGCATACATATTATGAAGATACGTATTTCCATGATTTTTTTAAAAAAATGTATAAAATTAACGACTAAGATTCTATGAGTCTGACAGTCTGCCTCTGAAACGCAAGAAATTTTCGCGATCAAATCAAACATATTAAGATATGTTTGATATTTGTTTAGAATCAAGTGTAAGCAGAATTAAATAAATATAGTTATGTATGTAGACAGAATTAATGAAGACCTTGACTGTTGGATTGTAGATCTAAACTAAAATTAAATCAGTATTTAACTCTACATTCTAAAGAGGAGCGAACTGTCTTTCACATTGTCAATTCCAATAAAATAATAAAACATAATTTCAGTTATTTTATTTGTCCAATTTAAATATTAACTACGCTGTTGTCATTGGTTACATCGCAGATACACAGTTTACGGTTTAATTAAAATTATTAAATATCACATGTGGTCAGTGGTTGTTCTGTGAATGATATTGATACTAATATGGCTTCGGGCTGGCATTAATAATATTCGTGAAATAATTTTCATTTCGAATGTATAAAGAGTTTCTCATATGAAAGTCCTGTATAAAATTTCAATAACATTAACTCATTAACATATGTGTACCGTAAAATTGTGTATTGAATTATAATATTTTTTTAATTTTTTTTTTATATTTATAATTAAAACACTTTATGTAATTACCTAGAAAGGAAAATAACTATGTGCAAACTAGATCTTAAAATCCTAGTGAAATATTTTTTGTCTGTAGTTACATCAATATATATGTACATTTTCATTTCGATATTATTAACACATCATCATACAAACCACTTAATTGACATAAAATATAAAAAATATAAATTTAATCTAAACGTTTAACCTAAAAATGAAATCCTTCCTCGAATCCCTTTTCATCGATTTTTACCTCTATATAAAAATACTTTGACAAGACTTTCCTTTGTTCCTCCGAGCGTATTTTTGTTTGCTATCCCGATTATCCGCAGATTTGCTACAAGAATGATAGATAAATAACATTATTTTACGCAAATATGTTACACATTCCTAAACTAACATCGCTGAGGGCCCTGGGGTCCTCTTTTCCGAGCTGGGTCTATATTACAGTTCGTTACGTCGACGCTAGACCATCCATTATTTTTGCCCCTTACATATTTTAATGCCCCCCAAGGAGATTTCCTTACCGCCCTCTTAACCATTTCCGAACCATTGGACGACTTAAATGAAACATTCAGAGTCAATCTTCAGCGCTGATCGCATTTTCTTATATATTTTTTTTATTTAACTTCTTTTAAACTAAACCTTTTACCTGCACATTTAAATTAAATAAGTGATTTAAGATCTTAGACTAAAATAAAATTTGGGTAAAATCTGTAAGAAAACAATATTAGGAACTTGATGTCGTCGTACACAAATGTATTCTAGGTCTAATCTCTCTTAAACAGTATCTGAAAGAATTTAAAGTTCCACGCGTCACGATAGTGAACGAGGCGAAAGAGGTATGCAGAGACCTCTGGCTACTTCGCTAGGGATAAAGCGTGAAGCTTGGTTTTATTTTTCTTTAATGATTTTAATGATATAAAACAAAAAAAAACTTTTTTAAGCCTATTTATAAAAGTAAAAAGAGAACTCAAGATGCTAGCGATGTGTAAATTTATACAAATTTAATATTTCTAACACAAGTTCTCCTCAAAATTGTCGTATTTGAAACTCTGAAGACTCAAACTCACTTCTTGTGAATAGGACAACCAATAAGTGGAAAGCTGAGTTCACTCCATCAATTGTCGATAAGATTTTAAAACTTATTTTAACATTATAAGAATCAAAAATAAACCTTTATTCCTTTAATACCTACATAATAATTACAAAAAGCTTTACGTTCTAAATATAATATACGAAATACCTATATTAAGATAATATATTTCGCATTATAACATCCCCCATAGCCTTATACTCGGTGCTGGGTGAATATAGATAAAAGGGCCATACAAAAAAAGATCTATTCACGTATGCTGTTTAAACAGTGAATAGAAAATTCTATACAATAGAACTGACAAATTACAATACAGAATATTCCATTTAAATAGCTGTGTATTCTACTCAAAGCGCTCTATAGATATCATAAGAAATGCATAAGGTCGCTGTGAGAATATAAAGACTCGAGATGTTATAGCAAATAATACATACATCCTACATCCTACATATCGTCGTTTCATTCGGATAGTCGATTTCAGATTCCTATCCGAATTTTTGATATGTGTCGTGAGAGTGCTGTGCTTTATAAAAGGGAATTAAATTTGGATATCCGAAAATAGATTTTTTTTATATTATTGATTTTATAAGGAACTGTTTATGGTAACTAGTGTTTTGTTGTTTCAATATTAAGGATTTTTATTGTTTTGATTTACTTTTGCTTAAATTATATGATGTTAATAAATACGTTATAGAATTATATGGAGTTATACTTTAGTTATATTATAGTGAACTAAAAACTTCAAACATAATTTATATTTATCGCGGTTAAACATATTCTGAAGGAAGAGTGTAGGTGTTAGAAAGTTTCACGCGTGTTAAGTACAAAATATAGAGCAAAAACAACTTGGCGTTCAGTAATATTGTTTTTTTCACCCTCACGTTACGCATAATAATACGCATATAGCAGCCGAGCCGATAACAGGCCGAGAGTACTTAGAGTTAAGACACTCAGTTCCCCGCTTTCTGCTGAATTTTATGACCACTACCACCACCACTCCAGTACTACTGCGCCACGACAGCTCCAATAGTAATCTTTTTAACACATATATACTAAGAGATATTTGAAGAATTCTTATAAAGCCTTTAAGGGGTGTGCTTCATAAAAATTTACACAAGAGTGGTACGACAACAAAGAATTTCATAATGCTCTAATTTGCCAACTTAAGGTATGTTTTAAGGAAGAAATTAATAATATTATGCGCTTTAATTAACCTTTGAGATGAAATTAATCAGACTCGAAATTGCTTTTGCAGGTGACGTAAGAATGCACGCCAAATTAATCCTTATAGCTTTAATATCGTGACGTATTTACAAAAAGGAAACACACTCGAACGAGGATAATTGGGTGTTTCGTCCTTTATTTTTAATATTGTTCTACCTTTTTTTGTGTTTTACTTGAAGATTTAGGTCACTAGGCAAAGGTATAGAGTGATTTATCAATATTGATAGAGGGTTTCCCCGAATTACTCAGGATAAGATGAAATTTTATATTTTGTGGTTCAGGCTAACGGAGTTGCGGGCTGGAACTAGTTCTGCTTAGTGGATAAGACACTCTGTTTTGTACATTGCAACATTGCATGTTCGGTGGCAAATCTCAACGTCGTCATAGTTCGTTCCCTGAATGGTGAATTTAACCCACAACCATAGCTGTTGCAGTCAGACGAAATGTTGTGTGACTATCACACAATATATCGTTATTATTAGTACAATCGTAACGTATTTTGCAAAGAAATCTTAATCAATTTACCGATGATCTCTCACACGTGTGACACGTGGGCTTGTCTAAAATATTTGTTTAACTTCACGCTGTATCCCGCATATTGAGTATTGATGGGTATGGCATGGATGGCAGAGTGAACCTTGGAACATAATGTTAAGGCACTTCTATTCCCCATTTTCCGCCGAATTCTCGAAGTATTGCTTGTTGAGTGGCGGAACTCAACGTTCAATTAAATATCTCATTCTCCCGAGTGGGAAACAAATCCACAGACCTCGCGTTAACATCTCCACACAAAAAGATTTGTTTAAAATAAATTTAGCTTAAGAAAGCCTATAATGATTTAATGTATGTGATAAACTCAAGGATCGCCAAAAGTATTTAAATAGGCTAGTTCGGTGAGGATAATATATGTTTACCTACGTACTATTCTATTATGGGATGGAGGTACTTGAAGTGTGTGTGAACCCATAGCGAGGTAATTTAGAAGGCATTTTTGATTCAAACCAGTTAATACATATTTACAATTTATCACAATATAGGTTCTTCTTTAGCTTCACGCTGCATCCAGAACGTAGCAGGATAGGCAAATTGAACTTGGAAACCGGAATGTTACGACACTCCGTTCCCAATAAGACATTTCTATTCCCTATGTTTACAATTTAAATATAACATTTGCAAAATCAAGAGAAGACTGCGTTTTTTATCTAAGTGTACATAACTTTGCAATATAAGTTTAGTTAAAATAAAAAAAATTGCAACGATGTGCTTCCGTCCTATTTAAGTTTAAAGGCGTAGGACAAGTTTGTCTGCTACAAAGTTCTTGAACTTACTGTCTGGTATAATTATTTGACCTTACAAAGTATAGGCCGATGGTGTATATAATGTATACATACGTGTTCCTGAATGAATAATATGGTTCAGCTTAAATAACAGATAGGAAAAAAGTACCTAGGAAGCCATTGTTGAGACACTTCCGTTCCCCACTTTCTGCCAAATTTTTGAGGTATTGCGTGTTTAATAGCGGAACCGAACGCCACACTATCCCCATACCTATACCCTAGAGCGCTCTACAAAAGTATGGGTACGATTCCCAATCGGGGAATGAAGTATTAAATATTTCATTCCCCGAATGGGAATCATATTCACAACCGTCACGTTTACAGTCGCACGTTTGTGCACATGCATACTGCATATACATACTACATGCATATGCACTATGCATACTACATGCATATGCACTATGCATACTACATGCATATGCACTATGCATACTACATGCATGTGCAGTATGCATATGCATGGCGCAGGGGCATGCATATGCATACTGTATATGCATGTAGTATGCATATGCATGTGCATGGCGCATGTGCATGGCGCAGGGACACAAACTATAGCATGCTATGATTAGCCATAACTACATAACAAAAAATATAATTCAATCCACAGACTAGGAATCGAAGCTATAAACGTCGCATTTACAGTCCGACGTACGGGACGGGAATCAACCTGCAAGCATTGTCTGTCTAAGACACTTCCTGAGTCAAATTAAATTAAAATTTATATACACTTTAATTAGATATTATTACTAAATATCTATACAGTATTGTATAGTGTATAGTCGCTTAAGTGAGAATATATTTTTAGGCTTGAGTAGTAATTAGTGAGAAGTAGATATGTAGAAAGAGTGTAAAATTTTAGTTAACAAATAATTATATTTAGTTAGGTCAGTACTACCGACGTTTTCATAACAACTATTGAGGCTATGTCCATCCGATAATTAAAAAACCTTGCTTGCTAAAGTCTATTTGAAAAAAAAATCTATCGCCAGTTACCGCTTCCTATCGTCGATACTAAATATATACAATAAAATACAAAATTATCAATTAATCACGAGTAAATATAATAAGACAAGAATCAAGACAAACAACGCAACACCTAAAACCTCCTTTTACATTGTTAAGAAATAATGATTATCCTGCTGGCAATAGTTGAAGCCGCAGTCACAAGTTTCAATCCTCCTACCCAAATTGAATCGAATAGCAACATCTCGATAGAAATTTACCTAGCACTAATATCTGCGGTATTACCCGAGATTACTCTTTAATTAATCAGAGCTCTGGTAAACTTGACACAAACAGACTGTGGTATGTAGGTTTGATGAGGTTACACGTACGGGTACGGGTATGCGAACATACTGTACTGTACCTAAGTTATAATTGAAATTGTGTTTGCTTTATTATTTAATGTGCGTGTCGCGCTGTATCCCGCGCACAGCAGGGTAGGCAGAGGGAACCTAGTGTTAAAACACTCCGTTCCCCACTTACCGACGAATTTTACAGGCATTGCGTGGTGAATGGCGGTAATAATAAATTATTCATTTTCTCGAGTGGGGATCGAACCCACAACCAGCCGCCTTTACAGTCACAGTTTGTGTCCCTGCGCCATGACTACCACTGACTGACTGAAAAATTTACTAATTAATACTAGGTTAAAATTATTAAAATTACAATGAAATACTAAAATCATAAAACTTTTGTATAAAAATATATAAGCTAAAATATACAGAATTCCCAAAAATATTGTTTTAAGCCTATAAAGTGACATTCAATTCAAGAAAATAAATATTTATTTGACCCAGTAAACATTGTAGCAGCGCCATCTATGAGCATTCAATGGTACTTTGAGCATACGGGTAGGCATATGCAGTGTCTAGAATTCAACCATTACAGCCCAACTCGAAAACGATTGCAGCGCCAACATTGGAAGCAGAATCTTAATGAACTTTTCAAGTTTAAGATTTCTTTTTAACATTATTCTTTAATTATTGTCCTCTTCAATAACTTACATATTTAGGACGATATTTTTAGCTTCATAGATTTACCTGAAAAAAAAAATAGAGATTATTTTTAACTATTGAATTTTATTATTATAATATAATATAAATATCCTTTAACCTCTTTTCTATATTAACAATATTGGACACGATAATCGGCTGCTTATGGGAGAGCACTTTAAAGTTTGAATTGTTCATGTTATTTTTATATAAGAAATGAATTGTCTGATTTTAGATTCCATGGTTGTGGCTCCGCCACTCAACATGCATCTCTGAAGCGAAGAACGGAGTGTCTTAACACTAGGCTTTTTGTCTACCCTATTATAAACGTTAAGCAAAGTTTCGTAGACACGCAGATTTTCAGCTGTAGCAGTAATCACGTAGCTTTCCGCCGAATTTAGGAGGCATTGCGTGTTGAGTGGCGGAACTCAACGCCACGCTTTACCTCAAAACCAAAGCGAAGAAATGAAAATATTAAATATTTCATTTCCTCGAGTGGGAATTGAACCCACAACAATTCCCTACAGGCGATAAAAGTGAACTTTGACAAATATTCATATAAAGATTTATATATTAATCTTCACACACAATTAAAAACTAATTTATATCAATTTATAGCTGTCATACATTTACATTAATAGAAAACTCGCATATTAGCTAATATAGTATTTCAAACTCTTAAAACATCTAAAAGAACGACGGGATGGTAATTGTTAAAAATGTCAGAAAATGTCTGTCTCTATCAACAAGGGAAAGAAGACGTTGAAAACTAATAAAAGAAGACGTTTAGGCGTATTTCGTGTTATAGGAAAAACATTTTCGTTATTCATCTCAAATTTAAATTTATACAGAAAAAATAACTATTATAGTTTGCTAGGGTCTTTTGAAATGATATAAAATAACTCGATTAAATTATTTTTACCTAAAGTTATTAGAATTATAAAAACAGAAGATTCAACAAAAACAAACAAAAGAAGTTCTGAATATTTTATTTAACAATTATTTTTGTCTGATTACTAAGAAAAATGCTTCATTCAAACTTTTACAAAAAATAATAATTTACAACCTTCGGAAAATTATCCTCAATATAAATTCATATTTTTTTCTTGTTGCAAAAGACTTCCAAAGTTATATCTCCATAAACAAGTCTCTTAATAAATAATAATATCAAATTAATTTTACTTATGAAAGCAGGATAAAGCAGCTATGTAAAACACAACGATCAAGCAAGATCAAAAGTTGTATTAGGGTAAACATGCTTTTACCTTATTTCTGTCTACTCTGTTTGACATGTTCGCTATTTAATTTAAACTTTTATTAGATTTCTTATATTTTATTATTGACTGAATATAAAAGGAAATAATTTTAAGGATAATATTTTAGCGTCGCTGCTCTGTTTCCTATGCCACTTTGGTTATATTGGACTTTTGAATATTAGACCAGATTTCTACTTGATAATTTTCGTTTTTGGAGCCAATCATGACGCAGGGGCGCAAGCGTGAAACTGTATAGGCGATAGGTTGTGGGTTCGATAGCCACTTGAGTAAATGATGTATTTAGTATTTTCATTTCTCCGCTCTGGTAACGAAGCAGAATGCAGCGTTGAGTTTACATCCTCCAGAGTTCGACGGAAAGTGGAAAACGGAAGTGTCTTAATGGAAACCGAGTATCTTAACACTAGGTTCCGAAAATAAACGTTCACAGCATTCGCAGACATATTTCACTATGACCAGATTTGTTTACATATTCAAAACGGCAAAAAAACGGTTTCATTACAGGCACATCGATATTAAAAAGCCACCATGTCGTCCTCCATGTTTAAACGTACACTAAAAGCTCAGTGACTGCGAGCAATTAATATTCTAGTCAACAACGTCCGGCCGCGTCAGCCGTCGCCATCAAATATTTACACCTACTTTTTATTCCCCTGCTACGTTTATGTTATAATTTTTTTTCGCTGGCCATACTTCGTTTGTAGTATAAAGCGCCGCGATGCTTGTTAGTTAGTGAATTTTAATTTCTAAATTATGAATGGATGGTTGGTTCCCCGTTATTGCATGTGAGGAAGCTTCAACTATGGATATTATGCTTTATAAAGCTGATAAAAGTTTAAATGTGTTTAAATTTCATGACTTAATTTTTTTTTGTTAATTTTTATTATGTTATCAAATTTGTATAATGTAAAAGGTTTTTAAGCTGGTCGTGGCGCAGTAACGCGACGGGTTGTGGGTTCGATTGCCACTCGGGGAATTAAATATTTAATGTTTTCATTTTCTCGCTCTGGTAGTGCAAAGCACAGCGTTGAGTTAATTCACAACACTCAGTACACAATATCTTGAAAATTCAGCGGAAAGTGGGGAACGGAGTGTCTTAACACTAGGTTGCATCTGCCATATTTGAGTTTAGCGGAAAAAGGGGAATGGAAGTGGCTTAATGAAGAACGAACGGAGTGTGTAACCAGATTCCTTTTGCCCACTTTGACATTTGTGGAATACAACGTGAAGCTAATAAAATGCAAACATATTAATTTACAATTTAAATGAAATAGTAAATAAAAAACTTATAAATATTCTTAAAAATTTAACAGCGATCATATAATTCTATTTAAGCATTCTTATCCCATCTGGGCCTACGTACAATACTGACACAAAAGAAAGTAATATCCATATTGAACCCTTTTATACATGAGTTCAGGTATTTTTGAAACCTTAACTTATTGAATATAAGGTAAGAATGTAAGCTTAGCATTTCACTGAAATAGAATTACAATGTTCTGTTTAACATATATGAGAAAAACGACGTGTCCGTTGTGTCCTAGATTCGAGTTTTATGTGATTGCGTTTTATATATAATTTTAATTTGGACTTATTCATTATCGTGCTACTAAATACTAGGCTGTAGCTTAATATACCTATGTATAATGTTAGACCAGTCGTGGCGCAGAGGCACAAAGTGTGACTGTAAACGCGACTGGTTGTGGGTTCGATCCCCACTCGAGGAAATGAAATATTTATTTAAATTTAGATTTCCATTTCTTCGCTCTGGTGTCGAGGTAAACCGCGGCGCTGAGTTCCGGCACTTAACACGCAATGTCTCTAGAATTCGGCGGAAAGTGGAGAATGGAGTGTCTTAATACTAGGTTCCCTCTGCCTACCTTGCTGTGCGTGGGATACAGCGTGAAGCTGATTTATTTCTATGTATAATTTCATAGGAAAACATTTTTATAGATATTTTATTCTAAACCGAAAATATAACACGATATATGTTTATTTTAAAGTTTCTTTATTTTAACGTGAGGATGCTATTTCGAGCTTTGATGTGGGATGCATTAATACGATTAACTTGACCTACTTTTTTTCGAACTCAAGTGATCGTTGTATAGTAAATTCTCGGTAAAGTAAATAATTTAGAGAAAAATATACGTAAATGGACTTAAGCTTTCATCAGTATTAAAAAGCTCAGTACAAAAAAATATATTATATATTCTTTTTAGCTTCACGCTGTAACTTGAATGTTTCCTACATGGTAGGCAGAGGGAACCTAGTGGACACTCCGTTCCCCACTTTCTCCTGGATTTTCGTGATATTGTATATTGAGTGGCGGAAGTCAACGCCACGCCTAGCCTTGTTGCCAGAGCAAGGAAATGAAAATATTAAATAATTCATCCCCGTGTGTGAAAAGAAAGAAAGTGGAAAACGAACCCACAGCCGCCGTTTCAAAATACACAATACAAAAAAAATCTGAACAAAATAAACTCTAGGTTAGAAGAGTACTTTAGTAAAAAGCTAAAAACACGCTCATTAAGGTCAAACCTCAAAACAGTTTCTGAGAACCCGCACAGTTACTCCTATTTACCGACGATACACAAACAGATGCGCCCGTGATACGTGTGATTGACAATTACAGTCGCGTTGGACGTGGGGCTCGTCGAAATCTAATTTCGAACGTTTTAAGTTGAAAGAGAACATCAAAATCGTCGTTTTACAGGAAGAAAATATATGATAATGGGTTCGATTTCTGTTACATTTGGAATAAGTTTCATTTCTTAGGCCTGATAGGCGCGACGGAGTGTCTTAAAAATGTTGCCAGAAAATCAAATATAGGTAGTATTAGTATTTAAGATAAATGCAGTAAATAATATTATTTAAATTATTTTAGTTAAAGTAGTTACAACTCTAGAGCAAATGGAATAATAAAAGTAAGTTTTTTCATTCTCCAGTCTGCCAAAAAGTATGTTTTTTATATAATAAGAATATTTATGATATGATTAATGCTGTAATGGTAAAATATATGCGTTAGTTAACGCCGCCGTCGCTTGAAGGAACTCACGCATGTTAACCGCTACGTGTTTTAATGAGATTGTGTATTATAAATTTAACTATGTAATACTATTATGCTAGTACCTATATTTTACCGTTAATAAAACTTAAAATGTGCTATGGTGAATGGAAAAAAATAATAATCAAAAGGAGACTTAGTAGAAATAAGACACAAAGCGGCGTCGAGTTTTACCACTCAACATACAATTACGTTTCGATTTTAAGAGCAGTAAATGTACTGTCTTCTTATTAGCACTAGGTTCCTTTAGCGTATCATTCAGAGGCCCAAAAGGCCTAAAGGCTTAAAGACCTGGTATTGCATATTCACCACATATATATATATATATATATATATATATATATATGTGTGTGTGTGTGTGTGTGTATATATATATGTATATATATATATATACATAAGCACTTTTATTTCTAATTTATTATATGGATCATGTGGAAATAAGATTTTATATGGTTAAAGTAAATGTTTTAATGTTGACTTAAATGAAAAAGTACCATAAAAAGCAGATAACTATTTTTATATTTAAAAGAAAGCAAAATATGAGGTAAAGATTTCGAACGTCCCACGGTACTCTTGCCGATTTCAAATACGTCTTACTTTTAATATATTAGACTTTGAATATGTTTAAGTGTTTAAATATATTCACAGGTATTTTTTTAAGTGTTTTTTCAACTCTTATGTGATAAATTTACAGTAATTTTAAATAATATCAATATTTTAATCTTGTCCTACGAAAACTATAGTACCGGAAAATCCTGAGTAGTCACGGTGAGTTTGATAACTTACACAAGTAAAATCTACTAATTTGTATTGTTTTTGTCTTCCTGGCACCACTATAATCGTATTTGTAAAATTGCCATTATTATACTAAAGTTAGTTTCGACAAAAACTGTGACGGAAGTTTCTGTGTCTTCGGGGTACAGAAAAAGTATTCCGAGTAGTGACGATGTTTTAAACACAAATTAATTCGTTTTCTTTTATTTATCACGTAGTAATTCAACAAAAATCTAACCTATATTACATTACTACAGCTAAAAACAAGATAATTTAATTAAATGCTAGTTATTTTTAACTTGAAAAGTTTTTTGGGATGAAAACGTCACTTCCTGTGCGTTACGTGACATATTACCGGAACAAAACTGTGACTATTAGGAATTGTAAAGCTTAGTGCACAAGGAATGCTTAAAAATTTTAATTTATAACTCATGTGTAACACTTGGAAATTACGGAGAGATCAAAAGTATCATTTGTATAATTTAAAATTAATTCGCGCAGCCATAGGGAATGTCAAGGTTTATGGGTAAATATTCATTTATTAATCGGAGATCCTCCAGATAACCAGCAAGAGCTGGCTATTTATATATATGCTCNCAAAATTTAGTTTTTTAATATCTATTTAGCATTTTATAGTATTTATTTTATGATTATTAATATTTTGTTATTGTCAAGAATTGCTCACGTTGAATGTTTTTTTGATTTTGTAATACGTTTAATCAGCAATGAATACTTTTCTACTGTGAATTGTCCAAGAAGTGACTAACAAGAATTTATTTCGCTAATTATTTCGTAATGTGATAAAATTAAGCTACTTTTTTATTATTTTGGGAAAGAATATAAACAAATCTGTTAGATAATAGGAGATGATTTGGTTTTAATACCTGCTTTTGTTAGTTCTGGTAGATCATAGTCTGTGACGTAAAGGAATACTTTTCGCCATATGTTGAAAGAAAACTTGAATATTTTTTAAATTTATGGTATAATTTCAATTTCAATAGTATATTTAGGTAGTTATTAATATATTCTTTAATATCAGAGTAAATATAAGCAATTTTATGATATGCCAAAATAATATTTCTTATTCGTCACAGGGTCATTTTTTCTGAAATACACAGATATATATAGATACATACATTTACAACATTGAACTTAAATTACAAGTTCGGCTCACATCCTCGCGTACATCACGCGCCTGTCCTAAATACCCACAAAACCGGCCCATAAATAATGCAAGTCTAACAGTGACGTCAGGCACAGAGCCCGCTTGCAAACGAGATCGCATTTGAACTATATGTTATACCCGCCGTTTAGTTTGTTTCTGACGCTCTGTTAACCTCCGTGATTAATGGACATGGTGGAACAAGTATAGGCAGGTGTTTAAACATGGACATGAAATATGGCCTATAAGAGTTATCCGCGTTTGGGAATGGATGGATGTCGCTTTGTCGTTTTTATGAAGTTCGATCAAATATTTCATTTTATTTAGTGTTAGAGAGTGCCGATGAGATTCCTTTTCTTTTTTCTTAGCTTCACGCTGTATTCCACAATTAGTAGGGTAGGCAGGGGGAACCTGGGAACCTAGTGTTAAGACACTCTGTCTCCAGTTAGACACTTCCGTTGCCCACCTTCTGCTGAATTGAGGGCATTGCGTTAAACATTTAATTTCCTCGAGTGGAAATCAAACCCACAGCCTGTTGTGTCGCAGTCGCACGCTTGTGCCCCTACACCACCACGACTGGCATCCATTTCTTTATTTTACTAATTAGATAAAAGGATTTTCATAAAATAAAACGTCAACAAGCAAAGAAAAGAAAGAAGCGTCAGTAAGCAATGAAAGATTTCATTGCTCGTTTGAATAGTATTATAGTTGTTAAGAACTTATAAAACTACAAGAAAAACTACATTTATTTTTATTTATTTTATATCACACGGGATACGCACAGTCATCTCAGCCAATTTCATATAATTTACTGCCCAGTTGTCGTCACACTTGAGATGGTAAGAAGTATCTTCACTACCATTAAAAAACGCATGAAATATATTAAAACTAGTTAAAGTCTCATTACCGACCACCAGCCATATAATATTAACAAGTATATGTGGCGTTACACATTAAAAAAATACGCTTAAAAAATCAGAGGCCAGTCGTGGTGCACGGGCACAAAGTGTTACAGTAAACGTGACTGGTGTGGGTTCTCGATCCCCACTCGAGGAAATGAAATACTTATTTAAATTCATATTTCCATTTCGCTTGCTTCGCTCTGCTGTTGTGGCAAAGCGCGGTGTTGTATTCTGCCATTCAGCACGCAATGCCTACAGATTTCAGCGGAAAGTGGGGAATAGAGTGTCTTAACACTAGATTCCTTCTGCCTACCCCGCTGTCACAGCGTGAAGTTGATTTATTTTAAGAAATCAGTATAATTACAAATAATCATAATGAACAAAAAATATGAAATAACAAACCTTCTAAATACTAACCTTGATAACTTAGTTGTTAGAGTAATGTAATATATGGGTATCGAAAAAATTGCCAGCCAGCGCGGCGCGGCGTCTTACAAAAAATATTTATATGATCTGGGAAATAATTGTTAATTTAGTTACTTATTTCGATGTAAGGTAATTTAATGATCTTCGATCATTAATAGTTTAGCTCCGACTCATTTCTTACTTTTCACTTTAATTATTTTAATTTACTTTAATAACTTTTATTCTTTAAAAGTCTTATTTTATGCTTTTTAATTTTAGTGATAACTTTTGTAGAATTTTATAATTTATTATAGAGCTCTAAGAAAGTTATAAGTAATTAGAGAAAACCGACACACTGTAAAAACTACTACCGTGGGCGGTACTAACGCCCAAATTAAAAAGGAAGCAATATCAACTAGAGAAGAGGAAAAGTTTTAATGTAAACAGGTCAAAAAATATAAATTTCTTCACATATAACAACATCGTAACTGATCGCCGTCTGTACATGGAAGATATACGAGAAAGATTCTTTTTTACCACAACCAAAACCAATGATTTTCGAAAAATAAGTCTATTTGACGGTTTATCTGTGCTTTTGTGCGCTAATCTATTTCCTCTGATTTAAATGCAGTTTTCAATATTGTATGGCAAACTTCTATTAACATTTAATATCTATTTTATTTCAGTCCGTTCATAACTATTAAATTACAATACCATCAAGATGTATAAAACAAATTCTCTAGAAACTCGTAATACCTAACCTGTATTTAACTCATTTTATTTTTATTGCTCTAGCCGCGCTTTAACAACAACTTCAAAAGAAGAGATAGCAAAGTATTTCTTTTCAAATGTCGACATCCAAAAGCAATCATAAAATCTACAAAACTTTGTATATCTGTTTTAAGCTTTTTTTTTTAGTTTCCCGTTGTATCCCGCTTACCTAAAGCATGGTAGGCAGAGGCTAATTTGTATTAACACTCCGTTGTCAAGTTTCAAATTTATTCCCTCAAGCGGAGATCAAACCCAAAATACGCCTACGATATGTTATACTGTCTCACTGCACTGAGTCATGATGGCCTCAACTATAGTTTTTTTAACTTCGCGCTGTATCCCGTACATATCAGGGTAGGCAGAGGGAACCTCGGTACCTAGTAGTAATAAACTTTATATACAATTCAGTCGATATGTTAACATACAAACATACATACATACAAATTACCTTAGTACACATGATAAAGGCCCAGGGATAGTGCACGTAGACAAATATGTCACGCTATAAATTCTAAGAGGCGACGAAAACCCTCTCGAACTAATATTAGTTTCTCGTTTTATTCAGTGCGTTGTAAATTTCTTCATTTTACTGTTTTGGCACTAGGCGTTGACAATTATGGGCACCTACAATTTACCAACTTGGTATCGATTTCCATTTAAATATAGGAACGCCTTGATATTTCTAGGTCGTTGGTAGCATCATTAGATTGTATGTGATTTTTGTTATATATTTAAATTTATATCATCGCGTATAACCACTATTCTTAAAGTATATTCATTAATTTTATATTCTTAAAATAATTATTAATAAAATTCTCACACAATGCTGAATTAAGAGACTTTATTTAGCTTTACTGATAACTTAAGAGATTGGTAAAAACAAAATAATATTTATCTATTGTAGTTCTTACCAGTAAGTATACTTTTATTATAAAATAAATAACTTTCCTCCAGTAAAGTCTTTATTCGCAATATTGGTATCCAATATAAGCTATAAATTCACTATTACTTTACATGTATACAGATTTGTTTACTTGACGATGACACTACGTGTTGAGTGGCGGAACTCAACGCCGCCGTCTCCATTGGAGTATAAAAGATATAAGTAACATTAAAACTAATTCACCATCTAGTGTTTATATATTATGTATAGTTTATATTTCCAGGCATCGCTCGCATGCGCATCATACATCTACATGACAAAGAGATCATCGTGAACCACTTTGTCCCATGTTACATGTACTGTATGTTTATTGTTTTTATTATATATATAAATACTTCCCTTCGCGAGATTTGATTCTACAACCATGGCGTTAAACATTCCTAATTTAAATAGAAAACATTAATTAAAAATGTATAAAACTATGAGACCAGTCGTGACGCAGGGGGACAAAGTGCGACCGTTCAATCCCCACTCGAGGAAATAAAATATTTATGTAGATTTATATTTTCAACTATATTTTTTGATATATAATTTTCGCTCTGGTGTCGAGACATAGTGCGACATTGAGTACCGCCTCTAAACACGCAATGCCTCCAGAATAGGGCGGAATGTGGAGAACTGAGTGCCGTAGCACTAGATTCCCTCTGCCTAACCTACTATCTGAGGGACACAGCGTGAAGCTGATTTATTTAATTTCATTTAATAAACTAGAGGCCAGTCGTGGCGCAGCGGCACGAAGTGTGACTGTAAAACCGACTGGTTGTGGGTTCGATCCCCACTCGAGGAGATGAAATATTTACTTAAATTTATATTTCCATTTCTTCGCTCTGGTGTCGAGGTTAAGCGCGGCGTTGAGTTCTTCCACTCAATACGCAATGCCTCCAGAATTCGGCAGAAAGTGGAAACGGAGTGTCTTAACACTACGTTCCCTCTGCCTACCCTGCTGTGTGCGGTATACAGCGTGAAGCTAAAAAAAAAATTATAAACTAACAATAAAAAAATATATTTACCTCTCTGAACTCTTTAAAAAAAAATTAAATTAAATATAATAGTTAACGCGGCTAACTTCTAAAATTAGGTAATTAGTGAACACCGAGCTAGCGACAGGCAAAGTGACTTTAGGAAGTGTCAGGAAACCTTCGGAATGCCTCCGCACGTTCAATGAACTTGACGCACTCCGGCTGTAACCTTGAACGTATTTACAATGCCACTTCGGCGACTATACACGTTTAAATTCAACATTGCAGACATCGTTTTTGCGCAAAATATTTTTGTTAATTTTAAAGGATATTAGTAGGTAAATGTTTCTGTAAGTTATTTTGATTTTATGCATCAATTATTTTTTTTTATTTCATTCGGTTTCTCTTTTTTCTACGCACAGTAGGATAAGCGGAAACAATCTACTTTCAATACACTCCATTCTCCGTTTCCAATTTGATTTTGAATTCAGGACATTTTGCGTTGAGTGGCGAAATTCAACGCCACGCTTAGTCCTATCAGAGCAGCCCTGTCTCATTGCTAGGATTGCTTAATTCTCCAGCTATTATTTTCATTTTCAATATGTTTACAATCCAAGACGACTTGGTGGCGCCAGGATATGTCTGAATAAACTTGATAGTTGTAGGTTAATCAATGTATATATTTATAGTGTAGGCTCCCGTCTGATAAGATAACGGTATAGCCTTTTCAACATGCAGCGTTAAAACAACTAAGCCATTTCCCACAACTATGTTCTCTTATCATTGATAAAAAAAATATATTTGGACATATTATATGGTTATAACTACGTTGTGCATGTTAATTAAAACGTGAATTTAGAAAAAATAATAATCTAAAAAACTGTATTGAAAGAAAACACTTGACATTTCCACTAAGTGGAGAAATTTCATTTTTTTTTGTGTATATAAAGGGTCTGGTAAAGCTCAATAATATTATTCGAAGGGTTGACCCGATGCGTAAAATATGTCAATCGGAAAACACTCAACCGACGGTAATACAACCCAAATCTTAATATATTAACCATTTCATTTCTATTCTGTTACGTCATACTAATGTTAATATTTTAATTAAAATAGTGAGATACCTATAGATTTCTTGCGAATGCTTTTATTTAGAACAACGTTATAATATACTATGTATTTTTTAAAATGTAAGTTGTGTGCTTCGTCAGAATTCCACAGAAATGAGAGGATGCGAGAAGGCACTCGACCCGAGGTTAAAAGTAGAATGTAAATGGAGCGCAAAATCTCCTTTTTTGGAGATAATATAAAAAATATGGCACGCGTACAGACTGGAACATGAATCTCTAGTGGATAATGGGATTGAAAATGTACATATATTACGTTACTGTCTTGTATTTGTAGTATGAATCATTTTAAGTTTTATTGTTGTTCGTTATTATGCACAAATTATGTTTGAAAAAAGGCTTAACTATAATAAATATATGAAATTATTTTTAAATTTAAAAATAGAGTATCATAAAGTTAGTTTTTTTTTTCTTAAAGATAGCAAGTTTTTCGTTCAATAAGATTTAATTAAGTCATTATTTGTATAATACAAACCTGATACCTATAGCATTTAAATTTACCTTACTTTACCGCAACATCATTATTAATAAGCCTAGGGGTGACCTACTCAGTGTATTGTACCTACGAGTTGTGGCTTTTGAAGCCATAATATACATAAATATTATTAATATTTTTTTAGCTTCACGCTGTATCTCGCACATAGCAAGATAGGTAGAGGGAACTTGGGAACCTAATGTTAAGACATTCTGTTCCCATTAAGACACTTCTGTTCCCCACTTTCCGTCGAAATTTAGAGGCATTGCATTAAATATTTCAATTCATCGAGTGGGAATCGAACCCAGAACCTACCGCGTTTACATTCGCAAGATTGCGCCCCTGCGCCACGCCTTATTTAATTTAATATTTAGTATTTAATAATCTACACACACTTTTAATATTTACTTATTCTTTTATATCAATTAAGTCAATTAGCAAAAGTTACTTTTTATTATCTCCTGGCACTAAAGCTCCATTAACCGACGCGCACGCTGACGATAATATCGATGTCCAAATTTTATGCCCTCGTCTTTACTAATTTGCTGACAACATTAAAATCGTGAACTGAATTAAGCTAATAAAGGTTCTTATAACTCATCAAAAATCAAACCGACTTAGATCGTATTTTAACGTCAAATATTATAGGCTTACCTAAAATATTTTTCAAAGGTAAAACGTCCTATATAAAATAAATATGTGAAAGTAAAAATTATTTTAAAAATACATGTGTTTAGAATATAATATAATTCAATATTTTTTAGATTCACGCTGTATCCCAGATATGGCATTCAGAAGGAACCTAGTGTTGACACGTTTTCTACTTTTCACCAAGTTCTCGAGTCATTGGGTGTTGACTAGCGCCGCGATTTTCTATTGTTACCACCAGGGCATAGAAACAAAAATTCAATATAACAATTAAAAATTATTTAACTAAGCATATAATACCAACAATTTAATAGTACGCTGATTTTCACTTTCCCATTTGGTTTAAGCGTGTAATCGGAACATAGGGCATAGGTCTCTTCAACACTTCGGTGTCAGGGTTTGGATCGTAGCCAGCTCCGTTACAAGTTGGTGCTTCGCTTTATGGGTGTGGGCAGCACTAAAGTTCAACTAAAGACAAATTTACATTGATTGTTGATTAAACTTATGTAGATATTTAGTTATAATACAACGTGGAAAAAAGATTATTTTTAATATTTTTGGAGTGTTTTTCACTATTATTTCGTATCTTTATTCTTTTTTCTTTCAAAAATCCTAATGATAATAAAAAACTATATTCCGTTTCGAAGGCTCAAAATACAATAAGCCCTTAATATACCATTAACTAATCTAGAACAAGACATCGTGATCAATGCTTGTTTATTTCTCAATGTGTAACGTCAAACATTTATATTGAGGAAACTATAAAATCGGGATAATCGTAAAAGCAAAATTGGGCGTCAGCCAACCATACCGACAATGAAAAATAATTCGACATACGACGGGAGGAGCGGAACTAGATCAAAACTTTTCAGTTTTATTGCTTGCTGTTATATTTACTCTCGAGACGTTGGTTCAGGCAAGAAAATATTTGTATGGGAACGTTGTCTTCGTACATAAAAAATAGATAAAAGTATGCTTTGCCAATTACTTTACAAATGGTGAGACACAAGTTAATTAAGTTAATATAATGTGGATTCCAATTCAGGAGACAGTACGTTTGTTTTGAAATTAAAGATGAATTCTTAACTCTCTTAAGAAACTTACATACATATGTCTAGATAGTGAAGACCGAATTAAGATATAATAGGTCCACTAGGACGCTACGGGACAATATGGCTCAACTATAATTAAGTTATTAATTACACTGTTTGACTATTTAAATTACTTTTACAAACTAAGTTTTAAATTGTTTGCTGACCATGTATTTTGACTTTTGACTCACGGTCACGATTCTCCAGACAAATCTTTGTGTTAGACCATGAGATTTTTCAATTTTGATTAATTTATTTTAGTCCGTAAGAAACAATTTTCATACAATTGCCTATTAGTAAGTCTTTAATTAATATTTTTTTCCGTTAGGCCACCGTATGTCATCACAATGCCACAGCGTGTGACTATAAACTGTGACGGTTGGGGGCTCGATTCCCACTCAGGGAAACGAATTATTTAATATTTTAATTTCTCTCTGGTAACAAGACAAAGCGAGTCGTTGAGTTCCGCCACTAAACATGCAAAGTCACGAAAATTCGGCAGGAAGTGGAATGTGGAATATATTATACATTTTTTTCTCAAGCTAAAAAATATTGATTTAGATTAGAAATCAAGTAGTTAGACATGGAAATAATAATTAAGCAAAACAGTAAACTCAAAGGCAGCAATACCCCACTGACATCGGCCTCAGTGACAGGTGACAACTGTGCCAAATAAATTTCATTTGCTCAATTAAATCTATAAAGTTATTAATCATTCCTCGAAATATTCGAACTATAATTACTTAGAGTTTTTGCTACGAAGGCCGTTGAAATATATTTTTTTTTGAAAATAGGTTCAACAAAAAATTTTTTAACAATGTTCTTAAGCAATTTGGCATAATAAACAGATAATATATAAATTGTTAAGATCAATTTAATAATTAGTTATCCATTGAAATATTTCATTAGATTACAATAGTAAAAAACATATTCAGTATGATAAAGAACCTCAAATACTCCTAAATCAGGCCACAAGTAAATGAAAAAAAAAATAAAAATATCTAAAGCAGCTGTTTAGTGTTAGTGTAATCTATTCTCAGTATATTTTATTTAAACAAATCATAAACGCTGTTTCATGTATTTAATAAAAGAAAGTGCTTAATCAAATAGGCATACAACATTACGTCCCAAAGACATAAAAGTGGAACATACTCTAATAAATTTTAGGTAGTTGGACACTTAGAACAAACAAGTCTCGGCAAAGAGCTTCTTAATGACTATTACAAGTTTCGTGTAAGTAATAAAAGAAACAAAAGAGACATAAATCCTATATCTCAAAAGGCGGGGCTGTCTAAGATTTGTTTTAAGGGCGGCTATTCTAAATATTCATTGACCGTAAATATATGTTATAGACAAATATAAAACCTAATAAATTAGCTTCAGAAGAACTAATAAAGGCTAAAATCTTAATACAATAAAGATAAACCCGAAAACCAATAAAACTGGCTCTATTTGTATTAAAAGATTTAAAGTGACAAGCCAACCGCTATACAACACGGAGACGACCGTACAAAACTGAATGCCTTAATTTAATACAAGTCAATTTGGGCCAATTTAATTTCGCGTCCATGCAACAGCGCGGTTATCAGCCGTTACTCGTTGATACAAATACTACACAGAATTTGTTTGTTTATTACCAAACATTAACGTCTATTTTCCTTTATACATATAATACAAACTAAAGCTATGTGGAAAACTATGTATAGTAGTATAGTGCACACATCTGACTATACCTGTCCTGTTTCCGCTCTCAGCAACCCGCTTATTTGGCGCTCATACTAGCTATCTCAGCACATTAGATGATATTACGCAAAGTTAATTAATCGGCTTGTATCCAAATAGGCTCGAACATAGGCTGAAAATGATAGAGCACTAAATGCTTTATGTTGTTTAAATTAGAAACACCAACTATGATAACGTATATTTTACTAGTAAATGATAAGGATTAGGATATAATACGTTTTACCTTTACCTTTGATATATTATAGAAGAAAAAGAGAATAATAAAAGAGAGTTAGTGATAGTTTTATATTTTTTTTAACTTATGTAATAACATCCTGTTCTACATATAATAATACTTATTGTTTATTAATCTTAAAATCTGTAACTGTAATTATTTATTTTGAGGTTTAGGTAAAAGCTTAAACATTGAATGTGCCCCACAATTTAGTCAACACGAATCAACACGCACGTGTCTAATAGTTTGCTAACAATGTTTAATTTAGATAGTTGTAAGTCAGTTACGTACCTTATATGTATATATAATAATAATATACTGCCGCTTATTATTTAAGTGATTAATAGTCGCGACTCGTGTTACAGCTAATAGCTTTCAGTAATTTATTTCATATGTCAGTAAGAACGTTTGCATATATGAAATGATCGCTTACGATGTTGCAGTAGTGCCAATTAATTACATTTATATTGCATAATGAATTGGATAACAAATAAGAACGGAAACTTGGTTTTGTAAATGAAATTGGTAATAATATATTGGTAAATAAAGTCATTAATCACAATCTATTTCAATTTAGATATGTATTATTTATATGAAAAATATGCATTGCATTAAGTTTCGCGACTCAATTCATTTTGGGTTGGGATTTAGGCAATAACTAATAACGTTTCGAGTTTGATGAAGAAGACAAAAAAAGAAAAATTTCAATTTTGAATTTTTTTTTAAATAGATTTTTTATCAGGCTTCGTAAACAATAACAACAAGGAAATTTAAAAAATATATTACTCTGTTCTTAACTTTTAAGACTTCAATGTCGAACCTATGACCAACCCATGTACATTCATGTGTACTACGATGACATGAACAAGTACCTAATGTTTAAAAAATATTAATACTTAAGGTAAGTTTCTAATTTATGAAAATTAAACTTAAATAAGAAACAACATTCTATGACGGCGTAGGGAAAAAGCGGGCGACCTTCATCTCATTGGCGATCTCATTAAAATCAGGAAGACTCGACATTTACTCCTCCGCTGTGACTCCGTCTTTTTTTAAGCTTCAATTTGATTCATGAATCTTTTAAATCTATTCAGGAAATGAGAGGAAATAAAAATAATATAGTGGGCGACTATTAATAATGATATATATGTGCATTTACTTAAATAGGTATATTATTTTTAACCATTTGTGTAAATTAAAATAAAATTAAATAAGCTTCACATTCTATCCCGCATACAGCAGGGTAGGCAGAGGGAATCTAGTTTTAAGACGCTCCTTTCCTGGATTCTAGAGGAATTACGTGTTGAGTGGCGGAACTCAACCCCACGTTTTGCCACGACACCAGCGAAGAAATGAAAATTATTATAAATAAATTTAAATAAATATTTTCGAGTGAGGTTCCAATCCACAACCAGTCGCGTTTACTGTCGCACACTTGTGCCCCTGCGCAACGATCTCTGTGTAATAAATATTATTATCGTTTAATATAACAAGGAAATAAGATGACACAAAATCCCTCAACTGTACGTTGTATTTGTATTTCTTAGAAAATATAAATAGGTAATAAATATCGCATTATTAACGTTCAATCTAACTGAAGGAAATGTGAGGTCATTTGTAACGAGTCACATTAATAAATGTCCGTGTGACTGAGACTTTATATAGTCATCAATAATATTTGTCTTTCTTTCCTACTACTACTGCGTAGTTAGATAAACTTTGTTGTAAATTTCTCCGTTCTCCGCGATTTGGCTATTACACTATACATTTATGTTAATTTCCCTGAACAAAAATTGAACGCACAACCACCGTTTACATCCAAACTAAGCCACGATAGCGATATATTTAACGTCAATACCTAAAATTAACTGAAATGCAATTTGTTGATCTAGTTTCGTGTAAATGGATTACGTTTTAACTAGATGCAAATTTATCTTTAAAATATTCTAATGAAATGGATGTTGCAGACGTCTAGCATTTGTTTTATATTTTAGCTATCAAGAAATATTTTATACCACATTAGAAGATAATAGCGTCAAGCGTGAACTACAAGCTATGAAATTATAAAAGAAACTATAAAAATTTACCAATTTAAGTTGCTCTAAGCCTGTAGAAAGACTTTAAAAGCATTTAAGGCAGTAAGTAAGAAAGGATATTGTGCACAGCCTAAGCAGTAACAGACCAGCACTTGCGAAGTAATTTTCGCCCAATTAGACGGCTGAATACGTTTCGTTCGCGTCACTGAACAAGGAGATTGCTTCCCTTCTACCTTTATTCTTATGAATCGCCCTACAGCGTCTAGTCCAAGAAATGTTACATCTTTTTTTTTTGTTTGAAACTCTGAGTGACTCCAAAAAGTCGACTGGCACTGATTTTACAATTTCATTTGGTTTTATCAAATTTGAAAAAATCTCTGAAATATAATTTCTGTCTTTTACGCATCTAAATTCTAAACTGGCTTCCTCGTCTTCTAATTTTATATAAAGTATATAAAATTATTCATTCTTATATAAAGTATACATGAAATTATCTAAAATATCTAAAAATAATTTAAAAATACAAGCTATTTATTTTGACCTGGATGTGGTGGAATTAGTTTTTTAGAACCGAAACTATCGCGACGACGGCACGCAACAGCTGTTCGGATTAATTATATCCAACGAACTTAAAAGTGCTAAGGATTTCGTCGGCGGCCATTATTACAGAATTATTTATATGAAAATTATAGTGCGAATTTAGGAGAGATAGTGAATATGTAAAAAATAAATATTTACTTTTTAAAAAATATTATGCTACAAAGTTGCGCCGTTTTTGACTGGAGTTAGAAGGCATATGTATGGTTTTAATATTTGTATGTATTATTTAAAAATTTACAGAAAATGCCTTATAAAAATATATAAAAATTATTACGAATATTCAACCACTAGCACAAAGTAACAATTTAGACTTTCGGGATAATAATATCCGTATTTCTGTTGCAAAAAAGATATGACAGATAGCTATTTATGTAATATAGCATAAACCTAAACAATAAACAAAAAAATCTATAAATATCTTCAGTACTAAATCGTAGAGACGTTGTGTAATAAGATACAGTCAGCTTTTAAGGTAAGAGTGAATTCTACTATATTCTACAACAAAGTATACTTTATAAACTATAGTAAAGCTCTAAGTTATTTTCGAAGTTTGAAATACGAAATTTAACGTGTGATCCATCTGTAAATTTCTACCCGCTGACGAATCCTAGCGTTGTATGCCAAATATTCGAAGAATTTCCTAAACAGTCCTAAAATACCTATGAGCACACCTCGGACGCCGATTAACGAAGTTTATTGATCTTAATTGTTATTTGGACGATTTATATTAAAACGTTGCTAAATTACTCATTAGTTCCTATATTGTCAATTCAAAAAACCAATATACATAGATTTATTTACAACTATTAACATCGATTTCGACATTTGAAGTGGTTTTCTTAACTCTTTCTCTCTTTAGAGTGTATACGTGATGAGCTGTCCTATAAAGACGATTTAGTATGGTTTGCGATCGTAGCAGTGGGCCAAAGTGCTCTATGATTGACATTTCCGTCAACAAAAAACGCTTTTAAACTAGCAACTGCTAAAGAATGTTTTTATTCTTAAATAAACAATTCACAAAGCTATCTACAAAGTTCCGAGAACAAACTTTGGACTAACATTAGTTGAATCGTTATACTGAAAATTAACTAAAAAAAGGTTATTTGTATTTAGTGATATGCCGTCCAGTGACTCGATTTTCAGGATATTTACTAGCGCATATTGTGTATTATATCACCTAAATATTTCCCTGTATGGAATTGAAAGCATAAACATAACACTTTATTAGTAGAAGTTAGTGTTAGATATCGGTCACGAGTGCACAATTGAGGCATGAAGATCTAAATTAGAGCCGTACTCAATATACATAAATCCAATGTTTTTTTATGAAAAATATAACGTATAATATATAAAAATAGCTATAACAACAACTGGAAGGGATCTAAAACTTTTTATTGAGTGCACTGGATTTATGCGGCCCGAGCGTGTAATGATCAGACCGTTGCCAAGTCATAAACACTGAACATGAACATCTTACATTACGCAAATTATAGCTTCTGTTAGGTAATATACACTATAAAGTTTTCATGCTATGTACATTAAGGTCTAACGCTACATTTCATATCGAAAGATTTTTAAATTGCACCCTTATAACTGTATAAATAAAGTTCAAAATGCAATATAATACAAAATGGTTACAGTGAGTGTTGTTATTTTAATTAACGTTCATGCTATTAGACTATTCTACTGTTACAATAAAACATGTTTCTACATCTAACATTCGAATAACAATATATATATTTCATAATTATGTTAATCCATAACCGCATTTAACAAGAATGCATTAAGTTGAGGAGAAAAAATCTAAAAATCTCCAGATAAAACTACCAAGCAACAGAAACAAATAGGTAGTAGACTCCAGAATCTTCTGTCGAGTTCAAACCAAAGTAATCCTCTTAACAGCGGGCCGAGTTATTTACTGACGTGACTCGTTTGGACGATTCTATTAACAAGTCCGCTGTATCCTAAAATTACGTTTCGGGTGTTTTAAATATGACGTAGGTCGTAAGAATAACAATTTTTTTTATGAATATTAGGGCATCATAATATTAGAGGCCGTCGTGGCGCAGGAGCACAAGTGTGTAGAAGTAACGCACAATCGGAGAAATCAATTATTGTTTACTAATAATTTCATTTCACCAGGCAAGACTCGGCGTTCAGTTCCGCCACGAAAAATGTCTGTCTTAACACTAGATTCCCAGGTTCCCTACGCCGACTTTGCTATGTGCGGGATACAGCATGAAGCTAAAAAAAGGAGTTAAGCTATTAAAGTGTGTGGTTGATTTTTGTCATTTATACTACTCTACTATTACTTACATATTCCTAAAAGTTTCTTGACCCAGTAAAGTCTTGTTCTATAATTTAAGTGGAAATATTATCAATTGTTTTCCTTATTATCGTACCGATACATTAATCAATTTTATGCTGAAATTGTGTATAAAATACATTAATAATATTATTTAATATAAAATCTTAACAACATAAACGTAAATAATAGCTTAAGTAGTTTTATGCTATAAAATGCTACAGTGCCTAGACTCTAGTAACTCTAGAGAGTAGTGGATTATATTTGTAAAAGCTTGAATCTTTTAATATTAAACTACGATTAAATATTTTTACTTTTTTACAAATTGCTTGAAACGTGATATATTTGAATGGAATTACTGTTGAATGGTAATACTGACTGTGAAAAATATAATTTTCTAGATATTTTAATTCGTTGATAAACAATTACACATATCTTCAATGTCACTTTAATGTTTATCTACCTAAGGCATCTCTGTAGGGAGATTTTTACAAATTTCCGCTACCCAAAGATTATCGTCTGGCAAGAGAGAATGCTATTTATTAAATATTTTTAAACATTTTTAAAGTGTTATTCCACACTTAGGAAACACTTTCGGAACGCCATAATCAAAGAACCGTACGTACTATGCCATATTTCTTTAAATTATTTTTTTTAAATAAGTTAGCTCTTACAAAAACAATGCCCATTTATTTTAAATTAGAAACATGAATATTATTGTATAATAATTGCGCAAAATAAAATTAAGTCTCAAAACTTTTGCCCTTACCTTGGTGGCCTATAGGCAAATAAAAATAGGATTTTAAAGTTAAACTATTATGAAAAAAATCATTTTAAATTTTAATTGACGATTAGTAATTGTGTAATAAGAAATCATTTAATTGCATAATTTAATAAAATATTATATTCACATTATGTCGTTTAATTAAAACAATTCCACATTAAACAATCCTCTTCAAAACCGAGTTTTCATTTAAGCATAATAGCATTTTCGCAGGACTGTATGCAATACACCAACGTCATTTAAAGAGCTGGCTATGAATCCGGGCATACCAGTTCCATACAATGCGGCCGTGATAAATCCCACGTCGCGGCTTATTAATAACATCTAGATTATTATCTCCGTATTGCGATGTACTCATAAGTTTTATATGAGATAACACTTTTTTTAGTTATAAATCTTTGGATTATCTTTAGATTAGTGTGAACCATTCAGGAAGAAAATAAATTAAAGATTAATTTCTTAGCATCTAAGAAATTGATTGATTGATTTCATCATCACTTCTGTCCATTAATAAAACACTTAAAAATATTTACATTCATTTGTATTTATATGAGTTAGAGAATACTGAGTAAGCGTTATAAGTAAGTTCTTTTTTGTTCCGTTGTCCTAGCATAAGCAATGTCTTGAAGCCTTTAATAATAAATATCTCTTTCTACTTGATCTTTGGTTCCAAAATTTACAACTAGGATATTTGATGTATCAATTTGCTCTCGCAATCCTGAACGACCAAAGAATGTAAAGAGCATTTTTCTGTTAAATTGTTCCCACTTTAAATAATAAATAGTTTCAATTTTCGTTAGCGAAATCGTAAACAACACTAACATTCATGCATTAGTTTCAAGGCTGGGAAAGACAGGTCTTCTAGTACCAAATCTACGACTAACTCAAATCAAGTTGTTATGCTCCACGTTGTTTAGGAAAGCTATAACAAACTCCNTTCTGCCGAATTCTGGAGGCCTTGCGTGTTGAGGGGCAGAACTCAACGCCGCGCTTAACCTCGACACCAGAGCGAAGAAAGGGAAATATAAATTTAAATAAATATTTCATCTCCTCGAGTGGGGATCGAACCCACAACCAGTCGATTTTGCAGTCACACCTCGTGCCGCTGCGCCACGACCGGCCTCATATATTATATGTAACCAATTCTGTTATGATACTGCAGTTTATTTTTTTTATATATTATTTGTATTATAATTTATAACAGTAAAAAAATAAATTTCTCGTTATTAGTATATTAACGTGCAATATTTTAATTATAGTTACTATGTTTTTTTTTCTCGTTTTTTACTGTTTCCTGGACGCAGCAGGGTAGGCAAAAGAAACCTGGGAACTAAAAGTGTTAAGATACTCCATTGCCATTAAGACATGCCCCTTTACCATTTTCCGTCAAATTCTGGAGGCATGGCGTGTTAAGTGGCGGAAATCAACGCTGCGCTGTGCGTTGTTACTAGAGCAAGGAAATGAAAATACCAAATTTTCATTTCCTCGAGTAAGAATCGAATCCACAGCCTGTCTCGCTTACGACGTGTACCCCTGGGCCACGACGGTCTCGAATTATTTTAAGCATTTTATATGACAAAGTCTTAAATATCAGGAAGGTAGGTATTTCAAAGGTTTTACGAATTCCTACGCACTTATATAATTTCGTTTTAGATGGAAAATTATCATGTAAATTTCATTTGTAACAGCGAATCCTGACAATGCAAGCTGTCTGAAAGAATGTCGTAAAGTTTAGTATCCGAAAGTTAAATGGAAAAGTTCGCCATTCAAATTGTCAATCTAACGACTAGAGGGTTCAGTTGAAGTCAGGTATTACATGCTACAACTATAATTAAAAATATATATTTGCGCTATTAATCTTGTGCGTGTAAGCAGGGTACATTGGGTAAAAGGAACCTAGTGTTAAGACACTACGTTCCCCACTTTCTGAAATTTGTATGGAAGCCTCGGTGCCCGAGTCCGACCAGCAATTAACCGGGTTTTTTACATTTACACTTCTGCCCCATCAAGCGGAGCAGGTTTTTACAGTATATATATGTATGTATATTTTATGTACCTATAGTAAATTCAGTAAAGCAAATAATTACTAACTGAATAAAGTAATAAATAACAATTGACTAACTAAATAAAGTTCAAAACTTCAAATAAAAAAACTGAATATTTAAACAATGTTGGATGTTTTATCTAAATACTAAAAAGTTACCTCTTGTTTGGAATGTACAGTACATTCTATTTAAAAATGCAGCCAGCTGTAGTTCAGCTTGGTCATCGACAGGTCACCTGGTCCGAGGTTAAGCAAAATGAATGTACGACTGTACTCACACATCGATATTTAATGATTTTCATGACATTTATTCTTCAAGAGACAGCAACATGCATATTACAAACTTGTCAGTCAGAAATTTAGGAGATTCAAAAATATTAGGAACGTTACAAATTTTGAACGTTAAACGGATTAAGCCTCATGACGTTAACAAATATATAATTTATTTCTATCCATCAGCTTCTCAAAGTCCACTGCTGGACATAGGGCTGCCCTAATGCTCTCCACTCAGTGCGGTCCTGCACCTTTGAAACCAGCGGATTCCTGCTGTCTTCCTTAGGCCGTCGGTCAACCTGGTTGGAGGACGATGTGCTCCTTTTGCATAGACGTGATCGCCATTCGAGGAGCTTTCTTGCGCATCGATTGTCGATCCTCCTGACAATATGGCCTGCCTCACTTCCGCTTGCAGATTTTGAGAACTATGTCGGTGTCGGTTGAGCTTGTGAATAAGGCTTGCGGTGAAGGGCCACGTCTCAACGCCATAGGTCAACACTGGCAACACACACTGGTCGAAAACTTTCGGCACTGAAGGATACTAGACGAGAAATCTATATCATTTTGTAGTTTCCGAACGCTGCGCAGCCGAGTTGATGTTAATACCGGTTCCACTCCATCAGCTTAAACTTCGGGGATATTATATACCCTTGTCGGACTCCGCACTGCAGTGCGCAGTGCTGTACTTTCGTTGTGGATATTTTTACCATTACCCAAACTTCACAATACTCTCAGACTTTAGTTTTTTGTAAATGTCATTTTAAAAAGAAACATTGCATAAAATCATATAAGCTGTTTTTATTTCTTGATATTATCTAAGTCTAAATCTATTATCTAATATAAAACAAATGTAAAAAATATTATAAGCTAGAGTGTACTTTAAACTTTAACAGGACGTTCTTCTAAAATACTTACAACAAATATACTCTAACGGTTGTTAAAGTATATTTGTTGTAAGTATTTTTCCCTCAGCAAGCGATAAAAGCCCAAGGCACCTTTTATGAAGACATCGAAGGAGGTTTTTTCACTTTAAAAGTGAGACATTTATTTTAAATTGAAACATAATAGAATATGTTACTTTAACTGTTACTTATGATTTTAAAAATATATAATATTTTGAGTCTCAATTGATTTATTAACCAACGTCTTTAATTATTTAGTATATACCAATACATCTACTTTGTTTTAGCTTCATGCTCTTTCCCATATTTGGACAGGCAGAGGAAATATTGTTAAAATATTCCGCTCTCTACAAACCGTCCAATGTTCGTAACGGAGCTCAACGCCACGCTATATCATGTTACCAAAGCAAGGACATCAAATCCACAAACTTTACGTTAACAACTTAATGCTAAGCTTCGCCACTATGGCCTCAACAACACCAATATATATATTTGGGAAAGAAAACCTTATACTTAGTCAAAAAAACGTTAAAGTAAGCCAAAAATAGTACGCGTTTTCTTTAATATCGCCATGTGACGTCGACCTTAATCTGCGGGAAAAAAGAGGGTAAAGTTTTTGTTGGACCCGCGCAATCACGACTTTTAAAAATTGTTCCCTTAATTAAAAATTCGAGTCCAACAGCGCTGAACTCCATGCAAACAGCTGCCCAAATACTTTTCCTAGAAAAACATCTCGGATGTTATTTATTCGCATGAAAATTTTTAAGAAACTATTTATGTTTCAATATATTTTTTTGGATTCAAGCTGTATCCCGCACATAGCAGGGTCGTCAGAAGGAACCTCGTGTTACAACATTCCATTCTTATTAAGAGACTTCTGTTTCCCACCTTTTGCCTAATACTTGAAGCATTATGTGATGGGTGGCGGAACTCTACCCCGCGCTTTGTCTTATTACCAGAGCGAGGAAATTAATATATTAAATATTTCATTCCAGAGTGGGAACCAAACCCAGAACCGTCGCGTTACAGTCGCACGCTTGTTCCCCTTCGCTATTCATTATTATTAATACATTTATTATGAAAAATATTATATCTTCCTATAATTGTTTTTCAAATATTATCATTATGTACAGATTAAATAACACGAATAACAATAAACTATTGAAAGCAAATAAATAAACTTAAATAAAACATCTGTTAAGACATTCCGTTCTTCGCATTCATCCCGAACTTGAAACGCTGCGTGCTGAGTGCCAGAACTCAACGCCGCGCTTTGTCTGCCAGAGCGGAGAAGTAAAAATAATAAGTTCTCCTTACTGAGAATCGAACTCACAACACCCGTCACGTAACGTCATACACATATTAAAAAACTAAAGTATAATAACTACTTCGAAATTATACTAAACTGGAGTGCATAGTGTCAATGGAAAATTTAAAAACTATTTATTTACACGTCTACATTTAAATTAATTCAAAATTCTTACACTATTCTTAATTTAAATTTATTAACAAAAAAATTTTTTTTCACACTTACATTATTTTAATTTAAATTAAAAATATACACTTATTCGTGATTTTTTTTTAGTTTTTTAATTTTCACTCAACTCAATTTATTACTAGGAAAGGAATAGACATGATCCCTTAATTATTCGAAGAACTGAATAGCAGGAATGCTTTTACTGTTCTCCTGCAGTAGATACATGTTCAGTATATCCGATTGACAGTCATCCATACACTCACAGATTTCCGAAACGGTAGACATTTGGTTAGCGGCAGGAGTTTCCTGTAAAGCTACGTACGTGATTTGCTTGCAAATAGAGGCTTGCATAGAGGTATCTGTATGGCTTACTTCATCACTGTTACTAGCTTCTTAACAATAATATCCAAGTATTGTGATCTATTGAGGCTAGTCGTGGTGCAGTGGCACCAGCGTGTGACTGTAACGCAACGGTTGTGGATTCGAT
Source organism: Heliconius hermathena (assembly GCA_013403705.1). Classification (NCBI taxonomy): domain Eukaryota; kingdom Metazoa; phylum Arthropoda; class Insecta; order Lepidoptera; family Nymphalidae; genus Heliconius; species Heliconius hermathena. The sequence goes on along the minus strand of JAAIXJ010001900.1, from coordinate 89,811 downwards.
TCCCACTAAATGGAATGAAATATTTAATTCTTTTATTTCCTCGCTCTCTAGTAACGAGGCAAAGTGCAGCGTTGAGTTCCTCCACAATTCGACGGAGAGTACCGAACGTAAGCATCTTTACGGAAACTGAGTGTGTTAACACAAAATTCCCAGGTTCTCTCTATCAGCTACATATGCACGGGATACAGCATGCATATATATTAAATATTAGAGTGGAAGTCGAACTCGCAATCATCACGTTTACAATAGTACGCTTGCGCCCCTGAGCTACAACGGTCTCAAGAGCAGTAGAAGTGTGATAAATTGATTAAAAATTTAATATGATTTTAGTTATTAGCTATTCCTTATGTCCAAGAGAGGAAGTAAGATTTTAAATTTGATTAATTATGCTCTTTTATTAAATCCTATTAAGCAAACTACTAACTTGCGAAACATTCACTTAGTGACTATGTAAGTAAGTACATGGCAAACTTTCAGGTATAAACTAACTGTTATTAACTAAGTTCAAAAAGGAATTTATTAGTATGACATATATGTATAGGTAGAAACACGTATGTGACATTTTTGGAATTATACAATAATTCAGAATTATCTATGTAGGCTTCTAAACAACTATATTAAATTTTGTAAATATCCTGCATATAATATTTTCTTATAAAAGTAAAGAGGCCGGTCGTGGCGCAGCGGCACGAGGTGTGACTGCAAAACCGACTGGTTGTGGGTTCGATCCCCACTCGAGGAGATGAAATATTTACTTAAATTTATATTTCCATTTCTTCGCTCTGGTGTCGAGGTTAAGCGCGGCGTTGAGTTCTGCCACTCAACACGCAATCCCTCTAGATTTCGGCAGAAAGTGGGGAACGGAGTGTCTTAACACTAGGTTCTCTCTGCCTACCCTGCTGTGTGCGGGATACAGCGTGAAGCTAATTTAATTTAATTTATAAAAGTTATATTATACTTATTCAACTGGATAAGACTATACTAAGATGCGTGTCGTTTATCTTGTCACTTAAGTATATATGACAAGCAAGTTAGGAGTAGCTACTAAAGTTTAAATAAACGGTTGTTAAGCCGTGAGCATTTAATTACACGTTGGCGACAAACTTCGAAGCCTTAACCAATTTATCATTCACAAATGTTACTGTATGCGTGAACATAGTTTTGGAGGATTCCTGGAAACGTTATTTATATGGGATTATTTAATATATTTTTAAGCTGTCCAATTTTTTTAAATGACACATTTTTAGGGTTCTGTACCTTATAAGGAAAAAGGAACAAGGAAGATATCGAGTTGAAATTCAAACCATATATCTCTCATATCTACGGTCCCATGATTTCGTGAAAAAATCGTATTTGTACATTCACTTAAAAGAAAGATATGGCCGTTTGTATCGCAAAAAATAATTGTATTTCGACATGATAAAGGGAATCAAAATTAAAAGGGTAGTCACAATTGACTTAGTATTATGAAATTTGTCAGCTAGCATCTACAGATAGTACTATTATAGTTCAAAAAAAAAAATTGAAAACTATACATTTGTGCTCTAATCTTAAAAATAATAGCCTTAATAGGGGGCAAAATTATGAAATAAATAAAATATTAAAAAATAAATTGGTATTAAGGCCGCTAGTTCCAGTGAGGTATCAGATGAAAGGACTCGGTCTAAGCTAGGCTTAAATTTCAGAAAAAGCTCGAGACCTTCAATTTTTCTATGAAACCCTCGGTCGGCGAGTCTGACTTGCGCTTGTCCGGTTTTTTATATACTACATTCTAAGAATATAGAGACACTCTACTAAATGAATTACACCGTTAAGTTCATTTACTGAAATACAGCTGCATATTAGACGTATAATTTTTTTTTACGTTGTATCCAGTACACAGCAGGCGAGGTAAAAGGAACCTAGTGTTAAGACAGTGCGTTCCCCATTTTCCGCTGAATCCCGCAGACATGGCGTGTTGAATAGCGGAACTCAACGCTTTGCTTTTTTTCCAACCAGAATGAAAATGGAAATATTTTAATACCTCGAGTGAGAATTGAACCCACAACCTGTCGCGTTTACAGTCACATTTTGTGTCCCTCTCTACGCTCCGACTGGCCTCAAAATGTATTAATAAATATTTATATATTAATAATTATATAATAATTAAATACTTTTTTCAAGCATAGCTTAAACCTAAAAAATATTATTTTATAATTATATCAAAAAAATATGAAATATTTAGTAATTATATCAACAAAAAGAAGTTGAATAAGTCAAATCGTTTCACCTTTTCCCTATTGGGTTACTTGGAAATAAGAAATAAGATGCCACAATATAATAGAAGAAAAATAAAGGAAAACAAGCGGACTGGACTCTTACTTACGCGTAAAGGACATGCTATTTCATTCAATTTTCCTAACGAGAATCTAACGACAAATAAAATATAATAGGATTTTTAAAATGACATTGTTTAGAAAAAAGGAGCTGCTTTATTTCTTTAATGAAAATGTACATACTTAAGTGGAGCAGCTTCATGCTTTTACCGTAGGGTAGGCAGAAGGAACCTAGTGTTAAAACACTCCGTTCCCTACTTACGCTCAAGTTTTGAGACATTATACGATGAGTAACGAAACTCAACGTCGCACTTAGTGTGCCAAAGTGGGGAAATAAAAATAAACTTAATATAATAATCATTCCTCGAATGGGGAAACGAAACCACAATCATCACATTTACAGTCAGACCCTGTTCCACTGTGCCACGAAGGTCTCTAAATGAATAATTTTGTGATTTTTAAATATATTTCAGGTATATAAAAAAGTGAAAGAGCATTCGTTGTAAATTTTATTTGCAATTGTGTATTAACTTATTTACAGTTTTAAAAAACACACAATTTTTGCTACCAAATTACTAGGGCAACTAACTTTTCAACAAAAAGCAACAATGGAGAAATCGACAGAGAACCTATCAAAACTTGAGAAAATTCAATAAAAGCACTTTGAAAGTTTGTTAAACCAAGTAACAGGAATATTCTTATAAAAAAGACCTCAATTTGTGTCGCCGGTAAAATAAAAATAACGAACCTTCGATGCCTCTGAATCGACTTTGCCAAGTTTGCCCATCAATGTTGTTGCTTAAGTGAATTATACAACGGGAAAAGTTAGCGAGGTAAGTAATTATTATGCATGAAATATTAGCACTTGTCAATTGCTTCAGATTCTTAATTCAATCCGTTTAACCTAGGAACATCTTAAATAATCTAATTATCGTAGCACAGCACTAGGTGGCATTATTAAAAAAAATAAAATAATGCACCTTTGGGTCATCCTTTGTTCTCTATCATAAATATTTTGCCTATAGATAATAAAGTATCCAATTTCCTTTTTATAGGTCGTATTTTATTGAACTATAAAATAAAAACTACAGCTAAATTCCATCAATATATATCTATTTAAAAGCTATAAAATTTATCTGCAGTGTTTCAACATAAATAGACTGTAAAACCTCCTTTCAACTATCACTTCATCTCGTCATTATTTCGTGCTTTATTTTAGTGTTTTAATTTTAATATGATTTTCGTCTGACCGGAGATGTGAGAAATAGATTATTTTAGAAAATTACAAATATTATGAAGTTTATAAAATTATCAAACATTCTTAATTATGTGGCGAAAAACTTCGCTTTATATACAGTCAGTCACGCGAGTTCATTTTCATTTATTCAGAGATAATGATAATAAGCCTACGACAATAGAATTTATTACATATTCAAAATCACATTATTAAAATAAGAATAACGACGAATAATGAATTAAGCCAATTTTATATATTGAAAGAAATAATTAACATTTGTCTTGAAAAATGTCACCGTCACTTTATGATTTAATATAAAAACAATAGAGGCATTATTTTTAAAATTAGACATATATATAATGAAATATAATAGGAATGCCCCTCGGGTATGGGAATTAATAAATGTACCGTAACTGTTCTAGGCAGGCAATTGTGCCTCTGCGGCACAGTGTCTGAATGTGAATGCGACGGTTATAGGTTCAATTCCCGCTCGGGGGAATGCATTATCTCATTTGCTCGTTCTGGTTACAAGGTAGAGAGTGAGTAGAGTTGAGTTCCGCCACTGAACGACGTGGCCAGTCGTGGTGCAGGGGCACAAGTGTGCGACTGTAAACGCAATAGTTTGTAGGTTCGATTCCCACTCGGGGAAATGAAATATTTATTATTTTTGTTTTTCTCTCTGGTAACATGGGAAAGCGCGGCATTGAGTTATACCACTCAACACGCAATGCCTCCAGAACTCGTCGGATAGTGTAGGAATCGTCGGAGTGTCTTAACACTAGCTTCCTCTGCCTACCCTGCTACGTGCGGTATACAGCGTGAAGTCAAAAAACGCTATGTTTCGTAAATTGGACGGGAAGTGGGGAACAAAATGTCTTCACACTAATGTCCCTCTGCCTACTATATAAAAAAACAACTAAGTTCCAACTGCTTACCATGTAAAATCTTGAAAGATATAAAGTTTATTCTGTATCCGCCTAGCGATCGTTGATTACCTGTAAGGAAAAAAAAGATTAGCATCTCTTATAATTTAAATGATACATTTTAGGGATTAGAACTAGAAACTTACAACTTTACTATTCAAAGAGGAATCTAGTTTCTTTTAAAAAAAATATTAGTTGAAATGGGAAGCGTTAATGTTTTTTAAAAAAACACAATAAAACACATATCTTCTATATGTTTCTAAACTATTTGAAAAGAGACACTATGTAATTGCAATAAGTTATATGTATCACGTAATAACAATATTTCACACGAGTTTCCTTCCGATAAGAGCCGTTGCCTACAAGCAACTGCCCCCGATTGACACAGTTCCACTGCTTTTATAGTCTTTTTCACCTACATCTACTTTTACACGAGTTTGCTAACAATATATTTAATAATATTAATGTTACAAAAGAAAACAAATCATGTTTAAACGATGCTATGCATATTTTTCAATTGCGGTTAACGTCTCTCGTTACTACATCTTTATAGCGAAATTGTTGGGGAGGCATTTGTTATTATTCATATCAATAACCTATTTTAATTACAATTTACTTGAGAAAGCATAAAATAAATGCATCACGGAATATTTAAACGCGATCTCAGCACAGTTAAATTATTAAATTAAAATTAGCCAAAGTAGGGGAAGAAACGGATCATAATTATTATATTATCAAAATGTACAGAATATTTTTTTATAGTTTCTATAAAAAATATTCTGTACATTTTGAAATGCATAGAATTTAAACAAATAAATACATATATAGTTAAACCAGCTGCAGAAATAACTAAAGAATTATACGACACAAACAGTTACAGGTAATAGGGTTAATAGCATTCCTCTATAATTATATTTGTAATAAATTGATTATCCAATATAAAAATTATTTCTGAATTTAAACCACTAGTTTCTGAGATTAGTTCGTTCAACCAAACAAAACCTTGCAGATATATGTATAATATTAGTACAGATATATTCTATTAACAAATGCAATTGTGCAGCTGTAGAGGAGTATTTACGAGGTCCAAAGTTCCAGATGTCAGTGCAATGTTTGCAGATAGTCACATCAATATAAACAAGGTATACCAAAGCCAACTTACACAAACAGCTCCTTGTATCAATATTGGGATTACAAATAGACCAGTGCGTGACTTGTGCCGTCATTACCGTTGCTCCTTAAAATAGAAACGTTAATAGTGCTAAGTGTTGTATTAAAATTTGATCGTTTAAATCACATGTTGTGTGTTTAATAGTGTAAACGTACGCAATATTTTGATAAAGTACATATCTTCATATGAGGTTTATTATCGCGGCGGAATTTCGATGCACCCTAATACTTACAATAAATTTAAATCAAATATCTTTTAAAAGAAAGTAAAAAGTTCATAATTTAAAAAAATGGTCTCACCCGCAGATCGACGAATTCAGTATTTTAGTGAAAAGTAAAGAGTTATCTTTCACTAGGTTCTATATGCATTTCCTATATAAAAATATTTTGGTTTGCATTATTTCACATAACTTTGATAACTACAAGAGGTGTTGTGCTAAAATCTTGTACTTTCAAAATCTTGTACTGATGTCATCTTTTTTTCGCTCTATCTTTATACAATATTATACGAGTTAGTTTATTCATAACGGAGCGATAGTGTTACCAACAGTGCTATTAAGGGGTTGAATAAGCTAAACGACTTTATATTATGTACCTATATTTTACGATGTTCTTTAAACATTTCTTTTTCAACTTCATACTGTATCCCGCATATATCAGGCTACGCATAGCTAACTTAATGACAACGTAAACGTAAAAAACGTTCTCCACTTTCCGCCGAATTTTTGAGGCATTGGATGTTGATTGTCGGAACTGAACATCACATAGTGGAGCAAAAGCCCTCATTTGTACCATCAAATAAACTAAACTAGTTAGACCTTCTAAAATGGATCGAATGGTATTAAAGACATGTTGTCTTTTAGAAACAAACTTAATTTTGGTGAAAATATTTTTTTATTAATGTTACAAAAGATACATCATATTATTATTATTAAACAAATAATCTTAAAAAATTAAATCCTTTAAATTTATAACATATTGGGTAATTCTTAAAGATATGTTGAAGAATCATCATCATCGTCATCGTCAACCAATGTGATGAACCTTGGTCAATTGATTTATTTAATTGAGGTAGAGTTGTCAACATGAACAGGAGATTCAAAGGTATTTTTAGTTTGTTTTTTACCCGTTTTTAGTTTACTTATGATAGTATAATTAGTTAAAAATGTTAGATTGGTTTTTCAAATAGCGCTTTGAGTATTAAGATTTTTTTCGGGTCTCTTCGTCTTATCACATTGCACGCCCCACAGCAAAGCTTTTCTTCTATCATTCTTCAGCGGCATCTTCAGCGGTCACCACCTCTTATGGCCCGAAGTATTTCTGTTAAGTTTCTTTCTTGTTATAAACCTTAGCTTGTTCAAGATGATTATAAATATCCTTAATGCACTTGACTTTTACTTTTTACACTCATAAAAACAGCGTAAAGTAATTGTGTGGATAGCATCGTAAAGCGTAAAGTAATTCTGTGGATTGCCACACGTACGTGGAAAAATAATTAAAGCCTCAAGCTATTGTTAGTTATAAATACATTTTTTTTCAGATTTTGCCAATCTCAATCTGTATTGAGACCTTGAAGCACACAATTTCTCTTTCGTAAAAATTGGAGGTCTCGAGCTTTTTCTGAAATTCAGGCTTAGCTTCGCAAGAGCCTTTTCATCTGATACCTCATTTGAACTAGCGGCTTTAATTTAGCCCCTATTTTAAGGCTATTATTTTTTAGGATTTAACCACAAATATATAGTTTTGAATTTTTTTCCTAATCTAGATTAGGGAAAAAATTCAAAACTATTACCTGTACCGGAAAAAATTCAAAACTATTACCTGTAGGTGGCAAATTTCATAACGTTAGGTTAGCTCGGAATATCCTATTAATTTTGATTCCCTTTAGTGTCGAAATACGCGTTTTTTACAACTTAAGGCTATTATTTTTTAGGATGATAAACAAAACATCAAATGTTTAAATAAAATCCATAATTTGAGTATCAAAGTTTATTTTGTTTCACGGAGTTAAAAATATTTACATAATCAAGAAGAAAAAACACTAAAATATTGTTACATCTAAATAATATAATATTAAAAAATAAATCAGTTTATTAAGAAATCGCACTTATTTACATGTAAATTACTAGCAACAAAACAACTTAAGTACGTAAATTTACTTCACTGTTACAATAAACTTAATTCGTTATAAAATATTTTATTTCTGTGAAATAATACTTTGTACAGTATTCTTAACATGTGGTATAAAAAGGATAACATGAAATTACTTTAAATTTTTGAATTTTGGATACGTTTTGGGGATATCGGCCACATTGTGCGTCGCTTAAAATGGCATAAAGGATTTATATTACTTCTATAAAACGGCTTTTCTTGTAAAATTTAAAATCCGATAGGACTTTATAGGTTATTTTATTTAAAAGTACTACATATGCACATCTGAAAATATATTCACTACACTAAATCAGTTCATTTATAAGAATTACAAAACAAAATATCTTAGATGGTACTTAAATCCATCTGATTTCGCTTTCATACGTGATTAGTGTGACATGTCACCATATGGGTAAAAAACAACGCATCAGCTGGCACGGATCTGGCACCCGACCGGCGGTCATTAATCAAATCAGAGCTATGCGGTTTAATAGCATGCTAATTATAGTATACACGGATGGATACACAGTTAGCTCGAATATTGCGTGTGGTGGACGACGGATATCGCTTAATAAAGGTTATTTCTATTGTACTTTAGTCTGTATATGCGATTTGTGGATTCTATTACTGTTGATGGAAATGTTTATTTGATTTTTTTTATTCTTTATCAGGTAGAGTCCGTCGTGGTGGAATGTCTAACTGTAAGCACGACGTGACGGTTGGGGATTTCCGCTCGAGACAATAATTTGTTTTCAATTGCTACCTAAGGACAGAGTAAGGCGTGGTCAAGATTGGTAATGTTTCGTAAATTTGACGGAAAATGTAGTGTTTGATGTTTACGTATAAGATATAATTACGCTTCACACTGTATTCCGCTTACAGCAGAGTAGGCAGAGTGAACCTAATGTTAAACCACTCCGTTCTTCATTTTCCGCCGAATTCTGGTGACGACATTCCGACATTCCGTGTTGCGTGGCGGAACTCAACTCCGTGCTTTGTCTCGACACCAGAACGAAGAAATGAAAATATAAATTTAAATAAATATTATGAAATGAAACATAATTATAATTATATTATTTCATATTATGAAAAGTCATGTGTGTAGATTGGTCTCTGATACGTCACCAAACGGGAGATGAAATAAAGATGGCAGTCCCCGCTAATAATAAAATACTACGCCATCCTATTGTATTAAATCCATTTTATATATCAATGATTTGAAATATAAATCAAGGTTATATTCAAGGTCCACTTTTTTCAACTTTAAACATGCTTCTTGAGAATTTATTTGTCTATTGATTGATTGATTGGCTTTTATCTACGTCATCGTTTCCATCTCAAATATTAGATTTTAAAAACAATTGGCAAAGTTAAATTTCGCCACCGAGTATTCTATATCGATAGCAGTTTTACTGAGTTTGTTTTTTTAACACAAACTATTTATATCTTTCATCTATTTAAAAGTAAAATAAATTAATTTACATATAAAAATATATTTCTGTATATGTTATTGAAATGGGTAATAATTAATCTTGTTCAAGAGGAAATAAGGTAGAGTGCAGACGTCGGGCGCCCTGAGGGGTCGTAAAAGAGGTGATAAAAAGGGAACAACCAACCTTAACGCTTACCTTCGAATGCCACTGTTTACGATCCGCTATCCAGTGAACGCACGTATAAAGAAGCCGACATCATATTTCGCAAAGGATGAGAAAATGCATAAAGGCTATTAAGAAATGATTTACTGACATCGTTCATTATGTCCATAGTAATTACAAGCTTATTATGATTTTGTTTTAGGGTTAGCTGTGTGCTACACATAGCAGGGTAGGCAGACAAACTGCCTGGAAACTTAGTGTTATAAAATTTCCTTCCCATACAAACACTTCCTTTTTTTCCCACTATTCGCCGAATTCTCGAGGTATTGGTTCTCGCGTTTAACGGCGGAACACAACGCCGTTTGTCTCGATCCATTAACGAATGGAAATCGATCCCACAACATTCGTGTTTACAGTCGCACACTTATGCCCTTGTGCTACGACGATCTCAATGGGACGTAATATGAATTTAAATAAACGTATTGCGCCTGTATTTGATATCCCAAAGCAAGACACAAATCTACATATAACAAGTAACAGGAGAGCGAGAATAAAAAAAAACTCATCAACGTACGGACGTATGCACGCAATTTGTATGAATTCACACAAATACAAGCTTGTATACATTTTTTGTCTATGAAATATTTTTAATTTTTATTTTCAAGATATTTTCCTTTATTTAATGGGTCCACGGGCAGCACATCATGGATTTTAAGCGGCGAATTTCAACCAAAATTCTCCAAAATCAACAGACGGACACCAAAGCGATGCTATAAGTGTTTCATTTTTTTGTATATGAGGTACGGAAACCTAGAATACCTATAAAAGATACATGGAAATAATTGTAACCTTTTATATTATAAATTATTTATTATTAATGTACAGTAACTACTATACACATCAGTTATAAAGGATCATATAACATTTGTTATTGAATACTAACGTAGTCGCATCATTATGTGTGGCACTAATTGATTTGAATAAATTAAATTAATGATCTTTGTACATATTATATATGATAATAACATCCTAAGAGAAATACAAGGTTAATATTGACAATATTTACGCATTAACAATTTGCTTATTAAATCATACTAACCCAAACGAGATATTCTATTTACTTACTTAACTTCACAGTTTATCCCTAGTGGGGTAGCCGGAGAGAACGGAGCGTCAAACACTACGGTACTGCATACCTCTTTCGCCTCGTTCACTATCATCAACCTCTTCATACATTCTCTCCGATGGGTCCTCAGATCCGAGGCTCCTCCTACCTCTTTTGCCGCTCATTTTTCAAAAACCTTTTAATATATTATATTTACATTAAATTAAATAAAAAATACAATAATTAAAACACATATATGGATTGCATGACACGTAAGTGTATTTAATTGCTAAAGTTACTCGTTGACTTCGCCTAGATCACTGGCAAACACTGGCGTCAAGACTTTAGTTCGCAACTTTAAGCCAACCTCTGAAATATTACCTTGACTTCAAGTTGGCAAGGTTTGATCAGAACCGGGAATTTCAAAGCTAGTTATGACTTGTGGCTACAATCCAGATCACATTGGTAAAATTATGTACCTACTATTTATGTTTTGATAAATATAACGTAGTGCGAGTGTTATATGTTTGTAAATTTCAAGTTGAGACAGAACTTGTGACAAACAATTTCGTTCCCACTGTCTATTTATTTTACATATATTATTCTGACGTCTAACAAGATCAAAGAAACACCTGTTCCATAAGTGCAAACAGTCCTGTAAGTAAGATTTGCACGTAAAACTATCACAAACATTAGAAATGCGACATTTACTCCACGATGACGCCTCTGTGGCGCCAGTCCACGTTTTATAGAATAATATTATTTTAATACGGTAGGGTAATTCGTTAGGCCGATAAGATCTAAATTTTATACTTTGTTCAAGCCAAGTTTGTACTAGCACGACAACCTTATCATGAGATTGACCTATCAGTGGTGTAAAATGTAAACAAGTCTTTTATACGAGGGTAAGCGTGTTGGGTATTTGTAAATACAGCTTTCTATGTGTAGGAAACGATTTGCCGAGGCGAGTTAACGCGATGTTATCGCCGTCGAGCTCCGGAACCGCCGATAACGAAATTGTTTGAGAAAAGACCGTCTTTATGTAAATTTCTTTATTTCACTTCCTTGATATATTAAGATCCGTTTGTTTATTCGAAGATTCTGTTTTAAAGTTTAAAAGCAAAGTTTGCGAAATAAAGATTGTTCTTTTCAATTGAGAGAGAAAGTCTTAATATCTTAAAAAATCTCCTTAAATGCATTAAGGAGATTTTTTAAGATATTAAGATTTTTGACATTATTAAAATTCTCAAATGTTTCCTTTTATATCGTGATTTCAAAAAAGTGTATACATGTTCACATAAAATAAAATACGTCACAAAGCTGCTTTAAGCAAACATTTAATATAAGAGCTTTGCAAATCTAATACGTCTATTACAGTTGGCTTGTATTTGCTTTTAGGCTAAACGTTAGTATAACGTTGTTCAGATTTGCTATTTAGCTCACAAGTTGCTGACTCACGGAACCGTATTGAATTTGTAATACTAAACTAGAATACATTAAGGTAAACTTTAGATTCACTTAACATGACAAGGATTTGCTTTGTTATTTAAGTAGTCTAAATCATTTCTTTATAAATATTTACAATTGGTTTTTAAAACACTTTAGATGATTGTACTATTGTAATATTCTAAATTAAATTCTATTACTAGAAAACTTTTATAGATACTTTCTATGGGTAACACTTTAATGCATATGTACTGCTTGTTCTCGTAAATAATAGAGAGGTTATGTGTTTTTATATTATAAAACTATTATTATCTTAAATTATTAATGTAACCTAAATTTGATCATTTTTTAAAATAAAAAAAATGTTTCATAAGTTCTTATAAATTATATTAAGGTTAAAATATTTTATATTGTACTGTTTCCAAAACAAAATACGACTCGTTACGACTTGTGAACTATTTTAACAGACTAAAGATAATAATTAAGAGTACGCTAGTCGTTAAACAGCATCGCATTTCGTATATATTGTGCGTGAAAACAGGTGAATGAGTCAAAATGTTTATTGACTTGCTATGCAAATAAATGCATTTTGCACGCACGGACCGAAACCCTAACAAATGTGTTAAATTTATTTAATGTGACGGCTTTTGCAAGATTAGCATCTGAATTACGCTCAATAGGAATGACTATTGGGTCGATCATGATGCCACATCAAACGAATATCGATAAACCTGCACATAAATGGAAAACGAGGTCTTCACTATCCTGCTTCGTCATCGCGTACAGTGTCATTCTGAATAGCATTCTACAATACAAACGCTATATACATTCGCATATTTCTAGAACAGGTGTTTCCAATCGTGGCGCAGGGGCACAAGCGTATGAATAAAGGGATAGGATGGGGATTCGATTCTTATTGGGGGAATTTAATATTCTCATTTGCTTGCTCCGGTACCGTGGCAAACAGGCAATGCCCCCAGAATTTGGCCGAAAGTGAGGAATGGAAGTGTCTTAATGGAGACAAAGTATCTTAGCACTAGGTTCCCAGGTTTCGTCTCCCTAACCTGCTATGTGCGGTGTACCTACAAAAAAATTAAAACGGCATATAATAAACCAAAGCATACTTATCCAAATGAGCATTTCACATCTTCAGATGATCCATAAAATGTCATATTTGACATCCGCATTCCTTACGTTCTTTGTCATTTAGCAAGACTCGAGTAACGGTGTCGTGTCACGGATGGTGTGCAGTCATAACAAACCATAAAACGAGCCTCAACACATAAGAGGAAATTGCCTGGCTGACATCTGGTTACAGTTATTCGAACCATTGTCTTCGTCACTCGGGAATATTACCGACGGTCGAGCTATATGGAATTGAATTATGTATAGTATTGCTGGCTATACTCGGTACCGGTAGTCTCTCTACGTACTCTTCACTACGTAGACTTTATTAATTAAGTCAACTGCAAGTTGCAAATAAATCAAATAGCTATGAACTACATAACGTCTAACATTTATAGTAAAAGCAAATCTGATTAGCATTTACCATACACGAATGTCTTAATTAAAAATTCTACATGACAAAACGTTTAGAGTCGTGGTGCAATGGCAAAAAGTGTGACTGTAAAGGCGATCGTTGTGGGTTCGATTCCCGCTCGGCGAAATGAATTATTGTTTATTAATATTTTCATTTCTTCGCTTTGGTAAAAAGGCAAAGCGTGACGTTGAGTGTCTTAACAATAGGTTCCTTCTGTCTACTCTGCTATATGTGGGATACAGCGTGAAAATAAAAAACGTTGAAACTTTACGTACAATTCAAAAGAAATAATAATGTATTACGGTGATGTCTCTCTGTAATTTTTTCACCAAAATCTGTAAGTAATTAGGTCGTTATTCATCATCATTACAGAAACACATGCCGAACGACTATCATTAGCTCATTTCACAGTTTATGCATACTTTCTGAAACAATACGTGTTGATGAAGCAAAGAAAAACGATGAATACCAAACAAAAGTTAAAATCGCAATATGCGCGCTGCAACCTGCATATCGGTCCGCGATATATAAACATTTTATTCGTCGATTGTTCCGCTTCTTAAATGCTTGCGTCATTCCTTTGTTCTGAACAACGGACGTATATTTGCAATTAATTTTGCGTACAGTTTGTCCGACATTGTTTTAATTTTGACTGAAATTTTGTTAGTTTAGAATATCTCAACAATATTTTATCACTTTTTTATTATTATTTGCAGATTCACACTGCATTTATTCTTCCACACATAGCTGAGTAGGCAGAGGGAATCTAGTATTAAGTCTACTACGTTTCTATTAAGACAACTTCCGTTCCTTATTTTCCACCGAATTCTAGAAAAAAAAAAGTGTCATTAAATTTCAGTCTCGTTCGCAAAATTGGGGAGAAATGTGAAAAATAATATATTATGCTTTTGTCCTTACGTCAGCCACCCTTCAAACATTTTCAAGAAAAAATATACATACAAATACTTAACTATACGTCAAAAATAAGCTTATTTATAAATCTTTTGTTATATTAAATTGACACAGCGTGAAAATTACACCTTAGAAAGTTATGAAGGTTCGTTGTGGATTTATTATGAAAATGCGTCAACTTTGTATTGTTTTTCAAAGAAAATATTTAGAATAGGCACTTTTTGTGATGTCTGTGTGACTACATGACTTCAGGTACTTTATAAATAACAAAGCTACGTGAGTAATATGTTATTAGCTAAAAGTTATGTATATATACAATAATATTTTCGGAGAGCCCAAGGTAATTTTGGCCGTATGTAGGAGAGATCCTTGTACCTTAGGACACTACTTCAATACTACACAACTTTAGTTTTAATTAACTTGATGCATTGATTTTTCATATATTACATGCTCATATAAATATAAATAAATACAACTACTACATATTACTTTTGAGTATAAAAAAAATAAAAACTGATTTTATAGTTTTGTCCTAATTGATAATACAGTGCCGAAATATGTTTATACGAGAACTTTATTTTTCCAGTTTGTTTTAGAATAAAGGAGTCATAATTACAAAATTAATTAAAAACATGTTTGATAAATATTATTTATTCTATCTAACGCTATCAAATTTTTTGAAACATAAAATTCTTTAGTTTTTGAATTGACCATCGTTGTACTATAACCATCTTTATAGCTGCTATGACGTTATTCGTATAACTGCTTAAGTCTAGTTACTTTCGTCTCACTTTGCGGCATCTAAAACAACAGAAATAATAATTGGGACAGTCCCAAGACACAAAAATATGAGTGTCCCAAGGAACAAATTTGTTTCATTTTATTAAGGACGTGACGTTATGTAAACTAATTGAGTAATCCACCAAAAAATAGAAAAATAAGTAAATATATATAAGCTGACAAGTAAGTATGCAAAATATAAATCCTCTTATCTAAATTGTCCACCAAAAACATCGATAAAAAGAATAAAGAAAAAACAGTCGCAAACTTTTACCAACCAAATCCTTTTGTCAAAAATCAATTGAACCTAGTAGTTTCTGAGATCATCGCGTTCACGCAACCAATTTCTTCAGATTATAAGTATACATACTTACTTAACTTCACGCTTTATCCCTAGCGGGGTAGTCAGAGAGAACGGAGCGCCAAACGATACGGTCTCTGCATAGCTCTTTTGCCTCGTCCACTGTCATCAACCTCTTCATACATGCCCTCCGGGGTGTCCTCATGCTTTTTACGTGACCTTCCTCCAGTATCTTTGATACTGTGTTTTTGAAGGTCAACCGAGGTCAAGTGTCCATATATTATAAATTTATAAACAGTTAAAAATTAGATAAGTAAAAACGATCAACAAAAATACAGTAGATAATAATAGATGTGCTTAATCATTTATAATAATCATACATCATAAAACAAAATGTAAAGCAGTGTGAGATACGATTCATGCCGCTAGTGAAATTGCACGTTTCGCAGGCGGGTAGATACACTCCATGCATGAAGGCACTCAGGAGTCGTGGAGAATTTTAATTGTGCTCCATTGAGAAATTCCGGTGGACAGAACAATTTTACACCTAAACTTGTTGCTGTGATTAACTGTGATTTTGAAAACTTTAAAATACAAGACCAAATCTCATTTTATTCATATAAAAGACTATAATAACAAAGAAAATAATATTATATATCGCCTAAGTATACATTAATTATCATAATTCGGTGCCAATATAGTTCCACATTCCCTCAGCACACGACCTATTTTTCATCACAAGTGCTGTATTTGATTTGGCATTCACATTAATTTGCACCCTATCACATGGCTTAAAGGTTAAATGTCGGTTATTTTTGCCGTGTGAATAATTCATGCCTTTTAGAGTATCCATTCAATTAACGTCTCGACTTCGAAGGTGCTTATTATAAATGTTTCAATGAAGATAGACAAATCCATTGGCAGGGTCACGAAATTAATTAATCAAAATATATTTTCTGTATATTTCGCTTATTATAAGCGAGCTAAGCTTATCGACAACGGCCATAAAGTGAATTAGGTATACAATCAGCCACACCAAGATTGGTTTATCTTATCGATATTTAATTAAGCGGATTTAAGGCAAAGCGAATAGAAGAAACAAACGTCAAGGAATTTAATTATAACGACCATTGATTCCGTCACGCTGTGTAAACAGAGGCTTTTAAGCTGTTTAATTGGTATCCAGAATTTTACTGGCAGATGTTTGTCGTGAATGATAAGTATTATTAATCAGGTTGGATTTAATTTTGGATGACAAATCGCTTTCTTGAAATGATTAAAACACTTTTTTTATAGCAGAGGAAACCAAGTTAAAGACACTTCGTTCCCCACTTTCCACCGAATTCTGGACACATTGCGTGTTGAGAATCGAACCTAAAACCTGTCGCGTTTACAGTCACACGGCAACATCAATTGAATAAAAATATATAATACTCATAATTTCGCATTGATATAATCGTCAAAGTTTCACTAGTCGACTAAGCTTATTTGGTAGTAGACATTTTTTATGCTTTTGATGTTTACTTACGTTGATAATGAGCGCTAAATTGTAATACAGAGCTAAATTGTATAATGGGGGTGTGGGATGAGAAAAATTATATTTATAATGAGATGTTTTTCCTTTATAGGTATATGTTATAGGTATATTTTTTGATAAAAATATTCTGATCGATCGGGCAAAACTGTACGACCAAAAAAAATTTCAAACGGTAGGCGTTTACGTATTTGTATATACTTTGCAGATAAAAGCTTTGTTTCTTTTATAAATAATTCTTTTAATAATGTTCTAACTGTATTTTATTACGCGCATAACACTTTATAAACCACCAAGACGTAAAAGTCACAATGACTGGACATCGACAGATACTCGCAGTAAATGTTTGAAAGTACCGAATTCAGTGTTATCACTTTGTTTTGTCGTCACTTTGGAACAGCTTGATGTTACATTTTATTGTGGCTATAAGAAATATTTTTAATGGTTGTTACAGAAATTTTAATCTAACGCAAACAGCTATTCCAAAGAATCCTTTTTTTACAATTGAATTCATGTTTTATTCATCTAAATAGAAGATGAATATTAAAAATAATATTATGAGATTATATTTTCAAACCTATAAAACATATCCAAGCCCATTTATATATAAAAACCATACGTTGACGTCATCAGGAGAGTCAAGCGTCATCAGAAGTGTCAGACAAAAACTGACACAGTTATGACTAATAATTGGGTCGATCATTGTAATATCGATTTTATACCAAGAAATTTCACTGAAGTGAATGCAAAGTGGAGAAAAGAGTGATGTGACAATTTCAAAGGTACCTATTTATGTATAATATGAATCATGATAAAAAACATCATAAATTAAATTATTAGCAAATGTTCTAAGAAATACATGAATTAATTTAAAATATTGTCCATTAATAATATACTGGCCGTAGTTTATTACGTGTGAAACGTAATCAAGAGCCGCCCGCGTCCCAACTGTCAACTTATCAGAGGAGAAATTAATTACAGCTGCTATCAATCATGGACCAGCGACAAACTGCTTCAATGTATTCATTGCAGACTGAGTTGTTCCACAACAAATGATGTCGGAAAAATCATTCTGACAGACTTTTAGGGCAATGTGTGAATTATACTATAAAGGAATATACATTTTTGAATGAAAATTTCTTATGCCCTGTATGTTGTTTTTACGTATTAATAAAGTAGCTGCAATTTAACGAAATTATTAAAAGAACAACAATAAAATATAATTACTTATGCTGTTAAATGTCAAATATATGTATATGTAATTTATCCATGAATAGCAATTGTACGCTACAATTCAATAATAATACTTTAAAAAATTTAAAATTAAATTAGCTTCACGCTGTATCCCGCACACAGCAGGGTAGGCAGAGGGAACCTAGTGTTAAGACACTCCGTTCCCCACTTTCTGCCGAATTCTGGAGGCATTGCGTGTTGAGTGGCAGAACTCAACGCCGCGCTTAACCTCAACACCAGAGCGAAGAAATGGAAATATAAATTTAAGTAAATATTTCATCTCTTCGAGTGGGAATCGAACCCACAACCAGTCGGTTTTGCAGTCACACTTTGTGCCGCTGCGCCACGACCGGCCTCATAATACTTTACCTATATAGTATTTAATTCTAAAGCATTCTATGCTTCGTATTTTGACCTAAATTTAAATAAAATTAAAGTTATATAAATTATTTTTATTAAATAGGTAAGTCTATTTGTCACAGTGTCAATTATACTATTGTATACGAAGGTCGTTTTAATTATAATTTTTCATTAATAATGATTTATAGTAGCCATATTAGGTAAGTTATTGTATTCTCTAGTGCTTCCACTGAGGTTAAGCATCATCGAATCAAGGTAATTCATTTAAAAACTACTGATGCAAATAGAAATTGTATTTTTTTAAATGAATCAAGGAAAAATATCTGTTAGTATAAAAATGTTATATTCACGTATATTATTCCACTGTGTAGCAATACGTTTCTAACTTGACGTTATACCACAACAACATATTGGAACTCAACGCCACGCTTTGTTATTTATATAATACTAGCGGCCCGCCCACGGCTTCGCCCGCTTAAGCTACATGATTATTGATTTAATTAACAGAATTGGCTGACAAATATAATGTCTTCTAATATGATTTTTACTACTTTAATTTGTAATATTCTAATATGATTGATTTTTGATTGTTTTGAATTAAAAAAGTACGATCAATATTGATATTCGATATTTGTAAAAATATACATAAAACTAATTATTTATTATACGTATTATATATATTTCTGTACCATTACGTTCTTTTTATCTATGTAATGTACATCTCATCATAATTTTAAAACTTTATTAAATGTGCTCATGTCAGTGAATAATTTAATTTACTCTTTCAGAAACAGCCTTAAATATTAAATTATTGATTTGAAGGATTCATAATGTTGTCTGTAAAATAACTGTAATGATTGCAAATTAACTCCTGTACAGTTTTTAAATTAGTTACATATGTTATTGGCTAAATGTACAATTGATAAATATATAGTTATTACAGAGTACACGTAGAAATGTGGTTTTTAGGCATTTTTATATATAATAGATTTATTTCAAACGAACGAACGTCTATGTATTTACTTAATATTTCTTTGAAGATCAAATTGGTCTTTATCTCTGTATTGAATTACGACTTAAACTTAACTGTTATGATTTATGAAGGTAACCTTCACTAACAATTCAATTTTGTTTATTTTATTGCTCTGAACAATAGTGCTTTAAAAATATATATTTTTATCAACAGTCATATAACCAAGACGTTTCGAATGTCATTCTTTAGTCAAGAATATTACCAGCGCGATTGCTATATAACATTCCCAGGCAAACTAATGCCTCGAGTTTATTCAAATGACGATAATTTTTATTTTAATGAATTGATTTTTTTATGTACCAAACTTAAAATGTTAAATTGAGTTAAACCAAAGCAATCGGTGAAAGTTTTAAGTAAATCGGTTCAGTACTTTCGGAGATTAGCGTGACCATACATACAGACAGACAAGAAATTCAAAAAAAATCTTTTTGTGTTCTATTATTCTTTTTAAATGTCCCTCTGTCAAAATTACTGAATGTACAGACAAAATATTCTTACTGTTTTATTATTATATAGGGATTAGATAACTTGTTTTCTTAGTTGCGATTAAACTCACTATTAGCGCTTAAAATTTTATCAGGAGTTGTGCCACTATGCCACGATAACTTCTTTTAAACACTGAATATTTTTTTGAAAATGCTTAAAGCATCTTTGAGCTTAACTCTCGAAACATAGATTTTTTTAGAGGAAACCTCTGCATGTTATAAAATACAACACAGGTTTCAATTTATTCGAAACCAATCCGCAAATAAAATCAGTTTCCAAGTTTTAACTTTGACCAATTAAATAGTTTACTTTGTATTTCGGTTATTCAGCTGTCGATGTGAAAACATTAAATCTTGATTTCTATATTTAACTGATAATGGCTGGATAGCCATTACGGTTTTCATTATTTTTTTTTCAACAATAATTAACTTCTTTTCTTAGTATTTTTGCGTATTATATAGTGTATAATACACAAAAAATACTAACTCTATCTAATTAAAATAAAGTAAAAGAAGGTAGAAGAGGTATTTCGACAATTAAGACACAGAAAATAAAAAAATAAGCAGAAAAGTATTGTCCAAAGAAAGCTGGAGTATATTAAGTATATAATTTTTTTTTACATGTGTACGTTTATTCCCACATAGCAGGGTAGCAGACCTTGTGTTAAAGCACTCTGTTCCCCATCTTTTGCTCATTTTTTGAGACATTGCGTATTAGGTACTGTAACTCAACACCGTGCGCCGTCCGAGACCATTGGACAGAAAATAAAGAACAGTGTCTTAACTAGGCACTAGGCGAAGCTGCTTTTGCGAGAAGAGGCGTAAAGGAGTTTATTTCTAAATTACTATAATAATTTAATAATAGATACTTAATAATAAAGGTCATATCAATAATTATATTACAAGTTACGCGTAACATCTCTAAACAATTGAATAGCACATAAATAGCCTATGGATATTGTTATATCACCCTCTGATTAAGGTTAATGACTGGTAACATATGGGATCTATGTCGAGATTTAATAGACGTGACACGTTTTATCTTCAACATCTACAGTTACATGGTTACATACATGGTTCGCATATGTTTAAAGATGCAAATGTTTAAAAATATATATTTTTGAAGTATTTTCTTCTGATCGTAGGTTTAATTAAATTTAAGGAAAAGTTTATAATTAGCAATTAAATTGTGACAATGGAGTAAATAATGCATTATATGAAGCTATTAAAAGAAGGACATAACTGATCGGGCCTATTATGCGTATGGAATTTATTGAGAATAATTGTATAAACAATTTTAAATCGTTAGAAGTTTTTTTAATATTTTTATAATATAGTGGTAGTTCACCTAGTTTGAATTAATATGGCATCTAGTTATCGCTGACTTTGATTATTGTCATATTTTAAATGATACTCGCAAAGTTAATACGAGTCGATTTACGTAAGAATATTGTATACGATATATACGACACACAATATTTTTTTTACATGTACAAATATTACCCTCCTTCATCGTCGCAGTAGGTAAAAAGACAGACCGATAGATTGCCTTTCTCTATATATATAGTATAAGACACTCAATAATATCGACAATATGATATATTCATAACTAATTCATGATGAACGAGAACACAAAGTTATTGATTAAACGCAACACCAGCGAGTCCCATAGGGGACACAACAGGGATCAACTGTGGATGTTTATTGCAGGATGCGACAATTGCCTTATATTGGCTATAACGAACGCACCCAAGCAATATATCTTGTTAAACCGATCTTCATCTATTCTATTATTATATGGGCCAACGTATTTGACGGTTGTTTGTTACGATACAAAATGTCATTTCTATGGCTTTCAGTTATTAGGCGTTATTTGATACGTTGAAATACTAGTCATTTAGTTGTTGTAATTGGTTTATGTGTTTTTGTATATTTTTCACCTAAATCACTTGATGTGATGATAAGGATAGTTGTATAATGGTAATTATCACTCTTGTTTTTTTTAATCGTATTGGTCACCTCAGTTATCTTACTAATAGCCATCTCCTAAAAGCGAAAATATAAAAAACTTGTTTTTTTACCTTTTTGTAAAGTGTTATTCCACACTGGAATATAGAATATTCAACCTGGTCGGTTAGCGGTTGGTCGGTCGCCAGGAGGCGCGGGTTCGAGTCCCGCCACGTTAAAATTTTATACGTTTTCTAAATAAGTAAATAACTTGTATATTTTATAATTAAATATCAAATATTTAATTTATATATTTTACTCGAGTATGCTAGTATTTATTGATAACCGATTGCGTATTTTTAAGAACCCTCGAAGTTTTCCCGTCGTCTACCACCACTTGATCCACGTCAACCATTAACAATCATTGTAGTTCTGCAACTCGTCTTGTTTTATTATTCATCTGTCTACTTTAAATTGCCTCAATTTGTATGAGTTAAGTAGTTAATATATTCAAAGGGTCTCTTGGACAGTTGTCTAACAGATACGGGCAACGGACGTCTAAAGTATCAAACTAATTTATTAGCTAATGTGGGATCTGTTTGTCCTACTTTAATAATGCTAAATAAATTTTATATAATCGTTATCATAATTACTGAGGAGTTATTTTGTACATTTATTATAATTTAAGACCAAACGTTTTTATTAATATTTTCTTAACACTACAACATAATAAAATAAAAAAATTACAAACTGTTACTAGTATAGATTTTTTAACATCTTCACAATATTCATTATACATATTCTATTCATATCACAATTAAATTTTATTTTAAATCTATTTACCTAAAAGCTAAATGATATTATAGCTGAAAGGGAAACTTCAAATTATTAAAATATGGCATTTGAGATGTACGGATACGTCTAACGCGACTGCTGCTGATTTGCGTACATATATCAAAGGTGTTTTGTAATTAATTATGCAATCCAATGTGAAAACGCCACTTCATAAATTTCTTGAAAGTGGCTGAATTTAATTTTAAGTTGAACTATAATATATATTAAATAACTGAACTATAATAAATATTAAATATTTATTTAAATGTATATTTACATTTCTTTACTCTGGTGTAGACGCAAAGCGCGGTGTTGAGTTCCGCCACTCAACAAGCAATACCTTCAGAATTCGGTGAAAAATGTGTCTTAACACTAGATTCCCTGTGCCTACCCTGCTGCGAGCGAGATACAGCATGAAGAGAAATAATACTAATTACAGTATTCATATAGATAAGTGCTATTACGAAAAAAATGTTTGGTTGAACACAGTAATCTTATCAGCACTACTGGTACAAAATGAAAAATATTTTTATGTTGGATAGTAAATCAGAGAAACCTACTTTTCCGTATATATAGACTACAAGACCAAAGTCGTAAGTGCCAGCTAGTTATCATAATAAAACATAATATGGTTCACATATTATAATTAAAATAACAAAAGAACAACTATAATTCAATTCCATACAACGGAATTTGCTATCGAACCTGGTATTCGATATTGAGGATATCCATGTCCAAGTGAGAATTATGAATCGATATATAACTTGGAAGTCATAAATATCGGTTTCGTAGCAAAAAGCATGTCGTAACAGAATGCGGGTAGCCCATGTGTATGCTCAACGACTATAATAACTATTTGATTTCATATATTAACAATAAATGGTTGGTTATAAATTTCATGTTACATTCAATTTCTCAAGTTTCCGTTGTTATTATGTAAATGAGTCTTATGAGCTTTTAAGTTTTATTTTAGCTTTACAGTGTAAGCATTCCGCACATAGCAAAGTCGGGAGAGGGAACCTGGGAACCCCGTGTCCAACCACATCTGTTCTCCACTTTCCAATGAATTTTGGAGACACTGCGTGTTGAGTGGTGGAACTTAACGTCGCGCTTTGCCTAGTTACCGGAGCAAGGGAAAGATAATATTCAATATTTCATTTCATTTTGAGTGGGAATCGATTGCTTGTGCCCCTGCGCCACAACTGGGTTCGTTTTTTTAGTTCATTTAGTATAAAAATGTGTTTATTGTGTTAAATATAAAAAAGATATTGTAGAACTGTGATACTTGTTTTCGTATTAGTATAATTAAATATTAAACTTAATATTGTTTATAAAGCCAGTCGTGGCGCAGGGGCAAAAACTGCCTGTGGACGCGACTGGTTGTGGGTTTGATATCCACTAGAAGAACATTCATAATTATTACAATAATTACACATTTTGGATTAGGACAATGCACCTAATCGATATAATATAATGTTTCCTACTATAATAATATTTTAATCATAAATACAAAATTACAAAGCATATCAAAGTTCAAAAAGGCATTACTAAATCGAATCACGTATGTTCCTTAAAATATGACGTCGTTTCAAAGTATGCTTCTAGTTGGTGAGTTCAATTTTGCTAACATTTCTAAGAAGTGCATTGGGTGCTTTTACTGCATTAGATATTAGATACAGTCATATAGGATTTGAAGTAACCTGTAGAAATTGAATATCCGGGTTGATTTTATGTATATAGCTTAAATATTATGTTTAAGAAAATAAAAATACTCTACTTCTTATTTATTCGACTGATTCTGACTTATATGTATAAGTATATGGCCATAGTATTATTTCTATAGTTCCTTAGATATACCTGGAGATAGCCCTGGTTTTGGAACTTTGCAATTAGCAATGTTTGTACCTCAAATGATACCAACTACTAGAACAGACTAATATAACCGGAAAATATCAAGGTAAATACGTGACAATAAAAAAATTAAATACTATTTTTAAATGTGGCAACAAAATTAAAACAATGACCTTATAGAGCATCTTCGTTTAATTATAAGCTTCCTCAATTTACTTTTATGAAGTATTCAATGCAACAATTTTTTTTGTTCTTCTACAATGACGCACTTATACGGAAACACGATGATAATATCACCAGTTTTGAATCTAAATTAATTTCAAGTTATTGTATGTGAAATATTATTCGTAGGAGACAAATGTATGGAAATATATACGAATTTAATAGGAAACTTAAGCGTGAAGTAGATTCTCGTCTCGAATATTCTATTATGAAAAGAATGTAAAAAAGTTTTCCTTTATAGACATTCCCGCCTGTCGCCCTTCCATCTAGCTTACCTACTGTAATATTACAGAAGCGACTAAAATTATTACTACCTTTTATGTCTATTCTAGTTCGTAGTATGGATAATATATTAAATTTTAATCTGTAACAAAATTTGTACCACGACGGCATCAGTTGTTTTTAAAGAAATAGAATATGGGGCTCGTATGGCTTCGATTTCCATTTTGAGGGTGAATTATTTAATATTTTTATTTCTTCGCACAGGTAACAGCGCGGCATTAATTCTGTGACTCAACACACAATATCTTGAAAATTCGGCGAAAAGTGGGAAACAGCGTGTCTTAGGACTAGGTTCGTATTGTCCACCCCACTACACGCGACGTATAACGAAGTAAATAAAAATTAAAATATTAAGAAATTTTACACTTAAAAAGTTATTTTTTTTAATTAAATTATCACGAGAACTCTTTGTATATAGGGTAGCTACTTGTTATTCCATCCGCATGACGGCGAGAGTGGTCGCAACAATACTTTAAGAAATCGGTCCCCGCTTAACACTTATTGGTCCACATGGTCCAGTTGATTTAGCCGAGCATTCCTTCTAATAGAGTTTAATTTTGTGAGTGCTTTCAGCTGTTCCCATTTGAAAACAAACAGAGCTAATTGTATTGAGACGTACGTCAGACTATCGCAAGTTTGCCTTCAATTATGTACTTCCATACATAATATCTACTACATACTTTTTAGAGTTTTGTACCCAAAGGGTAAAACCAAACCTGATATGGTTTGAGATTAAGATTGCTGTCTGTTTATCTGTCCGCCTGTCACCAGGTTGTATCTCAATACGCAATATCTCACAAGGGGCCCCCTTGTAAGTTATAGAGAAAAAAAGGAGAAATGGTATTATGTAAGTCTATTCATATACTTGCTTCTTGTAAGATTAATTATTTCTTTTTTTTATTATTTTAATGACTTACATCCCGCGTAATAATTTCACCAGTTAAGGCCTATAACTACAAAATTTTTCGTAATAATTTTGACCGACAGATTCAATAATTGGCTTGATTAAAAATATATAAAAACCGTTAGCAAATTTGCTAAGAAATATAGTTATATTTTTTTAATTATAGTTTAATTTATGATCCGAGATGGGTCCGGTGTAATCATGAAGATAGTCTTATACAAAATTGATTAACACGAATTACGATGCGGCGCAGATCGGGCTATGTAAAACGGTTTCCTTAAAAAAATTAAAATTAAATCAGCTTCACGCTGTATCCCGCACGCAGCAGGGTAGGCAGAAGGAACCTAGTGTTAAGACACTCCGTTCCCCACTTTCTGCCGAATTCTGGAGGCATTGCGTGTTGAGTGGCAGAACTCAACGCCGCGCTTAGCCTCAGTCTCAATAATATTAAGATATTTGGTTTCCATTGCTCCGTTTTACTCTATTTTAAAAACTAAGATACAATCATCCCGTTTACAGTCAGATTCTGTTCCACTGATCCACTTCGTCAATTACAATATTCTAGAATGAGTTTGATTTTTTTAATTTTTAACGTATTGCTAGATATGTTTTAAAATAAAATTACAAAAGCGAACAATATATATGAGCAACAGTAAAAGTACAGTAAAAATGTTCAAAATTTAGAAACAAAATAGTATTTTATAAATGAAGCCGTCATACATCATATCCTGCGCTAAACTTATGAACAAGGCGGAACAAATCATAGTATCATAAACAGTTATGGGAAATGGCCAGCAATCAACGAAACGATGCGTAATCAAACTATAAATAGGTTTGTAGGTTAGTCCTAAAATTATTATTAAACTATAAATTCAACAATAGTTTATAACTACTATAAAATATACATATATAATTAACTTAACTATATAATACTAGTGACCCGAACGCGGCTATGCCCGCTTAAACGTATTGTTACATTATAGTAAAATTATACAAAATCTTTACATTCATTGTAGCCTATGTATGATTCTGATGTATAAGACATATTACTGTAAAGTCTCATCTAAATCTGTTTAGTAGTTTTTGCGTGAAAGCCGAACAAACATCAGTCCTTTCATACTTTCACATTTATAATATTAGTAGGATATACAATAATATTATTATTTGTTTGCCACCTATCATCTATTTTAGAGACTCTGTGTGCAAGAATTGCAGAAAGAATTTTAAGAATTAATTTGAAAGAATTTTAAGTGGAACCAAAGGCTATCTATCACAAATAACTATTAGTGAAGGACCGAGTGTATCGGCATTAAGTTATTTACGCCCAGGCTGGTCGCTGTACGTACTTATATATGGCAGCGTAAACAGAAAGAACTACCTAAGTATCCAGTAAAAAATACACCATGCAGCTAAAAAAATCTCTCAAGTGTGAATTGTATCATAGATTATACAAAGAATTTGAATACCAATTTTACCAAGTAATGTTGACAATACGCGGAACCAACCTGAGAATTCAATAGAACAAATCACAACGTCAAAAGCAGTTGCGATGAAGTGGACTATCGACAAAACGTCCGTAATCAAACTTGGTGAAGTTTGACTTCCCGCATTAGCCCTAACATTGTTGAAGTTCATCGTGTTGTTGGTTTTGTTATTGGATATAGAATTTGCTTTAATTTATTAATAATGGCCACGTGGAAAAGGAATTAATATAAGTAATCTAAATTGAAAAGTACCTGAAAGGATACTTTTCCTATCCCATAAAGAATACTTTTCCTATCCCTTTTCACCATAGTGGCGCAGACGGCGAGCGCCAATCTGTAAAAACGACGTTTGTGGATTCGATGACACTAAAGTGTGAAGATAAAAAAAAGTTTTTTAATACTTATATCAATCAATATCTATTATATGTTTGTAAGACAACACCAGGATGATAAATTTATTGATATAATAAAATAAAAATGTTCTATTTAACAAGAGTCCCCTTACAACTTCATTCTAAGGCCACCCCTATTTTATGTTATTACAATTTTATAATGTTACGACCCTTTCTCTTATCAGCCTACATCTAAACGAAGAGAGACACTGATGCAAAAATTACACAATAGAATAAAGATTTAATGGAGTAAATTTTTATCATTTGATAAAATATTTTTTAACGTCTTTTAGTTATTTTGTTGTGAATTTTACATAAAAGTGAAAGAATTGTTTCATAATAACAATATTTACATTATATTATAATATAAATTACAAGGTACAGTATAAATTTTTGAAACACTTGTAAACCACGTAATTAGTTTAGTAGCTTTTCATATATTTATGAAAAACCAAATGAACGACTGTTCCTACTGTAATCTATTACTAATATTCCTTCCTGCTGAAATCTAACTCTATAAATATACATCTATATCTAGAAAAAAAGATATCACACAAATTTATATATATTGTTTTAGGGTAAAACCAATAAAATTTTAAACCTACTGGTAATGAATAGCATTGTTTTGGTGGCCCATTAAGATTTAATTTATGCCAAAGGCTTACAGAAAATTATTGAAATTGTCTCTTTTTATACGCAAGTATCCATAATTTTTATGCCGCAGCGAAATGTTGAATAAAAATACAATTTATACGCAATCAACGACGTCAATTAACGTTATAATTTATATTATAAAATGAAGATATATTTTCATTGTATTTACTTCTCTCATTTTGCAGTATTGATCTAGAGAACTTAATTACATACGAAACGGGCCCTGAAGAATGGAGGAATTTATTGCAGTATATTAAGTTAAAATAACAAAATAAGCAATCAAAGTGTCCATTCCATCAATTAGATGTTAATGCAAAGATTATTTTTTCAACGTCACTCTGTATCCCGCGTAAAGCAAGGTCAGGTAAAGTCAGAGAGAGCTCAGCGTCGAATTCGTAACATTATGTACTGAGTGACGGAACTGAGCCCCACACTTGTTAATAAATCAAAAATAATTTCACCGAATGGGAATCGAACCCATAATAATCGCTTTTATATGTCAGACGCCGCTACGCAACGTACGTAACAAGGTTATAATTTAAAATAAATCAGTCTCCACAAGAAATCAAAAAGATACCGCGATTCACAAATGTTTATATACATACAGAAATATTTACTGTAGTACATATTCTACTTGATGTTTATAATTTATATTATACCTAAAAATAATAATCATAGCAGTATCTGCGAGTTCCGTGCTTCACAACTGACGCGCGGAGTACGGAGGTCGAATTCATTGCTCTCAATTGACTGCGCTGGTGATACGATTCATTGTGGTTGCAAGTGGGTGAACCAATTGTTAAGATATACTTTATTGGACATTGAAATAATCTAACGTTCACTTGGTTAGAAGCATACATTTGATATTTATTTTTGAAAAATCGTTATAAATATTTACTTATGATAAGTGGATTTATTTCACAAAAAGTAAATTATTAATATAACACTATAGCTGAGTGTTACCATCATCATAGGGTTTCGTTACGGTCTGTATAATTTTGACTTAAAGGTTAAAAGTTATCTCTCTAGGTGAGTCTACAAAGTCCATTACACTTGCTCCTTGGTAAAAGTATAAATTCAAAATAAACAAAACATTGGACCCCATAAAACTAGAGAAAAAGGCTAGAAAGTATAAAAAAAGAAGTGACTTAAACATTGAAATGTTAGTAAAGTAATTCAACATTTATTCAGTTTACATCCCCAATAACTACGGTCGCGCCTTCTCAAATATTTTTGAAGGAAAAAAAGGGACTGACCACTTTAAGAAAATCACATAATTGAAGAACAGTAAACGATGCGTAAAGTGGGGGCGAACCCTTGAAAATAATTCTCGAGACGGGGACGTGCCTTCGTCGAAGGTCACAGGAAAGGTCCATACATCATAAGCGGTTCAAAAGATTAGGAAGTGCGTGACAAGTGACTTCTCCCATTGTTGATGCCCTGTTATTTCTGCCAATCATTTTTCAATTTTGCTTTCCCCCCTTATTGAATATTTCCGAAACGTATTGTGTTTAAGAAAATAGCAATAATGGTATTATATGTATGATAGGTATTATGATCGAGTTTTTATAATTTTACAATATAGATCTATATATACTTCTCTCGCCTGGACTCAACTCTATATGACTAAAAAAATGCTCTATATTATCAAGCATTGACTAAAATTGCAGTAGACTAACCAGACGCAGCAACCAAAACAATATAAAAGTCTCAAAAAATCATCAATTTAAACTAACTTCTACAATTATTGAAAAACTACATTCAGAAAATTATTTTCTATACATCCCCCACTCAAAAACAGTACAGGCATACATACATACAATAATATTTGAACACACACAATATATCGTAGCAGATTAAAATTCTCGAGCTATAATGCTTTTAACAAAACAATTTGAACACAAAATAAAATCAAGGTTGTGCACTCGACCCGTCCCAATTGCTTAACGTTCAATGTTTTAAAACGTTACGTGTCCCAAATATTTATCGTTCGTAATAAATTGAAGTAATTGTAGTTTAATTCAAGCATTCCTATCTTATGGATACTTTGGCTAGTTTACAAATTTTAATTTGCGGAATATAATTAATATTAAATACTTATGAGAATGCTTAAAGATAGGCATTATAGTGAACTACTAACGCCCAATATTAATAATCTATCTCCTACGTCAATCTTCGATTGTTCCATATATCCAATCTAGAGATTGGATAGATATATGGAACAATCGAAGATTGACGTAGGAGATAGATTATTAATATTGGGCGTAAGCAAACAGCAAACGATCCCTAGATCAAATAAGTGTATATATTACATACATATATAATAAATGAATGATATATTTATTATAGAATATTTATTCGATGTTGGTGAAATAAAATAATTACTCAAGATGAAAATATACATATATGTACTGCACTGCTAATGACTAAAATATGCATATGGCAGTGCCAGTTCTTGTTGATACACCACACACATGACCTCGCTTGCATCAATCCAAACAATTCGAACTTTTCAAGCCTTATTGAAAATTGAATGATCACTTTGCCGGTTTCCATATTGTTTTTGAAACATATTTATTTACACACATTTTGTTTCCATCATAACATTTATTTTCTTTTTTATACGCTTTTATAAATTTGGTATTTGACTCGTCGGCTTTATGTGTTAACAGATGGATCCATGTTGTTCAGTCCATATTATTTTCTCTGACACAGATTCGAACCCACAATTTCTCTTTGAAGAGATTTTTTATATTTCAGGGCAGGAACAATCTATCATCCAAACACTACGTTCTTTACTTTCCGTCTGAATTTGAGAATCTACCAGAGCGAAGAAATAAAAATAATTAATTCTCCATGTGGGGGAACTCAAAACCATCGCGTTTACACTCGGACAATATCCCACTACGGCCTCTATGGCCTCGTATGATTTACATTTCAATATGTAATTGCAATCACTTTACAAGTACCTCCAAGTACAATGCCATTAAGAGTGTATGTTCCATTCAAACTTTTACTAGTTGCAATTAACCGCTAATGACAAAGTAGATATCTTTTTGTGCCATACGTGCTCATTCATCTTCTAACCGTCGTGAGCAGACGTTTTGTTTTTCCCTTATCCGTGTGGTACATTTTAAAATGTTATTGTTTGCAGTAGCAACTCAAGTTTTCGAACACGATATTTGCTTTGTAAGATTGATTGCGTGATAACCACCACTATGGTATAGTTCTACTGTAATCTAAATCCAATCCTTACCTTGAGATTAATCTCATAGATCTCAAGATGTTTTGAATATTTAAGTTGTATATGACTAATTACATTTATTGTACGATAATAGAATTTATAAAAAGCAAATCAATCATATCACATACATTATATATGTACAATGCACATGAAAACAGAAAAAAAGAGAGTAGTTCGACTCTTATATAATTGCTTATAAAATTACGGCACTTAACGGCAACCGCATTTTCCCTCATAATCAAAAATTTAAATCAGCTTCCGTCGATCCTCGATCCGGGGGAGTATTTTTTTCTCTAATGCCATTTTCGGCGGTATTACTTTTAAATGAATATTCATTCAGTGCGAAATCGTTTAGAGATAATAGATTGAGGTTCATATTAGGCACAATGAATTATGGATGTCGGTTTTGTATGGGAGAATGCGGTGGTTCACTGTGGAAATATTAATTGCTCGAGCAATTAAACTTATTTTCATTATTTAACGTTATTTTATCATGTACAGACGCCTTCCTGCCTATTTACATTTTCTTTTGTTTTAGTTACCATGGCCTCTCATATAGCGGAACTTAAGATACTTCATCCTCATCTTTCCGCACTATTTCTATACATTGCAGTTATTGCATGTTAAGTGGCGCAGCTCAATGCAGCTCTCTTACTAAAGCGGCAAAATGGAAATAATTCTAAAATATATCAATTAAAAAAAAATTTCTATTTGTGTCGGTTGCATTTATTTTTAACCGTTTTTAGACATAATTTACGATGTAAAAATATAGTTTCTATTGATCAAAATAAAATATAACAAATTCAGTGCTATCTATGTTTGAATTGGTTTACCGAAACCAACGTCGTATTTTCTCTACTAATACTACTTACTTATCTGTGCTGATGTGGCAGAACTTAACGCCGCGGTTTACGCCGTAACCAGAGCGAGGAAATAAAAATATTAAATATTTCATTCCTATGAGTGCGAATCAGCCCACAGTCGTCACATCTACAATCGCACGCTTGTATCCCTGAGCCTCGAAGGCCTCATTTTACATTACATATTTAATATTAATATTAAATATTTTTCTGCCTGGTTAAACTAAAAACAGATTTTTCACTACTTACTTACGCACGTTGGTTGTGCTTTATATACATTAAAATATTAGTCGATATTTTTTTTATATTTAACACTAAAGATAAATATTTTTTATTTTCATCCTTACTTGAGTGCATGTAATTGTAAATTATTACAGCTCAATATGAGAATGTATATCTATATAATAATTGGCATTGCAGAATTGACTTCGAACAACTAACTAAAACTTAAAGCTGAAAAACTTCGATCTGTTTCGCTTGTATAATATTTCATATAGGCGACTACGGAACTTTTTTAGCTTATCCGCTTTCGCGTTTGCTTTGGATGGCTAGGCCCATCGGACGCTTATCAGACGACGGCACCCGGTCGAAGCGGATTTAACACGGAGATGCGCGCCTATTATGTTGACTCAGCTATACGTTCTACGTACGATCTATTAAGTTCTGTTATCAAAATCTTTAGAATTACGAAACATAATAAAAATTGTTGTCATTTGAAGAGTTGCTAGTCCTACTCCTAGTAATTCAATCATATATGAAGAACTGTACATATCATACATTTCTTCATATAAATTATAACATAAAATAATGAAACAATGTAATTTTTAACTTAATATATTATATACAGAGTTAATATAAATTGAAAGCATTTTTTTTTCAAAATCCTCTAAAGCTAAATAATAAATGACACAGTTTAAAATAAAAGTGTAATACATCATATTTATTTAAAACGTGAAAATTCTGTTGACAGTTGTTGATGAATACACAATGAATATTAATTTCTAAGAAGTTAGGAACGTATTTATTAAGGCAGAAAATAAAATTGTTTTTGAGATGACAGGTTATAAAGTACCGCAATTAATAAAACTTTCTTCGTTGTTTGTTTATCTAATGACCAGATCAATACGGTGAATTTGTTTCTACCCAAAAATATCAAAAGTTTCAAGTAGAAAGGTAAGCAGGTAAAGATTGTGGGACATATAGATGTACTTTTCTTAGATTTCTACATATGTATATATGTGTCTAGTCTATTAGTGTTGTAATTTGATTTAAAGAAAACCCTTAATTCATTTTATTAAATCACCTTAATTTTTATTTTACTTTTGCTGATTTATTTGTAAGTAGCATTAGATTTTTAGTACTTACCACAAAATTCAAAGTATTTATTCTAAAAATGCCTAAACGACTATTATATCCTAACATTAAATCTTTATATCAATTACGTTTACTTGTCTTCACACACTCTTCAGATAGATTTGTTAACTATAAGCATTTTTTTTATATAATGTAGATTTCTACTAGATTTCTATAATACTATATACAGTGGTTTTTATAGTAACCAGGCGTGTTTGACTCTCTGGGAACGCTTTTCTAATCAATCTTTTCCTGTAACTGCGGCCTTTGAAATTTCTTCACAAACCCTTCGAAAAGGTTGCCGTATCGTATATAAAAAATATGTTGTTTAATGTACTGCAATTTCGATGAAATATATAAAATAAAACATATATTTTTTATACACTTACATTTATAATTTAAAGTTTAAGCGTACATTAAAGTGCGTGCTCGTTAGCCGTGGCGACTTCCTCCGTGGTCAGGGAATTGCGTGCTCAAAGCCCGTGACGAACAGACGGTCGGTTTGTGTTTGTATAATAAGTTCTTACGCGAATTCACAAATTCCCAATGGCAGACCGTGGTCGTAGTTTCGTCCCAGGAGCTTGAATTATGAACTAAGTTGTTCAAGATTGAAAACTGTAACTTTCAACAATGGCAACTTACTTTCGACTAGCTAGGTAATAAGAACCGTTTTTCTTCGTCCCCCAGGGAAAATATCTGGAACGGTTCATTTTTTTTCTTCAATTTTTGCACACAAGTTCTCTCAGACTTCAAATTCAACAAGGTTTAAGTAGTACGGGCTCACAAGTGC
Organism: Heliconius hermathena; assembly: GCA_013403705.1. NCBI lineage: Eukaryota > Metazoa > Arthropoda > Insecta > Lepidoptera > Nymphalidae > Heliconius > Heliconius hermathena. Next base: position 54,874 of record JAAIXJ010001900.1, on the reverse strand, counting down.
TGCATTTGAATGGAATAAAAATTCATTTCCCAAGGTAAGCGATTTTATTATTGTCAGGTCACGTCAATAAAGTCGTTCCTAATATTGTTGTAATTTGTTTTAATTATAGTATGTTAGACTCAAAAAAGTTTGATTAGCTATTTATTATCGATGGTATGGACTGTCTATTGATATCACTGCAAATACAGTACAGTTATATATATATATATATATATATATATANTATATTTAGTATTATATATTTTTGGAAACCCGACGTTTGGAACACTTCAATACATGCCCATTGTTGATATCGGAGACGTATTCCCGCACCCTAACACATCAGTCTACCCGTGACCGTGGACTGCTGGAAAATGTTTGAAGCGTCAGGTTTCCAAAAGATACTTAATAAACGCGAGCTATCCGGTTCAATAGTTTCATAATGTTTAATAATCGTGTAAAAGAACCTATTAATTATTTAATGTCGGATAATCTGTCAAGGCGTATTATAGGCTATATTATATTACGTTAATCGTTTCGATGTAACCCATTGTACTTGTGGTCGAAAGTTACCTCCTGCACTTAATGTGTCATGTTTGTTCAAATTCTTCATTGTATCCATTTACCCCGCCTTTGAAATGGCAGGAAAAGCTAAATTATAAACATACAACAGTATTCCATGTCTCAAGTATGAAAAGTGGCACTATTTTATAATTATTTTTACGCGAAAAGCTCAAATTGAAATGAATTTCTTCCCGTTTTCAAGTTAGTAAGTTGAGGCAGCTACTTACTGCGCGTTGAGAGCTATAAATTCTGGCTGCTCTGTAGTACCTAACTACATTTTCTAATGAAAATTATACATTTAGTAAATTTTCATTCAAACTAATAATTTCACTTGCTAGTTTTGTTTGCGAAAGTTCAAATAAAGCTATTATTTCTTTTTGTTATTTTAATACGCTAGTTTTCGGTTCATTTCAGTAGTTTTTAACTGGAATATTTTTTAGTACACATAGTTACTATTTCATTTATTAATTGAATAACAAAATATGTAATTAAAAATTTTGAAAGCTTTAATAAATATAATTTTTTGATTAAATTAGTAATGTATCTTATATTTAATGCTATTAACGATTGCGTTAGTCAATAATTGACATTGAGAAATTATCTAATGTCTATGAAGAGACTAGTGTCAATACTCGTATATTTTACATATAGACATATTCATGAGGCCAGTCGTGGCGCAGGGGCATAAAGTGTAAAATCGACTGGTTGTGGGTTCGATCCCCACTGAAGGAGATGAAATATTTACTTAAATTTATATTTCCATTTCTTTGGTATGGTGTCGGGCCAAAGCGCGGCGTTGAGTTCTGCCACTCAACACGCAATGCCTCCAGAATTCGGCAGGAAGTAGGAAACGGAGTGCCTTAACACTAGGTTCCCTCTGCCCTCAGTTTCACGCTGTATCCCGCACACCGCAGGGGGACCCCCATACAGCGTGAAGCTGATTTAATTTAGAGATATTCATGCATATAACCTTGAAAATATTGAATTGAATGAAGAGTAATTTATTTTTAGGTATTCATTTTAAAAACTTGTATTTGTCCATCTGGTCCACCGGAACTTACGGATGTTGCGCGTTATACGTGAGTATCTACGTACATATAACAGTGTTTTATTATTGAAAACTATATTTTTACTAACGAATAGTGTTTAATAACAGTTCTATTTTACCGAATAATATAATGTTACGAGATTATAGCTATCTATAATATCTATAGGTATATTGTGATATTTGCGAGGTAAACTGACCTAAGTCGTCCTGCATACACTGTTAATCATGCGATATTCATGTTAGCATGTGTTTTATATGAATAAAAATTGGTTTGTACCACTATATACTATAACCAACCAAACTAAATATTCATATTTTTCTTATATTTAACTGATTAAAAAATATGTGTGTATATAGCATATACATTCGACGAAAGTAGCTTCAAAATACTTATGATATACAAAAACTTTAGCTTTCTAAAATGGAGTAAAGGAGTATTCCTTAGAAGAGTGGTTTTAACAGTAAATGTGAAAATAAAATTCACATTAAAGAAGAACGGAATGAAACGAAAAAGCTCAATTTTTAAGTAAAAGAATATTTGCTTTGGGCCGAAACGGTCGCAGCGCAACTTTGAATAGCAAGCAGCCTTATCTATAGCAATTGATGGACACTATTTACCATGACAATGGGGTACGATTTAACGAAAATTTTCTTTTTAATGAAACAAAACGTGGTGTATTGTGGTACGGCAGCTGGGGACGGAGTACGGCGCGGCGGATGTCCGTCGTCTGAATGATACACTCCACGCGACGCGAAGGCCGGTACACACAATACTAACTGGAGAATAGAACTGTGTAAGCTTGGTTGGCATATTTGATAAAATCAGTTCAAATAATATTCATATATATGTATATACTTTGTCCATAAGAGGCTTTCGTGGCGCAGGGGCACAAGCGACAGTATACGCGACGGTTGTGGGTTCGATTCCCACTTGGAGCAATGAAATATTTAATGTTTTCATTTCCTTGTTCTGGTAACGAGGCTAAGCGGGGCGTTAAATTTCGCAACTCTACACACAATGCCTCAGCAATTCGGAAAAATAATATATTCATTAAAACAAATAAGATAAAATCTATACCAAGATATGTTGTACTGTGCTTGTATTTCTTGATATTCATTCTATCTCAAGAAATATAAGCATAATATCAATTAGGAATTTTAAAATGAAAATGATTAACTTAAATTAACAAACAGGTTAAATTCTCAAGTCGATACAAAATAATAGATTTGCACGCTTAAAATTTTCGAATTAAACTAGTCTAAATGAACAAGCTAGCAAACTTTTCTTGACAAACTGTGATAAATGAAATCTTTTGATGATGTGAGACAAACACATACATATTGCATGGACAGTTGATTATAGTACGCCGTGACTTAACGGATGTCCGTCCCATGAATAGTATACTCGAGAGCTGTACTAGCGTGAAGGTCGCTCTATTGGAACATTAAGAGCTAAGAATAGGATTGAGAAATGTTATAACCACTTAGGATTCTAAAATAGAAAATCTGTAGAGGAAATTATTTCGGTAATTCGCAATATTATAATACATATATATCTAGTTGTAAACGGCCCGTAGCAGGGTATGCAAAGGATGTGTAAAGATCCCCGTGTCTCATTTTCCGCCCAATCCTCCAAACATTCCGTGGCGGAACTCATCGCCACGCTTTGTTTTGTTGATAAAGTAAGAAAGTGAAAATAATTCTTTCCTCCTATTTGAAATCGAACCCACAACCCTGGCGCTTACAGCGGAACGGAGCGTGCTGCGCTTATAATTCCATGTATGAATAAAAAAATATAATTTTTGGTACTTAGGAATCTTATTTTGTGTCTTTTTAAATAGTATAATAATATATGTATATTTGCTTTTGCCTAACTAAAAATAAAAGTTCATATTAAAATCTAGCGCATAAAAATAAACGAAATACAAAAACAATAAGTAATGCAATTTATGAATGACATTATATATGTTGTGGGCGTGACGCGTTCCATCAGCCAAATATAAACATTCTATTTTATCGCCTCCGTTGTATTAAAAATGAAATATGATTAATATATCGATTTTAATGTAATCGCGGTGAATTTGAAAAGTGTCTTAGTGTACTCACAGTAGGTTTGATTCGCAAGTAGGATATAACAAAGTGAGGCGTTGGATTTTGCCATCTAACAACACACAATGTCTCAAAAAGATGATAAAAAGTGAAAAACGGAATGTCTTAACACTACCTAATAGTAGTGTTGTGTGTTCCTTCTGAATACATATTGGACCTACAATAAATTTAATTTCTACGCAAAATAAACAAAATTTTCACAGGTAAGTTCTGTTTCAAAACGTGAAGCTCACGCACACCATTAACCTCAGAACGGCGGAAGATTAGAGCAATATCATGCGAAGGTGGCGCTTAAGAACGTCTAACGAGAAATTAGATCAAACCGATAAATATTGGAACACATGTAGTTGCTACGGGGGAAACGTTTTAAGTTTATGTTTGTAGTAAGTGTATATTTACTATATTTACATATTAAGATGTACAAATAACGTTATCGTAGTACTCCTATGTCCTTTCTAATATTTCTTAGAATATATGTACAAAGTTTCACGATAATCGGAACAGTGGTTTTGACGTGAAAGCGTCACAAACAAACTTTCATTCACATTTATAATATTAGTATGATGATAGTATAATTACATATTTATAATTATTTCAAAATAATTTTCTTTAGAACGCGTCACATTAGAATTGTTATAATATCCCTTCTGAGATACCTAATACATAAATCAAAATTGCTGCAACAAAGCTATTTAAACACATAAGTAACCTTGACATTATTACTCACACGAGCACTTCACAAATATGATATCATCGCACAAATCGTTATACAACAAATAAATAAATGTTAAATGCGCGATCTAAATCTCGCCGCACACACCAAGCAAAACATCTCCCCTCGCTTCCTGCACAGTACGTAACGTACCTACATACGTAGCGCTTATATAAAAAACCGCCTTTTATATCTGTATATATGGTTCAGTTAATTCAACTGTAAGATAACATGCATAAAGTAAAAATTCACAAGTCATGACGACAGTGGAGCTGAATTACGGCGTGTACGGCATCAATCCACCGAAGGGTCTATTTCGGTCTCAACCTAGTACGCAGTCTTTGAAATTTTAATCGTTACATTCACCCTGTCCTGATGGCACACTAGAGACTTGCCGCCATGTGTTTATTATGGAACTCAAACACTTACACTGTACAAAAATTTAAGGTTCAGCAATTAGCGTCGACTTGCGTGGGAATTTCTAATTAAAAATGTCAGCAGCTCGATGAAATATGAAATGGAAGATGGCAAGCTTTCATGTTGCTATTAGTTATATATACTACAAGATATACAGATTATAAATTAATATTTACGCAGTACAGATACCGAAGATACAACTATTGCATAATACAATTAATTCCGAAAGATGGCACGAAGACTTTAAAGATTATATTTATTAAAAAAAAAAAANCCGCTGCGCCACGACTGGCCTCGGTATATGATGAAAATATATGAATTATATTTTCATCATAATTTACAAGATAAAACTGAATAATTCAATTCAAAAATTAGAAGCGATAAACTGTTGAAAATTTTGAGGACGATAAGCGTACACGGCACAACAAATCAAAATTCAAAACGCCTGCGGGTGGACACGTCGCGCCGCAACATTGTTCGTGGCTTTCATTGGACGGGGAGAGTTAAAAACTATACTCATACGGAAAAATGAATAAATAACACAAGTATAGAAGTCTAACTTGCGCTAGAGATTTGATATTAAATCTAAATATTTTATGAATTGGTTAGCTAACCTAGTATTCGGTACATACTGATGTTACTGACTGTTATTATTAATAAATACAATAACAGTAAATTAACATGTTTTTTTATAAAACGTATAATAAAAACAGAAACACACATTTATAGCGAAGTTTTATAGCTTTGCCTCTATTAAATGTTACTTTGTCTTATTCAAAATGCTGGTGTAGTCAGTTAAATTGCGTATGTGAAACTATAAACATATACAAACTGAGACGACAAGTTTATAACGGGCGGATACAATGTATAAGTATAAAATGTAAATTTTAATGTATAGAAATGATGATGCTCTTTTATTTTTCTTTCGATTATGTATTTTTCTATTTATTTTGACCCTATGGCCTCTATAAAACATAGTCAAATAGCCAAACGTATTAAATACGTAACACCATCGACTTATCTCACTGTATACGCTATTGTTTCATTTTAAAATCACTAGGTTCTCTATAATAGATTCTATCTGGCTTTCCAGTAAACTATATAAAGATGCATTAATTATATATTTTATTTATACAACTTACTTAGAATGACGATCTAAGCAAAATAACAACAAGTTTATGACCTAAAATATTTCATACGGAAGCTCAAACATAATGTGTTTTAATTTCCAAGTTCCAGTAACACATTTTAAGTTGTACCAACATTATACGAGCGTCTCGTGTTACCTATACGCTGCTTTAAAATTTAAATCTTATTTACATTCACCGTCTAGTGCCGTGTCGCCGAAAATGGCTCTTAACTAACACTAAAAACATTCGGCCCCTGAGGGACTATTTTTGGTGCCCCTTTAGGATTGTTAAAATAGAATATCAGCGACCCAGAATATAAAATTCAATAACTAGCAACTGAGGGTAGCACTTACCTATGAATATATAGTACTAGTAGTATCTATCTGTAACGATATTTCGATGTACTGTAAGATAGCGGTGGAACGAGGAAGTACACGGAAGCCGCTACTGTGATATGAGGCTAAAATATGATGTCTTTTCGAAGTTTAACTTCGGCATTTGGCACGATTTTCATAAAAAAAGACTAGTATTTTTATTATTGTTTTGAAAAAATTATATCTAGTTATATTTGTTCACCACTTTCCGGTGAGCCAGAGCGAAGAAATGAAAATATTAATAATTTATATCATTCCCCCGAGTGGGAATCGAATCCACAACCATCGCGTTACAGTCGCAGTCTTGTTGCCCTTGCGCCTCCTCTGCCTTAATACTAGGCTACCCTGCTATATGTGTGAGATGCAGCGTACAGCTGATTTTATATATTTAAACTTTTTATACTTAGCTGTTTAAATATATATTTAAAAATTACGACGCATGTTGTTATCAGTGATAAAATGTGATAACTTATCACACTTTAACATTATTGTTATATATTCAAAAATTTTTGAAACTACCAATAGCATTACATATTTTAAATACAGACGAATTTCCAAAGGCAAATAGTCATGTAGAGTTTCAGCACTCACCAATATCTTCACAAAACATAAAAATAAGCAGTTACTATACAATATTTATATAAATTATATATATACTTATAAATAAAACTGCCCTTATTTGCCGAACCTATTCCCCAAAAGAAGAAAGTAAAAAAAAAGTTATAAAAATATGTCATTACTTACATAAAAATGCCTGGTCTAGCTTCGTGCATCGACTTTTACTAGAATGTTTCGTGGTGTGCTCCACTTCCGACAGCGTGGTACCGTGTACACCTAACAATTTTAATTACGCTTTCGATAGTGCTTTTACCTTATTACGCTGCATAATGTTACACAGCAAAGTTACATATCGAATATTAACGAATAGAAATTGATGATAGGGTGTAAATTGTAAATTTTAAAGTTTTTTTTAAAATTGACTTTGTTTTTAGGCTTTCTTTCTGTAATTAGAGAAAGGACGGATGTCACTTTTTTATTTTGATCAATAAACATATTGATGGTTGTAGCGTGTATAATATGATATTAAATACATGTTAATTTATTTAATTTCACATTTTTTATATATTTTTAATAGTTTAAAATAAATTTATATAATATTTTCAAAGGTTTTTCTTAAAATTTTAGAATTGAGAACCGTTTTGTAAATTTTAAGTGTATATAAAAATTATATTTACTCTACGTTACCACCCAACACGATAATGATACCGACGACGGCATTTGTCAGCTCCAAAACCGGATATCTGGCAATTTGTGATGTAGCTCACAAGTATACATATCTATATTCCATATAAGCAATATCTCTTTATATTCAAAATCATTTGTAATAAGCATTTACTCGTTCAAGAGAATCCGTTGAAAATATTTGAATAAAATGTAAATTATTTTATAATTACAATCAATAACTTCGGAGAACTGGTTTACACGTGTGAGAAGACCTTCATATTCTTCCAAATATTGCCTAACCTAAATTTTAATTTTAAACTGATACTTCCATAAATTTCTAGTTAGTTAAATGTGTTCATTTCAATGTTTATATTTATGTATTATATTTGAAGGAATACATTTGTATATTTTAGACATCGTTAATTTGAATTTTAAGAAAATTAAAATCTTATATACATTTTTAACATTTTTAAAGTGTTATTCCACACTTTGGATAAAAAAAACACTTAGAAAACGCTACGTCGAAATTTTTATACGCTTGTTACAACTTGACGAGAACGTATGGCTTAGTGATCAGAGCGCCTGGTCAGTTTCTAGGAGGCGCGGGTCCGAGTCCGGCTACGTTCAAAAAAATGTTTATGCCTACAAAATTCTATAGAAAATGGGGAAACAAACTGGAGACACTAAGTTACCAGGTTCCCTGTACCTACCCTTCCACGTGCAGCGTGAAGCTTAAAAAATATGTATATGAAATATTTTCCAGTGCACAAAAGTGATACTTCGCGCAAGACTATGCGAGATATTACAAAAGTAACAAAAACTATTTTAAAATTTTGTATGTGACATTTTTTTGACGTTTTTATTTTTTTTTCCTTACATAATATATATTTGTACGTACGTACAACGTTAATTAAAAATCAAACCTGACTGATAACGACAAGCTAAATAGCGGTTGTCACTGTCCGTTCCATTGTTTTACACTCAATCAACGCTACTGCAACTGTGAACGTTTTTGAGCAAACCGCAGTTTATTTTTAGGTTAGCTTTGTTTATGTTTTAATTTTCAAACACGTGGTGGCTAACGAACCTTTTTTTTCACTATTTGTGGACGTTATGTCGGCTATTGTGTCAATTAAAATATAAAATAAAGATTTTTTTTAGTCAGAATCTAAAATATATATATTGGAAAGTAATAAGATATGAGAATATTGTGCGGTGGATTTACTTTACCTGCAATCACCCCACGTCATCCTAGACATACATATATCAATGTCATGTTTAATCAAGTCATCATTTTGTTTCGCGATTCTGCGTTTTGTGAAAGTAAGATATGGAAAGTACTAACATGTATTTCATGCATGAAAAAATCTCATCAAATGGTGTTTTTTAGTTGAACATTAGGCTGGTTGTATATTACTAAAAGGCTTTCTGTGGCTGTCTTGTGACTGTGATGAGGTGCAACTTAGCTGACTGTAGGCAGCATGGATATGATGTTTAATTGGGTACGTAATCAAGTCCAGAGGCCAAGTTAAAGGCTTCAAATTTACGCATTTTATTTACGCATTGCGTGTTGAATGGCGAAACTCAACGCCGCCTTCTGCCTCGTTACCAGAGCGATGAAATGGACCGTCAGAATCGAACCCAAAACCTGTCGCGTTTACAGTCACACGTGTGTGTCCATACCCCACGTCTGACCTCTTACTCTGGCTTAAAATATTATAAAATAAAAAGTAAAAACTTACAAGAACCACAAATAGTATCAAAAATATATATTTTCTCGTTTATAAGTTACAACGTAAAACAGCGACTGGTTCTTACGCGTCCACCTGCGCTCGCATGGAGGTTAAGGTCACAAGCGTCCCGCATTAACCGAAACATCGCAACGCAAACCAACGTGAAAATGTCAATGTAAATATTGTATTCCCGCCACGACGGCCATCTTGGATTTCGGTTCAACCGGTTTGGGATAAGACGCAAGTAGCATCGGAATGTCTCTTTTATTGGATTTCTTTTGGCTGTCACACAGCTGTACGCTGTATGACGGATTGTTATGATCTACAAACGGTCCGAAGCGTTGGTAATTCTTGTCTTGCTTTTGTATCCTTTGTATATATATAGTGTGTGTATGAACTTATGAAAATACCATAGTAAGCTTGTAACTAGGTCATCTGCCTTAATAATATAATTTTTACGAAGAAATGTTATTTCAATATCGCCATTAGTTTAAGCTTTATAATTTTAAAATCGCGCTGCTCTTAAAAGAATAAAGTCTTTTACTTGTAATCCTCTGCTTAATTTTCCCCTGCTGTTTGTTTTGGACAGTGCTAATAATTAAAACTCATAACCTTCAACACTTCTATAATTAAGACTACAGATATTAAAACTCTTGCAATAAACGTGGAGTAGTGACTGCACAAAAAATACAAACCAAGCTTTGTGCTGTTCCGAACATTAATTAAGACGAAAACGATAAACATTAAAAGGTCCGAAGGCGATTTGAAAGATTTCGATCTTATGTTGTTAGAACAAAAGCCGATTTCAATTGGATCAATTGACCGGTTTGTTCGGAACACATTGTGGTTTCAAAAAAAGGTTGGCATTAGCGCCGACAGATTTTCAATTGGACTACAATCTTACATCGTGTTGCAGGAATTGGACGGGAGTGTGGGAAATGTAGTAGTGCACGCTACTATGGATATAGACTACGGTCGGGGTAAAACAGCGAACGAGTTGCTAACGAGGGGAAAAGTGCCTATTTCCGAGGCGTAATGACCGTCGTGACAACCTTCATCACCGACCAAACGCGGGTGAGCCGGTCTGGATGATTGTTGGCAACGACGCTAATACTGGATAAACTTTATACCTATTAAAGTACCCATTTAAGTGAATATATTACTTTGTTTGAGCTATTTATTAAGTCTTCCCAAATTTTATGAAAACCTAACAAAATGTGTCTCCTTACCATGTCATTGGATAACAATTTGGACTAGAAGTTACAAGTTTCTATAAAAATAAAATAAATAGAAAATTGCAATTAAGCCGGTCTTGGAAGCTTTAAAATGGACGGTACTGGTTTAGTCCCCTGTCAGCGTTCTGAGATTTATTTAAAAAGTTCCGTATAGTCAGAATGCAATGTGTTTTATTTTGAGTAAAATCGATTTCGTTGAAAGTGGTCGGATTAGATTGGATATTTTAAAGCGTGTAAGTGGGTATTATTGAGAACGTGAGCTTTATAGAATGACTGACTGACTGAAGCTGAAAAGTTTGTTTAGTTGAATACACTAGTATCAGAGTCTATTGCTTTTTTTTGTTTTAGATAGTACATTTATCAAGGACGGCACGGTATATTACATCACCTTCGTAGCTTTGATTGAGGCCAGTCGTGGGGTACGGGTACAAGCGTGCGACCATTAACGGTTGTGAGTTCGATTACCACTCGAGAAAATAAAATATTTATTATTTTCATTTCGCTCTGGTAGCGAGTCCAAATGCCGCGTTGAGTGCCGCCACTCAACACGTATTGCCTCCAGAACTCGGCGGAAAGTGGAGAACGGAAGTATCTTAATAGAAAAATAGTGTGTTAAGACACTATTTTTCTATTGAAATATTTCCGTTCTCTAGGCTCCCAGGTTCCCTCTGCCTATCCAGCGTGAATCTAAAAAATATATATTATATTTGATGTGACCTGCTTTATCTGTAATAAAAGTTACTTTGACTGTCGAGCACTTTCAGTATTATGTTATATTTCATACACAACTGTTAGTTATTTCCAGTTGCTCACGGGGGCGAAGCCGCCGGTAATACTCATTTATCTAATCATTTTCTTTTTTAATTGTGAGTTAATGAGTGTTAAACAATAAAATAATTAAATTTATCTTAAAACGTACTTGTGTTACAGATGTAAAGAAATGTTTTATTTTTACCAAATACCTATTAGTCATTAATAACTACAACATAAGTTTCTTTTTTTTAAATATTTGGTAATATTTTATTTAAACATGTGAAAGTATTATAAATTAGTTATGACAAATTTATCTATACTTCATACAATATTAGTTTTTATTAAGTGTTCGTTAAGTAAACTTTCTCTTTTTCATGTATACATAAATAAAATAAAACACGTTTTCCAATAATATGCGCTTATTTTAAACGTCTCAATAAATAAAATGATATGACTTAGCCAAGCAGAATATGAAGCAAGTATACAACCTCCGCTCAAACTCGTCGTAAACACACATTCGTAGAGAACTTGAATGGACTCACACGATGGGACTGGTGCGTTACTATACTAAAAGTCACTGTTTTACTTTGCGATGTGTTGGAAATTTGCTATTGTCTCAATCGAAGTAACATTACAAGGAATAACAAAAGCTAAATTTAGGAATAAAAAAGGATTTTAAAATGTTACTATTAAATTCTAGGCACTAGCGTTTTAATCTTTATAATATTTACAGACAATACAATTTTAACATCAAAAATTAAAATATCTTAATATAATATACCTACAATATGTAAATTTTTAATTAAATAATTATTTACATAAATGTAAATGTACATTTATTATATTGTAGTATCAATACCATACATACTCAGTAAAAAATATCTAGATGGTAATTTGCTATTACATTCTATACAATCGTTTTTTTGACTTTATTCATAATATTTTACTGCGTAGACGAAGCCCTGAAAATCTTGATTACATTCGTAGTACCCAAATTAAAATATTAAAACTTAATTAGCTTAGCCAAGACGAGCATCGCAAAACGTTTTTGAATTAAAAATTACCTAAATAAATAAATAAATCAGCTTCACGCTGTATCCCGCACACAGCAGGGTAGGCAGAGGGAACCTAGTGTTAAGACACTCCCGTTCCCCACTTTCTGCCGAATTCTGGAGGCGTTGCGTGTTGAGTGGCAGAACTCAACGCCGTGCTTAATCTCGACACCAGAGCGAAGAAATGGAAATATAAATTTAAGTAAATATTTCATCTCCTCGTGTGGGAATCGAACCCACAACCAGTCGGTTTTACAGTCACACCTCGTGCCGCTGCGCCACGACCGGCCTGTTAAATGATATGTGGTAAAAATTACCTCAATAGTTAAAAAGGCATAGTAACTAATTATTTTCTACATATTGCAAATCATTTACACAAAAATATATAATATTGGCTCATCCATCGACTTTCCATTTGGTGAAGAAACGCCCATAGATAGATAGGCAGAGGGAACCGGAGAACCTAGTAGGAAGCATTGCGTGTTGAGTGGCGAAACAAAAAGCCACGGTTTGGCTCCATTACCAAAGCAAGGAAATGTAAATAATAAATATTTCATTTTCTCGAGTGGTAGTTGAACCCACAACCTATCGCGTATATAGTCGGTCGTTTGTGCCACTGCGTCACGACTGTCATACACCCATTTACATACATGGGTTTGCATAAATATTTAGAAATATATAATTATGAATAAATAGAATTAATGCAGATGTGAGTTATTATTTTTCCAGATGACAAAAGGCTGCGGTTAATCACTTTAATGTGAACGTTGTCATAAATTAGAAATATGAAAAGAAGCCATGATGATTACCAGTTATGAGTAAGCCTTATTATGTTTAATAAGCCATAATATGTCTCTAAAATATAACAGGGAATGAGTCTACTAATTTAAACAGATAAGTATGCATTTATCTGAATCTTCCGGCCTCTGAATCCTTATTTAACCAAGTAAGCAAGTGAAAAAGACCAACTTGATTAAATAAAATCTTTTATAGTTATCTTGAAGAATCTTTTATAAGTAACACAAAACCTATAAAAGGATAATATAAGTAGACTTTGGACTATAAAAGTGGTTTAAAATCAAGACTTTGTTCATTTGAACTAATAAAATTTTCTGGTTTCTGGAGTTCAGAGCGATTAGTTATTGAAGCGATACTCGCCGATACCTAACTTTCTTGGAATGTTACGAGGATCACAGGCCCTTGACCCGCAACTTTCTCAAACTACAAAACTGGCTGTAAATTTGTTTTAACTTTTTAAGTCAGCCCAACTATGCAACATGCTATTTTACACAATATCAATAAAAGTTAAAAGAGAGAAAAGTGGCTAAGTATATATTTATTGTCAGTACACACAAACGGTTCAATGTGGATATTGACATTAGATTTCAGTAAATAAATGTTCATTATTAACAAATAAAATGTTCTATTTTCACTATTGAAAATAAAAAATAAAAATGGTATAATTTTTATACACGAGGCCAGTCGTGGCGCAGCGGCACTAAGTGTGACTGTAAAACCGACTGGTTGTGGGTTCGATCCCCACTCGAGGAAATAAAATATTTACTTAAATTTATATTTCCATTTCTTCGCTCTGGTGTCGAGGCAAAGCGCGGCGTCGAGTTCTGCCACTTAACACGCAATGCCTCCAGAATTCGACAGAAAGTGGCGAACGGAGTGTCTTACACTAAGTTCCCTTTGCCTACCCTGCTGTGTGCGGGATAAAAAAAAATCATACACAAATTTTATTTACACCAATCTATAGCCCGGAGATATCGATATTCCACGTTATTGGAAAAAAAATCGTTAGGTATATAAAATTGAAAATTTGGTGTTTTACTATCCTAAGTAAATTTATAGGGGATTTCGAGATTAGGCTCAATATTGGATGAATAAAGAAATGACTTTTTGCGACTAGCTCGTAAAGGGCATCTTAAGTACAGAAACCCGCTATAATCGTGAAGGCGAGACCCTTTCCTTGAGGTGAACCCATCAAACCTTACGAGTCCAATAAAACACGATTGTTTTCCATTAACATAGACGTATGGGTACGGATTACGATGCCCTTCGAAAAATATTTTTATATATATTTAGACACCGTTTTGGTGTAATTGAAACATTTCTGTCTAAAACTGCTTAAAATGATTAAACGTTAGAATTCTATATGGGAACATATTTTTACTTAAATTGAAAATCATTTTAAGTGGAAAGGTACAGAGGTAAGCATAGCCATAATATATACCTAATATCCATGTTCAGCCCATCGTGACGCAGCATCACAGTGTCTGACTACAATAGAGATGTTTGTGGGTTCGATTCCTACTCGGGAGGAATGAAATATTTTCATATTGTTTTTTATTGCTAGGTTCCCGCTGTCTATTCTGCCAAATGCAGGACATAGCGTGAACTTAACAGAAATATCTCTCTTAGTAGAGAGAGTAACGAGATAAGAAAATAGATTAAAGTTATATTATATAGCTTTATACCTGTGTAGATATTAAAGACATCCTTAAGTAATTAATTTATTCTTTTAATTCAGAAAGCAAGCATTGTAAATAGGCTGTGGCAGTCATCACTTCAAAATTCATCTATCGGGCAGAGGCCATTCAAATAAAATGAAACCTCGAAAACGGGCCGCGCACAACAACAATGGACAGAAAAGATTGAGCTGTTTAAGCCCCGGTCTCGTTTTAATTAAAAAAAATCTCCAAAAGAACATAATTAAGATTTTGTTCAAAATTATTTTTATAGAGTCAATTGACCATGGAATAAGTGACAAAACTTGAATTAAGTATGTTTAAAAAAGATTTACAATTTCAAGACATATCATATTTTTTTCAGCTTCACGCATTTCGAATATAGAGTATACAGAGGTTATTTCCGCCGAAATTTCGAGTTGTGCTGAGTAGCGGCTTAAGCGAAGAAATATTAATAAATAATATTTCAATCCTTCAAGTGAGATCGAATCCACAACCGTCACGTTACAGTCACGCTTGTGCCTCTGCGCCACTACATCCTCACTTTATTATATGTATTTAAATATCAAACAATGTAATATGATAAGTCTGATTACTCGAATCTCAAATAAAATATAAACGTAAAGTAGTCCCTTAATATTATTCAAAAGTTTTCCATAATCGTTTTTACATATTCATTGAGGTGCGTTTGAGACGCGACGTCTGTACGAATTTGAATAACAAATGGCTGACATCTGCATGTTTCTAACTGAGATTTCTACGTTATAGTCAAATAATTGTTAAAAGAATACGATATTGCTGGACACAGTTAACAAATTTTTACATAATTTCGTTGTCGTAAATCTGCGTAAAAAGAAGCTTGAGACATTTAGTTAACAACCTTAGCGCACTGATTGCGAAACTTCTGATTTAGTTAAAATAACATTTGTAAAGTTTAAAGGAACAATAATTTATGTCAATGGAATTACGGTGACATTTATTTATATACTTGTTTTATGTTGCAGATAAATATTTTTCAATATAAACTTTAATTTTAAAGTTTACGAATAACTACCTTCTACCTTTTACCTGACGCTTTGCATTCATAGTCAAATCGAAATTACTAAGCGTATGATACGAGTATATTTCGATTGACCATTATGACAAAATTCACGTGATTTTTCAATTCGAACCAATAGTTCCTGAGATTAGCGCGTTCAACCAAACAGACTCATCAACTTTATAATATGTAGCTACTTAATAAATATTGAAATAAATATAATAATAAAAGTTTTAAAAAGCATTTCCAAACAACATTCTAATGAAAAGTTAAATAATAAATAATTTAACAATGCAGCCTAGGTAATATTGAGAGTAGACAAACCGTACTGAGGTCATCGGTCTGCATCGATATAACGTCACCGATGGCCAGACAAACGCAAGTCGAATAACAATGATGAATGTCTACTGCCTAGCACGGTGATTAAATTTTCCACACGCCCTACGTTCCAATAACGTACGAATTTAGATGCTAGAATTCGTGTCAATTCTTTTAAAGGACGTCCTCTACCGCCAAAACTTTTTTTCACTTCTATAGCTGTATACAATGTATATAAAAAATTACATAAAACAGTCCACGAGGCATCTATTCATTTTAAAATAAACGAGATACCAGAAAATATAAAATGAAATACCGGAAAAAACATGATGTATTAATATATTAAGCTCTTAGTTTGCGAAACGTTTTTCTTAATGACATAAAATGTAATATTTTATGAAACTGTTGAAAAAATGACCCTTAATTTCGTTATGAAATATACAATTGTAAATTGTGAGAGATCGTTGCGTAGGAAAATATTCTGGTGGTTTTGACGACACGAATTATTACGCAAAAGGACGTTACTGTGAATTATAAACGCGATGACACAGAAAATTATCCAATTTTCTACTGAACAATAAAAATATTATAATTATCAAAGTTTCAAATGAACACAAAAAAGTAATTTGAAGAAAATAATATGTACTATAATATTAATAAAAAACAGATTCACGCTATTACTGGCATAGCAGAGTAGTCAGCAGGAACCTAGTGCTAAGACACTCCACTTTTTGTCGAATTTTTGAGGTATTTGCCGTATTTAATGGTGCAACGGACGCCGCGCTTCGACATACAAAAGCGACTTACTTTTACCAGAGCGGGAACATGAAAATAATTTGTTTATAATTTTCCCCCGAATGGAAATCGAACCCACAACCGATAGATTTACATCACATCACCACGACGGTCTCAATCAACAATATTACTATACAACTAAATATAAGAAGTAAGCAGATTTATGTGAGATTATTTAATAACAACTGATTCCAGTGAGTGAAACTAAACGTAAAGTATATTTCTTGCAAATATAAATTCAATAATTCCATTATGTGTACGAACTGTATGTGAATATTTGTTGAGCCTTCACTGACAGGTTAGGAAATTAACTAGCAACGAGAAGAGGTATTTAAGTAACGATGCCAAGGATGATTCGTTAATGTAAATAAGCAAGAATTACAGCTTTGGATTGCATCAGACTAGTGCGGACCTCCAAATGCCTACTTAGGTGAACTTTACAGAAATGATTTTTGTATAATATATAAAAATATTTTTTTAACTTCACGCTGTATCCCGCATGTAGCAGTGTACACAGAGGGAACCGAGGAAAGCTTTATTGGAAATGAAGTGCCTAGTGATAAGCCACTCAATTGCCACTAACACACTTCCGTTGCCAACTTTTCGCCGAATTATCGAAGTATTGCATGTTGAGTGGTGGAAGTCAACGCCACGCATTGCATCATTACCAGAGCGAGAGATTTTACTTCCTGAAAAATACTTAATATTTAATATTTCATTGCATCGAGTGGGAATTGAACGCACAATCGTCGCATTTACAATCACATTTTTGTAGTCTTGCGGCACGACGGCCTCAGCATCTTATTAATTAAAAAAACACATTCTCAGGTATGGCACCTGAGAATGTGTTTTATTAATTAATAAGGTGCTGAGGCCGTCGTGTATGATGATGATGTACAGTCGGTGACGTAGATACGATTTACGTGATATACTCGTATCTAATAATCATAACTTTTCGCGATCACTTTCACAAAAAAGGAAAAAGGTTTCCGTAACAAACTGTTCATTTTTGCCAAAGATATAGATACATTAACAAACAAATTCAAATAAAAAAACTTATAATAAATCAACAGTAAACAAAAATTTATCATACAAATCTCAGGAATTACAATTGACAAGCAAATAAAAGTTTAAATAATATGGGAAAACAATTGAGGATTGTCTCCGAGGCATGTCTCCAATATAGTAGAGGAGTCGAGCAACAGATCCCTACGAATATGTTCACGGGCTCACTGCGAGTTACTTACACTCTCAATTCATTTTGTGTAGTGAATATATTATATACAATGTTAAGAAACAACCAACCTTACATCCACTACTTACGGACTAGACTCACCCGACATACTATTTTGACAAAATAAAAGGGAAAATTCGGACCATTTATTCACACCATTCTCGATCGTATAGTGGTATATATGCGGCACAAAATTGTTTTTCTAATACAGAGCCTTGAACATACATATATATCTTTACAAATCCTGAAGCAATTATTGTTGCATAAAATTATTTATTACGCAAAAATGCAATTGTTACAAAATGTAGTATTACTTATTTCATTTTTTTTTAAATAATTGAAAATTAAAAAAAACATATTTTTAATTTGTTCAATATTATTATATAATTCCATAAGTAAAAGAGTTATATATGCAAAGTAAGTAAAACGTAAAAGTTACAAGGCTTACACGTAAAACTCAGAACTAGGAAACCAAAATTAATAGCTAGCCACATAAAAATTTCTTAGCAATAAAGATAAAGAAACTCTTTTGGTCACCAACGTGTTTTATGTAGAACCTATAACCATTACAGCAAAATTGATTTCAATTTTATGGTTTCTGCTCCTCCGAATCCAATCATTGTTATCGCTTGTGTATGCTATTAAAATGTAATGAGACCAAGCGTTTTAGAATGTGACCCAAATATCTATCGATTTCGTTGAGGCAAGCAGCTCTTTTGTCATATAAAAGATCTTTCATTTAAACCTGAACAGTTGATTAAAACTTTTCACCATCATTTTAAAGAAATGTGAGGTGCAATTTTTTATTGTTCATTTTGTGGGTCCTAATATAAAAATCTGCATAACATTAAAAATTAAATAACAAAATTTCATAAAGGCTATCGTAAGGCTATAGTCGTGGCGCAAGAGCCCAAAGTGTGACTCTAAACACGACAGTTTGTGGATTCAATTATCATGAATAAATATACAATGAATATTTCCATTTTCTTGGCTCTATTGTCCAGGCAAAGCGCGGCGTTGAGTTCCGCCACTCAACACGCAACGCCTCCAGAATTAGGCGAAAAATGTGCAACAAAGTGTCTTAACACTAGGTTCCCTCTGCCTACCCTGCTGTGTGCGAGATACAGCGTGACGCTAAAAAAAATCACATTTAAAATGCAAGAGAACGAGTACATTGTGATATAACAAAAAATATTGACCGTCATGGTCAAAGTCAGTAAATACGAAACACCGTATGAATACTTAGTGCTTAGTACAGATAGTTTTCTGGTTGCTTGTTAGTCTATGAGGATATCGCACTTGTACTACATATCGCCCTATCTGAGCAGAGTGACACGCAGGCTGTGACGCGCCAACACCAACGTATGGATCCTTGCCAAGCCGTAGCGAGTATGGTACACGTTATATTTCAAATTTTAATGTAAGTAGAATCTTAAAATGTTTTTAATTATATATTATATTTTAGACAATCTTATAAGTTTTGCATATTTTCCTGTATCTACACATACATTTTAAGATATATGATAATAATAAAATCAAAAAATCAACTTCATACTGTATCCCGCACACAGCAGGGTTGGTAGAGGGAACCTAGTGTTAAGACAAGCCGTTCCCCACTTTCCGCCGAGTTCTGGAGGCATTGCGTATTGAGTGGCGGAACTTAACGACGCGCTTTGTCTCGACACCAGAGCGAAGAAATTAAAATATAAATGTAAGTAAATATTTTATCTCCTCGAGTGGGGATCGAATTCACAACCAGTCGATTTTACAGTCACACTCTGTGCCCTTACGCCACGGCTGGCCTCAATAACATAATAATAAGGTATGAATTATCCTTTACATTTAAATATCTAAATAAATAAAGACAGACTACAGATGATAAATAGATAAATTATATATCTAACGCGTCAATAGATGCAATATATCTGCTTTTATTAAATTGAGATAAGTAAAATAAGTAAATTAAATTAAAATTAAATTAAATTAAAAAATCAGCTTCACGCTGTATCCCGCACACAGCAGGGTAGGCAGAGGGAACCTAGTGTTAACACACTCCGTTCCCCACTTTCTGCCGAATTCTGGAGGCATTGCGTGTTAAGTGGCAGAACTCAACGCCGCGCTTAGCCTCGACACCAGAGCGAAGAAATGGGAATATAAATTTAAGTGAATATTTCATCTCAAATAAGTAAATAATTTTGATAAAAATTTTAAGGTAGGTACTTTCTATTCTAAACAGTATTCAACTATATTGTAGTATTAATAGTGTATTTTAGATTATTATTGCATAATTCTAAACCACATACAGGGTGGAATAGCTGTACGGTTCCGGACATCGATATCGATCATGCGGCTGCACCCCAGAGGCAAGCATCTACAATTCCCGTGTCATACGTCGTCTGATTCGAGTGCCAGATGACATTTACAATGCTTATTTGTAAAACACATATTATATGAATTATTATTATATATTTTTTTATTTCACGCTGTACCCTGCACGTAACTGGGTAGATAGAGGAGTCCTAGGAACCTAGTGTTAAGATACTGCGTTCCTATTAAAATACTTTTATTTGCCACTACCAACACTTTTCGATTTTGGATAGTGATGTAATATTTACAAATAGAACGTAGAAAAAGATTTCTACTAACAACTATTATAGTTGTTAGTAGAAATCTTTTTTGAGGACAATAAATAATATTTTATTATAGTTAGTAACTTTCAAATTAATTAGACATGTATTATAAGTATTGTCAAATTATAAAATAAAAAAATATTTGTTACATATAATTAAATATTTTTTTAATAAATATAATAAACATTTGTTTGAAACAAGAAATCCTTTACCTGTACTTTTACAACAGAATCATCATATAGCACCATAACATAATTTAAAGTAAAATTTACTAATTTATTTATTTAAGTAAAACTTTTCCCTATGCTTTTATCTCTTTGAAAATTAATAAAATCAAATTATCCATAATAAAAACTTTTTAAACAAAGCTAAATTTGTGTCATATTTGTTCAAAACTAATTAAATTTGAGCATTAATTAAGTCCATGAACGCGAGTGTTCTTCATTAGTATTGTGCAAATCGTATATCATTAGGGCCTGTGATGTGAAGTACCTACCTACCTATGATACGAGGATGTCTGGGGTAACTGATTATGTCGTCCTTGCGTTATCTTTCCGTCACAAGGGCGCTCCACTACAAGGTATACGCTATAGCTAATTGTCAGGGCTGTCGTTGCTGTAATGCATCATGACAACAAAATTATTAGTTAATTGGCTCCTTAAAAATATAGTAATGTAAATTTTATTTGGTTTTTTTTCTTCCTTTATTTTTATTTAGAAATCTTCTCGCTTTGTTTGTGGACAAAGTTTAAGCATCGCGTGTTATGTATTTTGAATAATTCTTTCGTGTGGAAATCAAACTAACAATCGTCTCATAAACACTCTGACACTATCCAAGATCACCGCAATGATCGTCTATTAAAAAATCAAATCAAAGATTTTCACTCAATAAAAATAAAAAAATATAAAATAACGAATAACAAGAAGTATATATACTATAGGGCTGTCAACGCTCTAATATATACGTTACGATTTAATGATAGTTGACATAAGAACATTTTAGAAGATCTATTAAATAGTAACCAGTATAAAAAAATGTGTCTGTAATTTTTGTTATAAAAATATGAATGTAGAGATGTAACAATAATGGCTCTACATTTTTAAAATTTTTGCCTATTTGTTAGTCGAAGAACAAAGGATTATAATAGACCACCTTCGAAACTTCAAAAGTTTTTAGATACTAGCCCTTATGTAAATTGAATGTATTGAGATATTAAAATATATAATGACATTTTAATTCAGTTTTATTGCGCTGGTAGCCCTATTTCACAGCATTGTACGTTTAGTTAATTAACTAACATGATGAAACAATTAGTGCTAGATAAATTCAACATATTATGATTGCGATCATGAACTTTTACATTATAACGTTTAAAGTATACCTGACAAAACTCGAACTAAAACGAAAATATTGAATTTCTAATTTTAACCCAATTTTGCAACGCAAAGGAGAGTAATAGTCTGCTATTTGATAGGTAGTTATTCCTGAAAAATCCTCCGAAATAAAAAATATATACAGTACACTACTATTACACTGTTATATAATTTACTTCTAAATCTGTTACAATATTTATTGGGTTATGTAATTCCTCTCTAAACTTTACAACGAAAACAATGTTGGTATCTTCGTTTCCTCTTCGCGATGCTACTACTAACTATATATAGTATATATAGTTTTATTTGAAACGCTCTAAATTCTATTTTCGATTAGTATATGTAGCCATTCTCTCAAAACACTATAAATACATTAAAATATTTCCTTGAAACTACACGAAAATGCTTAATCTAATTAAGAGGATTAAATTTAAGCCAATTGCTTGAACTTCATACGTCACGACCTTATTTATATTTCGACATACTTATTTGTTGCTAAAATTCTAGTTCAAATATATAACTGTCTATAATCCGATAGGTACGCCCTAATTCATATAAGTTAAGCATATCACATTTCAACAATATCAGCATTCGTAAAATCTTTTCTATATAGAAACAGAAAACTACATTAAAAATAAATATTGTCTTTTAATATCTCATATTACTAAGTTACGTATTAATAATTAGCGGACATGTGGAGGTCGTATTCGAGTAGTATTCGATTTCGATTCTTTGATTATTCTGAAAATATATTTCCTTTGTGACTTTAAAATTCTAATGTACATCGGCTTAGGTGTGTGAATTGTTTGGTCACAACGGTTATTTAAAAATATAAAGTTAAAATGGTCAACAATACGAGTATAATATAGCAAAGTAGGCAAAGGGAACATAGTAACCTTCCTCGCTCTGGACAAAACAGAACGCTGCGTTGATTTCGACCACTTAACACGCACTATATTGAAAAGTTGGGAACGAAGCATCTTGACACTAAACTCTCAATTTTTTGTTAGATAAATAAATAAAAATATATAAGGAATTCCATACAAAGTGTGTGTGTGTGTGTACGTGTGTGTTGTGTTATAAAAATAAAAAAAAAACTTTGATACGTTAAAATTAACGAATTGTAAACAATTACTAAAGAAGAATCCTTAAATTTCTCTTATCCGCAAAGTTTTCTTTTACATTACCTGTTACTGTCAACCCGGTTCATTTATAAAAGGTTATTTTAAATCGGCGGTTTCATCTAACAAAGCTTCTGGTAAGATGTGCTAAGTCCAGTGACGTTGCGCAATAAATTTATTTGGTTCACGCAAGGTAGGGCAGATGTCTTGCGGGTGCCTTACAGATGAATGTGTTGGGCCGTTCTGCATGTGAGGAAACCACTAATATGGACTTTATATTCATTTTCAAAATATATTGCACGTTATGGTAACCCCTTTTTTTCTTTTGTGAATGTTATAAAATAAAAAATTGCAGTCAGTTCGGCCGACTTTTGAATAAGCTGCACATTCCAACCGCAAAATGCCGAGACTTATTGTGTGGTTTTGAAGAAAACAAGAAAAATAGTAAAAGGCATTGGCTTTGGTTTAAACTATTTTAAGACACGAGACTGGTCATCCCCACGCAATAAATAATCATCACTAAATCCGCAACCAAAACACTATATAAAAAAGCACAATACTATTAGAAATTTAAAACAGAAAAAAAATATAAATTCATAGTTGCTTAATTACAAATAATCCTCGCTTATTATAATTTATTTAGGCTAATCGTTCCGACGCTACGTGAATCGAGGCAGCTAAAAATATTTTTAAAAAAGATATTTCAATGAAGATTTTCAACACATTTTAAAATGTAAAATAGTACGTTCGGAACGCAGCGCACTAATCTTATTAGCCCATCTAATGAAATATTGTCATTTTATATAAGTTTAGCTGTAGGTATATTCTTAATAAAAATATATTTTTTATTACGCAGCACATACGTGTGACTGTAGAAAGCGGAGAGGTTGTGGGTTTGATCCCCATTCGAGGGAATGAATTATTATTTCATAAAATTTTAATTTCTTCGCCTGGCTTGTGCCAGGAAAAAAGCGCCTTGTGGCGTGTTCGCGAGAGTTTCGCTAAACACTAAAGTTCAACACGCAATGCCTCGAAAAATCGGCGGAAAGTGGGGAACGAAGTGTCTTAATACTATTATAGGTTTCCTTTGCCAATCCAGCTGTATACACACACACTGTATTTTTCGTAACAATAACAATTTCAAAAAAGGCGTTGAAACATACATATTAAACCTTAAAAAAAGTAATAATGAACTTTTTTTAACCTCCCAGAATTTATTAAGTATCAACATATTCAATGTATTAATGATGATCAAGTCCAATTTTCTCAACACAATAAAATAAAAGTAAGTAAAAATAAGGTTAAGCGCGGCGTTGAGTTCTGCCACTCAACCCGCAATGCCTNCTGCCACTCAACACGCAATGCCTCCAGAATTCGGCAGAAAGTGGGGAACGGAGTGTCTTAACACTAGGTTCCCTCTGCCTACCCTGCTGTGTGCGGGATACAGCGTGAAGCTAATTTTTTGATTTTTTTTTAATAAAATAAAATTACAAAAAATAAATAAAATTCTAACATTGACATTGAAACAGCGCTAATTCCGAACAGCAATTCATTCGGCAATTCGTATCTATTTAGAAAGTGAGTAAAAGCTCAGTAGGTGGTCGTAACAAGGATTTAACGTCTTAGTTGCCAGGAGTATGATGTCGGTTCCCTATTTTGGAACATTCCGTACGAATACCCCACCAAACTTTCTCGCTCCGAGTAAATGGGATAGCAATTCCCATAAAACTGCTTAAGTCACGGCCGAATTTTGATAGGAGATAATAAGTAATTTTATTATGAACTGTGCTTAAAATTTCAATTCATTTACAAACTTAGGTAGTTGAATTTTATCAACCCTAATAAGATATTTAAATTTGATAAGAACGGAGAAGGAAAACTTTGTTAACTTTGCATAATTTATTAACATTCAATAAATATAGGAATAACAAAATATTTATAGAAACTGTTTTGCCGGTTATGAAATATTATAGATTATATTATTATATTATCATAACTCGTTGCAACCTGGATCCCGAATAATACAACAATGACATCACCTCAACAAAGAGTCGCATCATCAAGACGCGGAAGTCATTTTAATCGCTTGTCTAACCCGCACTGCGAATTATTTGCACGCAACCAATAATTGCTTCTATCAGTTACTTAAACATATTAGTAATATAAAAAGTGGAAAACTTTATTTATATGTAGACAATGTATTGAATGTAAAATAAATTATACTAATACTAACAATTTTCCGTGGATTAGGACCATACCTTGGATACCAACATATCACACAAGATGTACCTAATAGGTTTAAATAATCACGTTTAGAAAACATTGATCTGGAGTTTTCATTCTTTTATACATATATCGACTATTATATATGCAAAAATTTGACATGTATGTTCAAAGACAAGATTTACAATTAAATTTCTACGGTAAGAGAAAATCTGAATGTTATATGGTGACCTTGGTTAAATGAAAACATAGAAAGCACATTGACATTGGATGGTTACGTAAATATAAAATAACCAAGAAATGTCGTATTCTATAATTCACACAGCTCTCTCTCTCTCTCTCTCTCTCTCTCTCTCTAAGTCTATATATCATAATATGTAAAGACAAATCATTGATAATATATAAAATAAGCCGAATGAAGAAATCATAGAGCAATGAATCGTGAGACGTGACCTCGTCCGCAGTCATGGCACCGTTCATTAACAAGGCTGATCATAATGATATCACAATTTATAATATACGTTTATATAAGCTATCTATAAAATATTATAATGTATAGTAATACTTAAAATAAAATACTGATTATTTTTATATAACTCGTAAAATTTTATATTTTGATTAAATTTAGATATTTTTTATTTATCGAAATAACAAGTTCAAACTTAGCGTAGAAATAACTTAAAGAGATCTTTGATCTAACATTTGGTTTCTTTTGAATAAAGTAAATTTTGTGTAAACGACTGCAAAAATCAATTCAAGATAGCATAACATTCAGTCAGCATAACATTTTTTGCATTAAATTTAAAACTTTTACTCTCTTATTATAATTAACATATTAAATACAGGTCTAAGTTTACCTTTAAAATACAGAATTCAATCATGTTATAACAATAATCAAAGATGTTAAAAGAGCCAATTTGACCTTAACGAGTAAAAAATACTGGAAATACGAGTACTCCAGATCAATTTGCTAGAAACCAACAATAAATGTTAAAGGTCACTTCTGAATAGACTCGTGATATATTTTTATCATAGTATTGGGTCAAATATACCTATACATACATATATATGA
Source organism: Heliconius hermathena (assembly GCA_013403705.1). Classification (NCBI taxonomy): domain Eukaryota; kingdom Metazoa; phylum Arthropoda; class Insecta; order Lepidoptera; family Nymphalidae; genus Heliconius; species Heliconius hermathena. The sequence continues at coordinate 28,265 of JAAIXJ010001900.1, read as the reverse complement.
GTAGACTGGTAGACGAAGAGTTTATTTTATCGGCAGTTTTCCTCCGGCATTTTCCGATACTAGGCGTTCACGCAGAAGGAAAATAAACATTTTACTTACATATTAAAAAGAATAAAAAATAATTTCAATTTCTCTAAGAAAACCAAAATGTTATTACTTAATAATAATAAACTGGTTTTTAGTACTTAATACTTATACTTACTTATAAAAAATATACTTATAATAGTACTTAATACTTATAATAATAAACTGGTTTTTTGTACTTAATACTTAAAGGAAATTTTTGGATGATTTAGATTTTTTTTTCAATCATTGTTTTGTAGAATATAAGTTATAAATACTTTAGTTATATTTGTTACGCCTACATTTTAAAAATAGTTAAGTATAGTTAAGTAGGTTTTATTGATATTACGTAAAAAACACCGACAAATTAGTTTGTACAGCATATTATCATATGTAGCTGGAATATTAGATACTAATTATTCAGACAAATAAATTAATTCATAAAAAATTGCTGTACTAAACTAAATGTCTCGTTTTTAATTTATTATTATCTCTGACAACGCGAAAATAAAAAAAAATCTTTATAAATTTTTTAAATACTTGCATCCACTATTCATATAATAATTATGTTAATTACATTAAATCAAACCGTGACTAATCACATTAAGCGCTACCCTAATATGGGTTATATATACTCATAACATAGTATTTATTATAATATTTATATTAGTATCAACTTTACATTATACTTCTATTATTAAATAATTTAAGAGTTAATAAGTAAAATTATCATTTACCTGCAAGTTCAAAAAGGTAAAAAAAACGAAAAAGTAAAGGTGGCAAAGAAGTTTTAATGGCTCATTCTCATTTACCAAGACAGACTGACTGAATAAAAGTTAAAGCACGATAATTTTAAGCAGTTTATAATAAATTAAAAGAGATTCGGTAATAAATTAGTCGTTCGTCTCGTACTCTATCTTCCTTCCACCTTTGCAGTGATTTTACCAAGTGGTCACACCATTGAATTTATTTTAAATGTGCAAATAATTTAGGCCAATTTTTTTAATTCTCAGAGAATTCACAATCAAAAGTCTGATAACCGTTGTTGAATTGTCAAACGATACAAACTTGTCGAAATGTATTTGATAAAGTTGTCAAAACTTATCTTTGAGACGTTGACAGGTGCCACATAAGTGACATATGAATGCGGCTTGATAATAAGAAGAATTTAAATTTAACAAGAATATAAAAAGTAAATCATATGCAGTTTTTGTAATTTAAATTAAAGGGCGAAGGAACTCATGTGCATAGTATATTTTTATCTTTTTTAGGTCGTACTTATTTTGCTCGCATTTCGAATTTTAACAAGAAATTACCATATGGGCAAAATAGAAAAGGTCTATTGGAGTTTACAATCTCCTTTTATGTTATTAATAAACTCATTAGATATAAAAAAACGAAAAATAAAGCAATGCGCATACGCAACAGTTTGAAGCTCATATAACCTGCCATACAACCTACGATAATATACCTATTATAAATAAATAAATAATATTTAAAAATACCTAGATCTTTCAAACAGAACATGTTAACTTAGCCGGACATATAAAAATTTAAATAACATTAACGTCAACAACATAAAATACATTACAACATCCTGTGGTGAAAATAATCGATTGTTGGAAAGAATCCAATACTTTAGACAATATTCTTGCGGCTGTCCACTATCAGAGACGGCAATTTGATCCGGAACGAAATTAATTCTAATTTTAGTGTATGAGCAAAGAAGTCGTCTTTAGTCGTTGACACTTTTAGTATATTTTTGTTATTTAAACTATATTATCTTTTTTTTAATATTATACTAATAGTCGCCCGCCTCATTATTTCCCGATCATGATTCCTGTCCCTCTTGGTATTCCCCTACACTCTCGTCAGACTTTAATAGTTTCATCTGTGAATATCCGTCAGTTTCTCTATTACATACGTCATATACGTATCTAGTTTTTTAAAATTTATTATGAAAAAAAAACTCTTAAGTCATGATGAAAAATAATATTATTAAAGAAATTGGTGACAGGTGGCATATACATGGAATTATTAGTTATTATACTAAAAGTAAATATTATGGACGACAAAAACACATAAATCCAAACATCCAAATTTCAATAACGATTTACACGAATAATTGTAAAATAGTGATTTTGATCATTCTATTATAATTAATTATAGATAAATACAATATACACGTTAGAAGATTGATCCGATAGTGATGGAAGTATCACTTATATAGTTGGTAACTAATTTACGTCAGCCTCCGCTACGGACGCGGGTGAGGCGTGAACCCGTAATCGGCACTCATTCTACCAATTATAACTTTGAATTATATAGAAGTTTGGGAACATGTCACTGGCGTATTGAGATAGTTTTCAGTAACATTTCGTAACATAATTTAAGGTAAATATAGCGTGGGTGAACTTGATTATTTTATTATTTAGCGTTTTAAAATAGAGTTGTGTATACACATTCTAAGTACCCCAGGTAACTCTGACCATGTACAATGAGTGATATCGAAATGCAAAAGAATTTTTCAATTCGGACTTCATAGCTTTTCGTAAGATGAAAAGAAGAGTGCATTCAAGCAAACAAACTCGTTGTCTTTAAAAATATTAGTATAGATTATAACCGTTCTAGAAAATAAGTTAGAGTCGTGTCGTTGGAGAAGAAGTTTGGAGAAAAAGAAAATAAAGCACATTCATAAATAATAATTATTATCAGTTTTTTTTTTCAATAATAAGTACACAATTTTAATTGCGCATCAATGCACACATGGACATTGTTGTGATATACGTAAAACGAGGGATATTCTCTTATCAGAGTATAAACCAGTGTTGATCTTATTACAACAAACAGGCAAGGATTATATTCTACAGCTCGCTAATTACGGAGTTAACCTCCTTAACAACGCCGATCCTATTTAAACAATCCGAAACTTGAGCCCTATAACATGCGCTTAATAAACTGAAAATATACCTCGACAATTCTAACAATAAGTTTAAGGCCAGGTAGGAGATAAGAGACTCGAAACGCAAGACAAATAACTTCCACTTTAGTATAATAAAAATGTTGGCATGATAGGCAATCTATAACATATCGGATATTATTAGATCAGATACAATACGAGGAAAAATTTCATTTCTTCACGTTCTTCTGTCTGCGGAACCAGCGAAGCGCTTAGAATTTTAAATTTTCAATAAAACTTTACGACGACTTCTTCTGAATTACTTACTTAGTTTAAACGGGACAAGTGCTACTTCAAAACTTACACCGTCAAAAACTCTACAGCCGTGACAAGTATTTAAATGAAATGGTGGCAATTTTTATGAATAAATATAGTTATATAAATTAATGAATAAATTCGTTTAGGAAAATTACGTAGACGAGTCGAGCCTTAATGTCTCGGACAATGAAGCGTGCGGAATGGTTGCGCTGAAGGGTTCTCTCAGTGTCTACTTCAAGGTTGGCCGTATTCTTTGCTTAAAGCCGTGTCAAAGTGTAGCCTACGGGGATTGTCTCACGGCTGTACTAACAAAACCTTGTTTCGTCGGCTATGGCTCTGCGAATAAATGCGATCTGAATATATTATCGAGCGCATTACGTACGACTCGCTGGAGACGTACTCGTATCTACTCTAGTTTGCAGAATTCAGTTGCACACTTTTGCAACTTCATCCTCGTGCAGTTCTGTTCTATTGTACTGTATCGTACACCATTATCGGCTGACAATACTGTGCCTGAAAACTTTATATTAAAATGTTTTATGTAAATCAAACACATGTACATATAGTTATACCTACGGATAAAACGAGTCACTAAACATTTCCAGGGAGAGAAAAGTTATCTGATCTCGCTTAAGTATCTACAAGTGTTTGTCTTGAACACTTTTCCGAACCAATCGGTTCTTCTGCAAAGTTTGGACAAATTGTCGGGGACGACCTATATATCTACTTTTGCTTAGACGACTTACCTAGCCCCGCTTGTCTGTGACAGCGGTAATTAATTACTGTTCGGCCTCCCCGCCGCTGCACGATTGAAGTTAACTAGGCATGGATCGCTTCCCTCTTACAATTTTGATATTTGCCGTGACTGTCAACTACGGATACGAGCGGTCTGACAGAGCCAGCGCTGCAGCGCCCGCATCATTAAAAGAGGGGAATATTTTCTAATATTAATTTAAACGTATTATTTTTTATATTTATAGCTTAAGGTGCATTTATACACTGTTCTATAACCAAGGCCGCTAACCTTGACGGTATTATTCAAAATTTATATAGTAGTTATACTGTTACTTCCTGTATGTGATTTTCAATTCCACAGTGATTATTCAAGAATTTCATTTATATGAATATTTATTGTGCCGGTTAGTTAATAAATCGCATAAGTCAATTTATAATACACTCGTACACTACAATCATACGACACGCGCAGACTTCGCCCGCTTATTTGCATCTTTAGGAGTGAATTCTAATAAACTATGAAACACGTATTCAATTAAATATTTCTAAGAGTATGAATTTTAATTTTTACAAACTTTAAATACAAACTTTCTGGCCCTATTTAACATTTTTCGAAATCTCTTCTTAGTCAGTGTACACATTATGAAAATAAACATCTGTCCAAATTTCACGTTTTTACCATCAGCGGTTACGACTGTGTATGCGTCTATGCGTCTATAGCTCATATCTACTACCTCAGCCAGTGGGAACTTTTTCTTTTATATATAGATTATTTTCGCTTAGCAACTATTTCTAAAATAGAATATAGACATTTTAATTATTTTCGTATATCTTAAAGTATTTTGCAAAACAACTTTTAAAGTGCAGTGGCACAACGTGTGACTGTTAACGCAATGGTTGTATGTTCGATCACGAATCAATTGTTTTATTACCACGCTCGGGTAAGACAAAACTTAGCGTTGAGTTTCATCACTCATATAATGTCTTGAATTCGCGAGGAATGCGGTAAACGAAGTGTCTTGACAGTAGGTTCTATATGTTCTCTTTCTTCCCTAGCACAATAAAAAAAATAACTTTTAAATACAAGACTATATTCAATAAGTTTTAAGAGGAAGAATACTTAACATAATAACAATGTGTATATGTGAATACTTAAACATACAAAATAATAATACCATTAATTATACAGATAAGCAATAAATTCTATGACCTTCTGCCATATAACAGATGTTTGTTGGATGAAATCATGTTCATAGATCACCGTTCAATTCAAATATTGAGTACCGAAATGCAAATTAATCGATGACATAAGAAACATATATAATCTGTCCGTCTGTGCCGCCGGGAATCGCGAGGCGAGCCCAGACCCGGTTGCTATATCCAATCAAAAATACTATTTTTATTGCTCTTTATGTTCCTGTTATAAATTTTTGGTTTATTTTTAATGCCTGTTTGATGTTGAAACCGGTGGATGATCTCACAAGAGAATATGGCGTGCACTATAAATAAATATTGGTTTTATTATACTACACATTAAAAGCATTAAAATTCATAAATATTTTTTAATATTTCTTCTAGAATTTCGTCAGTTTCATACGTGCAATAATACGTTGTTTAAATTAATGATCAAGTACGCTTATTTAGCGATGGGTAATGTTAAATGGCTGAGACTTACAAAAGCCATGACATTCGACCTCGCAGGTGAACGTATATTTTTCTTCACAATGTATATATCGTAAACATGTCTAGTCATTCATGTCGTATTGGAAATATCTTTGGAAATAATATTTTTAGTAGTTAGGTTCACGTTGTACCCTACATAAGGCAGAACCTATTGCTTAACATACCGTTCCCTATTAAATTTATTATTTTTCTATTATTTAAATTTAAACTATTCACGTGATAGTTGTAGGTTCGATTTCCATTCAGGATAACGAGTGGAAATCGAACCTACAGCTATCGCGTTTACAGTCAGACATTCTGCAACTATGCGTATATGTGATATACACATAAATATATATATAAAAATAATATATAAAAAGATAGGTAATGCAACAAATACAAAGCAATAATGATTTTTTTAAAGTGTCAAGGTTTTAATTTCTCGATGACCAAATCATAACTGCTGACAAATAATTTATAATGATTATTACGTTACATGTACGTATATTAAAGATTAATATATCAAATATTCGTAATTAAAATAAATGAATAAAATACATTATTATTCATCACGCTTTGAGCATGTTTATAATATCAATTAAATATCCATTACGGAAAAATCAAGAATAAAAGTTAAGTAACGTAGTTGTATGTCCGTCTACTAGCCGTTTAAATATTAACTTTGCTTTTGTCTCTTTAAAATAAAAATATAAAAGCCAGCAATTGAAACAAAACAACTTTTAATACTGCGCCGTTCTTATTTCTAAATGAGTAAACAGTAAAACAACAATATTCAGTGAAACCTGACGATTTTGCACAATCGTTTTTATTTATCATTATTTTATAATTTAAATTATATTTATTTGCTCAATACGGCAATGAGTTTTGCCACCCAACGCGCAGGATCTCTAATGTGTGTCCTTTTCTTGTTGCAGTGCAAGGTTTCCTAAACTTCCTACAATTTTGAGGCGGAGCTCAACGCCACACTTTGTCTACTGATACGATGAAAAGTGAGAACGTAACCCACTGTCCCACTGCGCCACGACCGCTTAAAGTTGAGAACGGTGCGTTTAAATACTAGGTTTACTCCGTTAACCCGTTAAAAGCGAGAGATGCATTGAACTACAGGGCAAGAGTGGTTTAAAGTTCATTTTCAGCGAAATAGCCCGAAGAAATTTACGTTTTCGATTAAGTGACGAGCTTCAAAGCTCTGAAAAATAACTTCCTGTTTTTGACGTAGCCATTCATTGCATATGCGCGCGAGGCTGGGTCACTTGAAATTTAATAGCAGCAGTCGGGCCTGTTGTTCTCCATCCTTCCATGCGTTGCGTGTACCTCGGGGGTATAAATTGTTTAATATTATATAATACGATGTGTGGAGGAAATTAAAGTAAATTTGTCTTTGTAAATAACGTATTTAGAAAGTACGCAAGCTATGTTTTTTTTGTTATTTTAACCGATCAAAATATTTTTACATATTAACTGTTAGGAAATGTTTTAATTTCGGGCAATATTAATGTCATGTTTTTTATTCTTTATCATATTTGAGGAACATATAATTGGTTGATATCTTAAACAAAAACTACAATTTAAAATAGGAAATTTAAAACTTTAAACTATTATTTAGCTTTGTTTATTTCACAATATTTAAAATTCTACACATATTTATTATTATTTTGTAAAATAATGTAGTCATACAAGTTTTGTTGAAACTTGTTTGTCATCTTTTCGTTTGCTTGTTCAATGATGTTAAGAATCGTAAGAGCCATATGAATTAAGAACAGATAGAGTAATGTATATATATTGTGAATAACTTATCTAAGGAAGTCGTTTTATTTTGTTTACATATCATTAAATATGATTAAATTTTAATTATGTATAAATTATCATTATCTCATCTATATTTCTACACAAATATTTTAAAACTGACGAGTTTATTTAGTTGAACGCACTCATCTCAGGAACTCCTAGTTCGAATTAAAATATTATTGTTTTGTTGGATAAACCATTTATTAAGGAAAGCCATAGAAACCGTAGGTAAATGCTAGTAAATAATAAGCTGAAGCACCTCTCCGCTGAAGAATTCAGTATCACATGGACCGCATTAAGGCTGTATTTTTGTCGATTGAATAAAGTTATATTTCATGAACAATCAAAATGTTTAATATAAAATAACATAAAATATTTCAATAAACAGATATACAAAATATCATGAAACTATGATATAATACAATAGTGAATATACCTAAAAAAAGCTTCGCAAAGTCTATTTAATCTGGATCTAATTAAACAGACAATAAAAAGAACCCTTTTAAAAATACTCTCTCATTTTAAAAACTATTTACGGACCAATAAAAGCTTGGGAGCGCTAATAGGTTTTAATGGTATGCGTAAGTTTAAATTAATTAATCAGCTCCATAGTAATGGTGTGAGGTTTTAAAACAATAACATTGTCGAAATCGGTTTAACACATGTCATAATTATTTTATCTTTAAATATACTGTTGTGCTGTTCGTGTAATGCAATGCAATATTTATAGTAAATATTGTATGTGTATACAAGTATTAATATATTATACATAATATTATATTTCTATTTATTATCTCTATTCAGTGGAGGCCAGTCGTGGCGCAGGAGTGCAAAGTGTGACTGTAAAATCGACTGGTTGTGGGTTCGATTCCCACTCGAGGAAATGAAATGTTTATTTACATTTATATTTTCATTTCTTCGCTCTGGTGTCAAAGCAAAGAGCGGCGTTGACTTCCGCCATTCAACACACAATACTTACCGAATTTATCACTTACCGATGTCGAGTTCTGATTCATAATCATCATTGTACAAAACGTTTTTAGCAGCATTGCTTCAAATTTAAAAGATAGATCTTAAAAAAGAATATGCCATTGTATTCTCATTGAGACGTGTTTGAATGAAGCTATGGTATGAAGTTTAAACCATAATACGACGGTGATGGGTTCCTTCTAAATCTGGGAGTTCTTAAGGCATTTGCATTCTATGTATAATCTTTATAAAAATACAAAAAAAATAGATCTTTTTCTTACTTAAACTGTAGTGAATATGAAAAGATGAAAAAATCTAAATCACAAACATGTTAACCAATAATCTACTCAATATAGTCAAAGTAGATACAAAATATTTCGTTATTCAAAAACAAAAATATTGCCTTATTTTAGTAAACTTTTACTCTCGGACAGCTCTATGGTAAATTGAACAAATATCCATACCCATTTCAAGCACCAGATAAAACGTAAGGAGTGTCAAATTTTGGCATAAAATCCTATTTTATCCACTGCAGGATAGAAAAGAAGCTTAAGGAAAATTGAAAAATAAAACTGGCCTTTTTTAAATTTAGTAATTTCGTTTCCACTCTGGACTGCCAATGTCGCAATTAGCACAGTACATTTTATCATTACTTCAATAGTGCATGTAGACATGTTAGACCATTCCTAAGAAACAATTACTATTTAAAATCACACGAAATTGAACTCTATTAACAACAATTAAGGTACAAAAATGCAAACAATTGAATTAGTTAGGCACGATGTGAGTGACCGTACCTTCGCCGCTTCGTTGACCAGAATAATAAAATTAGTAGACAGCACCGGATTTACTTCGTATGTGAGTTTGTTTTTCATCGGTTCAAGGTTAATGATATTTAACACTTAGAATTTACCATAATATTCTAAGTTTCTGTAAAAAAACACGTATTTCATGTTTTAATATATATTTAAGTATGTACATATTTGACAAATATTAAAATGTCATCACGCAAAACCGCGTGTTGTGAAATAGTAGGTTGCTTATATATACATATGTATATAGGTATTGTGGTTCAACGCAGAATGAATGAAACAATAGAAACTAGGTCCTTTACCTCGACGAAGTACGTACGTTAAGCCTACAGTTATTAAAACTCTTAATTAAAAGCAGCGATAGACAAAAATAGTCCTCCACTTACGATTTATAAAAAAACCGTGCGGAATATAACAAGTCGTTGTTGAAATAAATTAAATATTAGACGTATGAAGCTTTAAATTATATATAGAACATTGAAATAAAAATAATTTTTGAATATGTAATTTTAAAGTGTGCGACGAAGAAGCTAAATCGTGGAATGTTAAATGTTATATGACGTCATGCAATAGTCAGATACAAAGTCTAAGCGACACGTTACTAACAAAATAGTATAATAATAACGCTAAATAATTTAAACTAAAACTATAAACTCTATATTACTTATAGTTAAAATAATATTGAATATATTATATAATACTAAAATCATAAGTTGTTATTGTTAATCCTTACCTTGTAAGAAGAATGTTGCGCGCGCAGGTAAACACCGAAATCCCACTGGAGAACGTTACTTTCAAACGAAATCCAAAATATCCAGAAATCGTATTGGGGAACGACAGCTAAAGAAACTGGGAGTACACTCGAGCACTGCGCATAAGAACTCACGAAGAGCCGCCACTGAATCACAGGACACACGTTTGTTTATAATATTAGGAGCCACTTATTAATAACTTTAACGGACCCTACTGCGCATGCCCACAGAACACGCGCGTATTTTGAACAAGGTTATGTTAAAAGTTACAAACACAAAACACCACACGTACTTCCAAAGTTCCGAGCGGATTCCTATAAGAGCCTATTCGTGCAAACTTTTTATACGTCTGCGTTCACTTTTATCGCCTGTTGATCACTTAACTTGGCTGGGAAGGCTATTGAATTCTATATTATTTTTGTTCTTAATTCTAACAAAGTTTGCGCACTTTAGGGACGACACGCCGGCTCTACCTGTGGCAGAATGAAGGTCGTATGTGATTATAAACACTTGTAAACTCCGGAGCCGCTAACAATTCAATTCCACGTGACACTGTCAAAATAACACAAGTCTCACTATAGGGGGTGACACGAACAACTCACTGGGTCACTTGCGAAACTTCCCGATAACTTTTGTGGGATAAATGAAACGAATAGAAAAGAAAATAAACGAAGAATATTAAAGTCGGCGACTGTAAAGCCGAGCGTCCGACACTCCTGCTGAGCGCTGTACTAAGCGCGAGAGGCCACACGACCCGCCCCTCCCCGCGCCCGTCGCTGATCCCGCCCGCGCCCTGCGACCCGCGCCCAGACGTGCCGTGAAAAATACTTTTAAACAAATTTTTAACAAAAAAACCAACAAAACTATAATAAATATATTCGCTCCATAGAGTTTATGAATTAAAGGACTCCATAAGTAAATTGTATAGGTTCGTGTAGTGGATGCGGGCGGAGGCGGAGGCGGAGGCGGCGGGTTCAAGCATTCAATTAATCCGGCAACACGTGCGTGATGCACCGGGCGTGGAGGAGAGGAGGGTTCCGCACAACACGGAGATAGGCATAGTAATCCGGTTTTACGGACCGACTAAGATTGCCTCGGAATTCAATTACTGTTCATTGTTGTTCCGTGTATCAGTTTTAATCGTTGTGTGTATGATTGTATATATGTTTCATTATTCTTTCTATATATATATTGATTGTTTAAATACATGTTTTTTTTAAATAAAATAAATTGTGATAAACATAAATTAATATTACTAATAATAATAATGAATAATGTTTCTAATCAAATTTTAAGTTATTTTATTTTTCAAATATACGCTATAATATAAATTTTAAATCTTTATAAATGGCTTCAATTTATTTTTTACAATTTAATAAAAGTTTCAGTGAATTTCGTGAATATATTTGTATAACAGGTAAACATATTTTTCCATGTGAAGATAATTTATAAGAGGAATTCGAATTATAAAAAAATAAGTTTGACGTTTTTTTGTGCTCACAAGTGTCAAAAGTCACATGACCCAAGTTTTTAGCGACTCAGGTAGAAAAATCTCTTTTATTTAAGCGTTCAGTTTGTCATGCGGTCAAAAAGGTTGTACGCCAGCTAAACTTGGTTCATTAGTAAGAATAAAATAAATATATTTTTTCTAGCTTCACGCTGTTTCCCGTACTTAGCATTATGGGCAGAGGGAACCTAGTGTTAAGACACTTCGTTCCCCATTTTCCGCCGAATTCTGGAGACACTCCGTGTTGGGTGGCGGAACATAACGCTGCGCTCGCTTCGCCTCGTTATAAGAAATTAAATATTTCCTTTTCCTCGAGTGGGAATGGAACCCACTATCCGTCGCGTACTCAGTTACACACTTGTGCCCATGCGCTATGACTGGCCGCAATAATTATGTATAAGTATAACTTAAAAATAAAATTTAGATTTTTTATGTAGATGGTATACCGTATATAAATTACAGGTTATCGTGGCGTAGTGAACAGCGTCTGACTGTAACCGCGATGGTTGTGAGTTCGATTTCCACTTAGGGATCAAATCATTGCCTTAAATTCGGACAGTATACAAAGAACTGACACTCCGTGATATTAAAAAAGTAAAAACAGAACCTAGTTGCTTGTATATATAGCATTTCTTATCTATTTCTAATTTATACCAAAAAACTAGATCCCCACTTTGTCTAACCGTACAAATGAAGCGTCTACCTATAGATACTTTAAATAATGAATTATCATTCCAGTGGGGCTTAATACAAACATGGCGTGCATCAGATAAAATATACTACTACGCCGCTATGTGTTTAGTTAAAATAATAATTAAACCTTCTCTACTATAATTATCGTTGACATAATTATGCGCCATCGTGACACAGTGGGGCAGTATCTGACTGTAAGCACATTGGTTGTGTGCTCGATCTACGCTCGCGAGATTTTTTATTTTTATTTCTCTGCTCTGGTGACAAAGTGCTACTTCCAAGTACAAAGAATACTTAATACTAGGTATCCCACAGGTATCTATCTCATCGCCTACTCTGCTGTATGCTGGCTGTTATTAATAATTATTAAGGGGGGCCGTTGACGATTTTCGGTTCGATTGCCACTGGACGGAATGAATTATTTAATATCTTTATTTTCCCGCTCTGAAAACTCGGCGATGCGCAGCGTTGTGTTCCGGCACTCAACTCAACTCAATGTGGGGAAAGGAGTGTTTGAACAATTCCTTCTGAATACTCTACTGTCATATGCGGGATACAGCGTGAAACTAAAAAAAATAATTGAGGAATTATCAAGAATTTTTAAATAAACATATAAATTTACATTCGCAATTCGATCATCATTTTGTTCGCAATATTAAAATACATAATACGACTAAATGCTTATAAATAAACTGAGTCCTTGAAAAGGAGTGTGGCAGCAGCGCGTACAACAACTTCGTTATTGCCTCTACTAAAGTTGCTTACAAACAGTCAAGTTGTAGCTTATTTTCAAAACCTACTTTTAAACTTACATATATTATATATAAAACTAAACTAATATGTTATATTTCAATTTTGTTGCAAAAATATAATAATGTATCTTGGAAATACGAAATGTGTGTTACTTTTCGTATTGATAGTATGGTCCTGGTAGTGACAAACCACATCGTTTTCTACTAAATCGCTTATATTAGAGGCTGCGTGTCGAGTTGCGTGATTAAGTAATTCATAGATTCCCTTTTATTATTTCTTTTTTTGAAAAAAAATATTGTTTTTAGGGTTCCGTACCTCAAAAGATAAAAACGGAATCTCCCTTATAGGATCACTTTGTTGTCCATTTGTCCGTCGGTCACCTATCTCGAGAACACGTGGAGGTATCACGTGGAGAACTTACTATGCAAATAAAGAAAAAAATCCGAAAACTAATAATTTATAGATATTTTAAGAAAATCACAATTAAATCAGCTTCACGCTGTATCCTACACACAGCAGGATAGGCAGAGGGAACCTAGTGTTAAGACACTCCGTTCCCCACTGTCCGCCAAGTTCTGGAAGCATTGCGTGTTGAATGGCGGAACTCAACGCCGCGCTTTGCTTCGGTACCATAGCGAATAAATAAAAATATAAATTTAAATTAATATTTCATTTTCTCTAGTGGGAATCGAACCCACAAGCAGTCGCGTTAACAATCTTACTTTGTGAAGGGCATTATTAGTTAAGTAAGGAAGGCATTTCACAGAAAAAAAAAATACAAACTTATATTTGTATTATAGTTATTTCATACAAAAGGAGTGCACATTCCCGCAAACTTAAGTCTGTGAACTTTTATAAGTCGTACTTCCCGTTGACCTATAATTCTGAAATTGGCATGCAAGTGTCGATGGGCGAGTCCAACTCACACTTAAGCGGTTTTTTGTTTTTTAAGAAACTATTTACTGTTTAAATAATAAAAATACAAAAAAGGCAGTAATTGATTACGATAAAAAAATTGCTCCATGAAGCAATGGCTGTTGGCAAACTTGCTTACTTTGTAAGATCTAGGTATTATTCTGCTAACAAATAGTACACCTAGGTTTATATCTTTGCACAGCGAAATTGGATTCTTATCGCTAAAAGAATGTAAGCTGTAAAATAATATATTTCAGTATTGTATGTATTATTATTTATATACCATCATTTCATCAATTTTCCCCTTATATTTATAACACCAATATCCACCAATTTTATAATACTCCGTTCTCCGCTTTCCGCTGCAATTCGAGACAATGCGTATTGGATGGCGGAACTCAACGCCGCGTTTTGTTTCATTAGAGTGGGTAATTATAGATCAAACAGAATTATAAAATTAGATTACGTTAACATTTTAGAAAATATTCAAATATTTTATAATAAATTATTTACTTACCTATTATAATAAATATATGAGAGATGATAAAAACGTAATGATAATATACCTAATAGCGAACTTCCAATTTCCAATAAGGCTAATTGAAATGTGTTGATTGATGTGGGTCACGTGGTTTTTTTAATAAATATATCATTGCGATTACAATTTTTGTTTCGTGTCAATATTGGCAAAAAATATGTATGTGCTGTTTATAGCTAGGCAAGATAAGCTGTCCGCATGAGTTCAAGACATTGCGTACTGTGTGGCGGATTTCAACGCCGCGTTTAATCGCGTCCTCTGTTCTCCACTTTCAGCATATTTATTGTGTTCCACGAAAAATAATAGGAGTAGAGTAGAACAACTATAATACAGTTTTATCCCGATCTAATAAGATGAAAATAAATATAATAATGAATGATAAATATTCCAAATAACACTATTGACCAGGTATTCATATCATAGGTATTCCTAAGGGATTTTTGCTCCGGCGAGTGCTTGTATTATAATATTTTTGTTTCCTTACCTATCTGACACTGTGCAGCATCTTAACCACTAGGTATGTTAAATACTTTAATGGACCACAAATAAAAAACTACCTAATTGCCCATGTTTTTGTTTATAATAAAAACAATAATAAATAAAATTAAAATAATAACAAAAGCAAGTTCGGCGTTGAGTTCCGCCACCCAAAACGCAAAACCTCAAATATTCAACGGAAAGTGGGGAGCGGAGTGTCTTAACACAAGGTTCCCTCTGCCTACCCTGCTATGCGGAATACAGCGCGAAGCTGAAAAAAATAAAACAAATGAAAGTAATCTTTAATATCGCAAAATACTTTGCAAAGCTGAGTTAACAGATAGTAGGTATCTTAGGGTAAAACGTGGTAAAACAATAAGTTCGGAAGTTGCCGTCAACTCAATTGACAGCGGACGAACGCGGAAACCGTTCCATTTCAAGCAGTATTCTCTCTCGAGTTATAATAGTTTCTAGTTCCAACTACTTTATTTTTTGCTCCGCATATAACTTTTATAACAGTTAGCTAATTAGGTTAATAAGCTTACTTGTTATAGTTAAGAGTTAAGACACATTTTCAAAAGGTTTATTACCATTAATATTTTTTTTATCTTCATCTTGGTATAGTTCTTTGATTATGGCGTTCCGAAATATCTTCTTCATCTTCGTTCGTCGTAACAAAAATGTCGAAGTGTATGGAGTAGATGAATAAATAATCGTTTTACAATGTTTACATTCTCAATACAGATAGTAATTTTCCTCATTGTGTTAAATATGTAAAAAAAATGAATATTTTATTTTATTGTCATTTTGTTATTTGTATAATATACTACTAATGTACTTTTGATTTGATTTCACATATAAATACCATATTTTTATGTTGAATTAGAATGTCAATATTCTAAGCTTATTATATTAAAAACTCGTATTAATATAAAATTTATTATCTAGAGTATATTTTTATTTCATAATTTCTACGTTGCGAGGTACTTGAGCATTTATAAGTACCTACAGCTTTTCGCGTTGATTACTTGCACTGATTTATATAAATAAAATAAAAAAAAATTAAAAAAAGTCAGCTTCACGCTTTATCCCGCACACAGCAGGGTAGGCAGAGGGAACCTTGTGTTAAGACACTCCGTTCCCCACTTTCTGCCGAATTCTGGAGGCATTGCGTGTTGAGTGGCAGAACTCAACGCCGCGCTTAGCCTCGACACCAGAGCGAAGAAATGGAAATATAAATTTAAGTAAATATTTCATCTTCTCGAGTGGGGATCGAACCCACAACCAGTCGGTGTTACAGTCACACTTCGTGCCGTTGCGCCACGACTGGCCTCAATGTTATTTATTATTTTAATTGGTTCAAAAAGCGTTGTTATGCAACAATACTATCTACAGCATCAGAAATTCACAAAGAGCGATGTATTATTATACGCAAAAGAATGCTCCAGATCCGACATTACGGTTATGAGGTAAGATTCGATTTCCGCGCACAAAGCGATTGGTGAGAATGTCCTGTCGGACACGAGCAGCCGATAAAATTTCAGACCTTTGTCTTTTCTATACTATCTACATTTTCTACTGGAAGTTTTGTTAAGTATCAGGAGAAATAGGAGATTTAACTTTTGACTTTTATAAGTTCTATTCTAATAATACTCTATATTACTTTCTATATTTCAAAGTTCATTCAGTGTATTTTACAGATTTTGATAAATAAGTTTTAGCTTATTATTAGATTTCAATAGTTGATAAATTGATAATATATTTTCACGTTTGTCTGTACTTACCGTAAACCCGGATTATACCCATAATAAATATAAATGTCAAAAAAGTACGACTTTTAATATTTTGTTATAAAATCGATTATGAGACAATCGACTCATTATAAAAAATACAAATTTTATACTTTAATTTCTTATTCTTACATATAATTCCCAATAAAGCATCTTCGGTGTTTAGCTCTCAAACCAGCTTAATCAATTATTCGAGTTACATTCAGATAATCTTACCGCCTCAAGAGTAATATTTATTATATAAATAAAAATAGGACCACCTCGTTAGCCTGTATCGTTTCATCTCGAACACGACACTCAAATCGAATGTTTGAAACTGAAACCTGCTAAATTGGCTCCTTCCAACGCAATAAAATCGAGGCTGTTGAGGATAAGCTTACAAAATAATTTAGATGTCGTCCTTTTCTCATATGCTCGTTCGCTTTACAAATATATTTTTATTGGAAGTTAAAAAGAGATTTAATTTAATATTTTAAGTAAACAACTAATGAGCTTAGCTCTTACAGATAACGTTAAGTATAAATTTTATTGCATTGATTTCTTTTGTGGTTTTATTTTTTGCTAAATGATTTAATTATTTTTATATTTTCTACTTTTAAATAAAAAACAGTTATGGAACGGAATGACTTGACACTATGATCTCTTCACTTACCTTGCTAGTTGATGTGCGAGATGCAGCGAGAAAGATGAATAAAAAAAATATTTCTGAAAGAATTTCATAACTTCTGTTTAATAATATTGCCGTCAGAAAATAATTTCTGTACATTAGACTGAAAAATTGGAACGTTCGTTTATAAGATTAAGTGGTTGCTACTCTTTGTCCGCATTTAAATATTAAGTAATGGGATTCGTTTTAGATAAGTAACATCCGATGTAGTACCTTAATGTTTAAAATGTATTATTTTATTATATTTATAAGTAATGCAAATGAGGCCAGTCGTGGCTTGCCGTGAGTGTGATGAGGGAGAGGCATCACACTCATGGTACACCGGCGTCATGTTCAGACGTGCTATCTGATGTAGGTATTTGCCGAAGCAACTGTCCCCCGTCCTCGTTAGTCAGGCTCTCCTCTTGATCCGAGCGATATACTTCTACTCTCCAACTCTCTTGACAAGGCGAATCGTTTGCCAAGAGAGTTGCCGCCATCCAGGACACAATACAGTTGCTGCTCGAATTGCTCTCACCACTATGACCCGCTCCGCTTTTCGCAATTGGATCCTATTGCGAGCAGTGAGAGAATCCACCCACACAGGCGCACCATACAGAGCCATGATCAACACGCCGACATTAAGCTGCTGGCATGGAGAATCCGGCCCCCCGACATTTGGCTGTAGTCTGCTGAAGGCCTCGGCAGCTTTGGTGCAAGCTGAGCAAAGTGCGTCGCAAACGACTATCGTCCATCCAGTGTTGGAGAAAGTTCATCTGAGTCCGTATCTGCACCTCCTCCCTGCATACGCAGAGTAACCCTATGGGAAGGATCTCTATGCGCGCCATGGAATAGGAGGGCCTCAGTATTCGATATTGAAACCCTCAGACCCAGCGCTTTGATGTGGTCAACAACAAGGCGGGTGCCGGCTTCGGCTAAGCGTGCGGCCTCCTCGTTATTTGATGGGGCTGTGATGGGAGTGTCATCGGCATAGAAAATGATACTCATCCCGGGGAAATGAGCCAGTCGTAGCTGAGATTTCACAGTAACGGGCCCAACACCGACACCTGTGGTTTTCAGGGCGTTCAAGGCGTCTATGGTTAACCAACCGGCCTTGAATCGGAACTAAGCCTCTGAAAGACCTGGATAAGATAAGATGCAATAATCTTCTCCGAGGAATTGCCCGTCTCATTCAGCAGAACAATATGCCTGTATGCAAAAAGGGAGTCCAGAAGTCGACTCCTCTTCTGCAACAGGCATAGTCCTCCTTCCTTCCATATCTTCGAGAAGTGTCCAGTTAAGAAACACTGGTCAAACAGTTCCCGGAAATTATCGCCTAAGTATTCCAGGATGGTACCCAGAACATTTCCTGGAATACTTTCTGGTCTAGAAGTCTGTCTTTTGGCCCCTCAGTCTCCCCAACACCAAATCCATCCATCCTCAGTTATGGAGGATATAATAGACTCTTTCTCTGCGCTGGGAAAGAGGACATAATAAGCGAGATATGGTCAAGCAGCTCCGGAAACAATTCTATAACAAGGTGCGGAAGAAAGTCCGGTGACAGGGTTTCCGGTCAGAGGGTTTTAGTTTATTTCTCGCAGCAAGATAGGGACGTCCACATGGAACGTGAACACTTGGCGGGCCTCGGACTTTGCCTGGATGAGGGCAAGCTGAAAAGCCTCTTTCTTTTCTTTATATATGCCATATAGCCGACTCTCAAATGTAGGGTTGAAGCCATTCCTTTTCTTGCATCTTGTATAGGCTTCTCTTCCTTGGGAGCACCACTTACCCATAATGGCCGCTACTTTGGCCAGCTCTATATTAAGCCGGCTAAGAGCCCATCTCGGGTCCCTTTGCCTACCCTGCTACATGCGAGATACATCGTGAAGCTGAAAAAAATGCATTACACACAAATGAAAGAACTTGAACAAATTATCAATGTTTTGTTATTGAAAAAATGAGAGAACACATGATATTGATGCCGTCGTCGCGCAGTGGCACAAGCGTGTGACCGGAAAGCGATGGCGAAGGAATTATGGGTTCGATTCCCACTCGGAGAAATGAATTAGTATTTATTGATATTTTCATTTTTTCTGCTGTGGTAACCAGGCAAAGCGGAGTGTTGAGTTCCGCACCTCACACTACATTCGGGATACAACGTGAAGCTGAAAAAAAGAAACAAGTGGTATACATTGATTGTTATTTTACTTTTTTAAAGCAATATTTAAGTAGCTTAGTAAATCATATCTAAGCTGATTTATAAATAATGGATCGATAAAAAAATTCTAAAGTTATTCAACTACAATTCAATCAAGTTATCTACTTAATTCCACTTTCAGCTTTCATTAATACTGAAGCGTAAGCATCTCCAATTTTGTTTAACCTACGCGCTGATTTACCATTCATTATCGAGCATCGTGATAATGTGATCCATCAACATATTGAATGTCTATTAAAAATATTTACTTTAATGCCTTTTTGATGTTCGGAAGAATAATAGGTTCCCAAAATGTTGTTTCGTGATTCTCTGACAACACGTGACTTATTATTTTTAATGCCTTTTTGATGTTCGAAAGAATAATAGGTTCCCAAAATGTTGTTTCGTGATTCTCTGACAACACATGACTTATTATTTTTAGGTTATAATTATAGGTTTTGTATTTTGTGTTCAACTGCTACAGCTCCAATTTATTTTTTGTTAGTAAGTAAAAAAATATATATTAATTATATTGTTGCACATGGGCATAACTGACTGACAGACTGTAAACGTGACAGATTATGAGATAGATTTCCACTCGAGGAAATGATATATTTAATATTTTCATTTTTTTACTCTGATGTCGAGGCAAAGCGCGGCGTTCAGTTTCGTTACTCAACATACAATGCCTCCTGAATTTGGCTGAAAGTGGGGAAGGGAATATCTTAACATAAGGTTCCCTTTGCATATATGCAGGATACAACGTGGAGCTAAAAAATATATATACTGAAACTAATTGTTGTAAATATATCTATATAAGAAATAAGCAATAAATACTATACATAAGAAAAAATAATCGCAAAAATATTATCATAATTAATGTCATATTTCGTAAGATTTATTATCAATTTACACCATCAAGTATAACTGAGTATAACTCCTCAAGAAGTTGTTAGCTCATGCATGTTTCCTTAAAGTGACTCTTGAACTTACTCCAAGCGTTAGAAATTATTTAGATGCAGCTAAGTTTAATCAACATTTGACTTCTATAAATTTACACGAATTTCTGTTTAGTTATCCTCACTAGCAAGTTATATGTGAGCCCATTAATATTGTAATAATTTAACTAATTAATCTTAAAATATTATTTAACATGCAAGGAAATATTTGACGTCGTCGTCTACGTGGAGATAGTTTTAACTGGCACCGTTTTCTATACACATTTTAACACCAGATAGTCGACACTGATGTCTCTGATGAGAAGAACGGAGAAATGAGTCACTGCATTTAATTTTTGTTGAGGATACAACAAAAAGAAAAAATGTTATTAGATGATATTACAGAATTTGAGGCCGTCGTGGCGTGGTACAAGGGTGCGACTGTAAGTGCGACGGTTGTGGTTATTTAATATTTTCATTCCCTCGCGTTTTCATAACGAGGTAAAGCGCGACGTTAGGTTCCGCCACTCAATAAGCAATACCTCGAGAATTCGGCGAAAAAATGGGGAACGGAAGTATCTTAACACTACGCTCCGAGGATACCCTAGTCTATACTGACATGTCACGGATACCTGATACAGCGTCAAGCTCAAAAAAGATAAATTTAAAGTTTTAAGATATCTACTGAAATATAAGGTAAAGCTTTTCAAGAGTAAAATACTTAGTTGATTATACAAAGTAAATTACTATAGTTGATATTAGACACCAGTGGACATAGTAGTTGATATTTTGTCTCGTATAATCTTTATTGACAATTTTATAAACATACTTAGTATGTATCATGTTTACGTATTTACAAGTAAATTTAGAGGATAGTCGAGGCGCAGAGGCGGAGTTCCGCCACTCAATGCGCAATACCTCCAGAATACGGCGTTTTAACATTAGGTTTCGTCTGTTTACCCTACTGTGTGCATATAGCATGATGCTATAAAAAAATATATTAACATTACCCATACACAATGAAAACTATTTAGAAGTGTTTCGTCATCGATTGAAAAACTAATAACCTAAATGTTCCTATATACAAACGTTTGTAGAATAAGAGCTGGCACCTTAAAACGTGTCCCTAATGGAGTGCACTATAAATATTATGCAATAGTGCAGATAAAATCAGTGCTTTACACTTACTTTATAAAGTATTTGTAGTTTCATTGTTAAGTAATATAATAATTTCATATTGAAAAAAAAATGCTTACAACAGTCTTTTTTTACTTGCCGCTTTATCCCGCCTGTAGCAGGATAAATAGAAGGAGCCTACTATTAAGGCTCACCGCTCTCCACAATCTGCCGAATTCTGGAGGCATTGCGCGTTGAGTAGCGGAACTCAACGCCACGCTTTGCCTCGATACCAGAGCGAAGAAATGAAGATATTAAAAATTTATTCACTCCAGTGGGAATTGACCTAACAACCCGTCGCACTTACAGTCAGTCACACGCTTGTGCCCCTGCGTTACGAATCACCTTAATTTTTGTTTTTTTAGTTTAACTCCCAATCATCATTTAGCCAAACGTGCTCACATATGCAACAATAGCGTAAATATATAAGTAAATATTAACAATTTAGACACATAAAATATATGAGATTATATCTATAAGTACACAACGAACATAGCTTTTCTAGTTCCGACTGTATCAATATAAAAGTCCATCGGTGACTTTTTATATGATCTGATGGACGCTGGCTTTCAAAAGCCGTGATTGGCCAAATTATAGTAGCGGAGGTATCGACGTGTGCAACTGAAACTGGACATATCAGTCATTTGTGACTAAAATCGGAGTGGAATATTCATTACGCAATATTTCCCCCCAAGAGAAAGCCGTGATGGGGCGTATAGAGAGGAATAACTGGAAACTTCATTCCACAAAGCGCACGCCTGAAAGGGGCCTGTGAAAAAACATTTTCATTGTGTCTGGAACTCGCTCGATTTTTAATCTCTCCCCGCGTCCCCTGCAACTTTATTGTGAGCTTTGCGAAATCTGTTGAACTGACTGCCACTAAATCGACGGTTATCTGCCTTTAGTGCCGATATGACTGCGAAGTTTACTCGGTGCGAGCTCTACAAACGTGGTTTTGCTCTTTTCTGGATACCAGTCACGCCTAGAATCGACGTGTAAGATTGAATATTTACCTTTTCAGGTTTTTGTGTGTGCTTTGTTAATTACTACTAGTAACAAAACTTATATTTAATTAGATTGTTGCTATTACTGAGCTTATTTACGGAGGGAACGTGTGAGTTCCATATATTGTCAGGGGAATTGTAATTTATATTTTAAATAATTATCGCTCTTATTGCTTTAACAAGTCCGTGAAATTAAGTAATTAAAAATAAATTATGTTCATCCAATTATAAAAATAATTTACGCATACCTAAAATCAACAGACCATCGTGGTGGCTAGAGACACAGCATCTGCATGTAAACGCAACAATTGTGGGTTCGATCCCTATTCGAGGAAATAAATTATTTTAACTTTGCTTTGTTATAACGATAAAGCGTTCCACCAATTGGATGGTGGGTAGGGAATGTTGACCTTTTAAAACTAGGTTTACAACTAAATAGATATTCTTTAGTATAATCATAATATAAAAAATAGTCTATTTAAAATTTATCACTAACAAACATATCAATATTTGCAAAACATTTAAAAAAAAACACACAACGCTATAACACTCGAGTACAATATGTAGAAGGCAAGGATCCATGATGCTCCATGTTTTATTCATCGCTTGAGATAAAGGTGCTGTGATGCCAGCAAAAGACGCAGTCATACATTGATCGGTAGGTATTGTGGTGGATTGTTCGTGTAAACAATACATATTGTGTTTTGTGATGGTAAATGGGAGCGGAATTGCTAGGATAATACCTGTCATTGTGACGTCATTATCGAGTAAAGCGACCGTCTACGTATATTTATTTTTGCCACCTATTGGTGTGAATAACGATAAGATGAGTAACGGCATTGTTTGTCGTTTACCGTTTGGGGATCAGTGTGAATTGTTGTTTGATGCTGGTGTTTTGTAAAATATGTTTGTTTATTGAGTGTATGGATATAATTGTAATTGTATTTTATTGTATATAAAATAAAATATCTAAAACTGTTTTTAATTTAATAATAAATAATCATAAATTCTAAAAATATATAGTAATATTCAGATTTTTTTTTTCAGTTTCACGCTGTATCCCGCACGTGAAAGAGTTGGCAGAAAGAATCTATTGTTAAGACATTCCGTTCCTTTATTCTATAATTTTTAAATTCTTGCATGTTAAATGGCGGAACTCAATGCCGCGTTTTTTGCCTCGGTACCAGAGTGAAGAAATTGGAATAATAATAAATAATAGTAATCCATTTCTCCGAGTAAAAATCAAACCTAAGACGCGTTACAGTAACATGCTTGTGGCACTGAAATTGGTATACCTACTTATAATAATTTTAAAAATCAAATCAGCTTCACGCTGTATTTACTGATGATATAATAGTATTGAAAGTTGAAAATAAAGGTTTCTTGTATATTTCACAAAGGTTGTCAACGTTTTGTTTAAAGGTGTAGTATAAATAGTATATGTTATATTATTTACGGCACAAATCCCACGTGCAAATAAGATTGAAAAACTAATTTCAGAGGCAAGGGACTAGTAAATTAGTTTTGCTTTCCATATGCAGGCTTAGGAGCATCGAAAATGGTTATTACTACGCTTAATAGTTTTTCTAAGCGTGATAAAATATACATTAAACGTTGCAACATTGCCTTAAAAAGATATTAAAATGTAAAAAATGTAATAAATCAAAAACAAATTATTATATATAGCGGCTACGATGCAACCAATAGCTTCCAATATTTTAGATTCTAAATAAATTTGCGGAGAACTCTTACGGTATAGATACTCTCACAGCCATTAAATAGCATGGCTTTTAGTACTAATACTTATTATATCGGATTAATAAAAAATAATTTATAATTCACTCAATTGGAACTCGAACACCTAACCGTCTTGGTAATAAGTTAAAAACTGTACCATTCGCACCTGCGTGTACAATTAACGACACTTAAAATTAAAATGGCGAATAGTTTAAGTTTTTTTACTTAAAAAACTATTGAGTTAAGCACATAAACGTTTTAAGTAATGAGTTTCAGTCACTGCCACTCCTCGCGATGGAATTATGAATAAAACATAACTCTCTAAGGACGGGTGTCTGTCTTATGTTTCAGTGAAAATAAATATGGACCACAATTTATTTTTATGGGCATTTTCGTCAATGTACTTTTACTGTTTGTAGCATAAGGTAGTGGATGTAGTAGGTTCGATTTTTATAATTTGAGTTTGAGAATGTATAATGATTTATACAAGAGCAAAATTTTACGTTATTTTTTTAAAAAATAATTTGTTAAATATGAACTGTCAATTATAATAATAAATTGTGTACAAAATACGTAGTAAATATGCACATTAAATGTGAATACATAACAAAATTTAGAAACTTAACTAGAAATCAACTTAACTTATTCAAGGTTTATGTGATTTTTTTTAATAAAATAAATAAATCAGCTTCAATGTATATCCCGCACACCGCAGAGTAGGCAGAGGGAAAATAGTTTTAAAACTCCGTTCCTCATTTTTCGCTGAATTCTGGAAGCATTGCGTGCCGAGCATCGGAACTCAACGCTGCGCTTTTCCTTGACACTAGAGCCAAGAATATAACATATTAAATATTTCATATCGCGTCGCGTGGGGATCGAACCCACAATCAGTCCCGTTTACAATCGTACACTTGTGCCCCAAAAAGTAGTAAACATAATTAAAAAATTGTACAAGGACTAATTAATAGAATAGAAAAGTAAATATATCATTTGAATGGGTAATGCGATGACATATTGACGAGTCGAACAGAATGCACTACAGTTGAGCAAAACCTCCACGGAATACTGGTATACTAATTTATTGCTTCTATTATTCAAAGTACTAACTACAGGTTTCTGAGCTAACTTTGACACTATTAGTGTAACCTTAAGTTAAATTTGTATAGGTATGTTATAGCGATAAGTTGTAAGCAGATATGTTTAAAATAAGCTCACTTTAAAAAAATCAGTATAGGTAATTACATTTTGAAATAATTTTACCTTTTGTTTACTTTCACGCTGTATCCCTATACATAGCAGGGTAGGCAGAGGGAACCTGGGAACCTAGAGTTAAGACACTCCGTTCCCATCAAGACGCTTTGTCTTGTTACAAGAGCGAGGAAATGAAAATATTTAATATTTCATTCCCCGGATGGGATTTGAAACAACAACCGTCGAGTTTATAATCACACGCATGTGCCCATGGGCCAGCCACAATAAGTGTTGTAGGTACTTAGTATAATTAAACTAGGTTTTATAAAATCTCTACGTGATTAAGACATTTTAGATTTTTTCTTTATAAGTAGTAGGTACCAAATTTCTACAAACGCAAACAAAAAAGAAACTGAAATTGTTGAACTGCAGTAGTTTCCATCGCATCTCGTCGTCGTTACATATATATCGATCACGAGATGACAAGCTTGTATGTAAGCATTAGTTTAGAGCATCAAAGCGGAAATATTGTCAGAATTAATGTTATATTAATATGTTTCCGGAAGCATAACATTTAAAATTATGTAGGTATCTGAAATCCTTTGAGTAGTAGATATAAGAAATTATTCAAAAGAACTGTGGTTAATGACACATATTTAATATTTCATTGAAATATGGATTATACCCTATTCTAGACATTTCTACACGACACACTTAGGTACTCAAAATTTATCTTAATTTAGTATTTTTGGTTTCAAATTTTAGAAATAATTTAAAATCTTAAATAAGAACCGCAACTTAAAAGGTATTAATAATAAATATTCTCATTTGATAAGACCAACGATATTGCAAATATAAACTACTGAACAACTTTTCTACGACGACAATAAGTGCAAAACTTTTAATATCAGCGTATGTAGTTCGTTCTGTAAACTCCAATGCGTATGAACAAGTAGTTCATGTCAACTTTGTCCGATAATGAACGTGGGGACCGGATCCGAGCCGGATATAGAGCAGTCCGGTTATACGGATACAAAAATATTTTCTGTGCCGACGTGACTTAGCTGGGAAGTCTATCTAACATAGCTTAGGCACTATAGCTATAGTTTCTTATATCCAAAGGATCAATGTTCATATTGAAAATGTGAGTATATTCAGTATTAATCAGTCAATATAGCGAGGGTGAATTGATTTGATCTAGATAGCGATAGCTGGCGATAGATGTAGAAAGATGAAAACTAATTTTACTAAACTTTCCACTATTATACATATATATTTTATCCACACAGTACTATTATAGCTCTATCTTGGAACATCATGAAAATATTATGATGAAAACTTTCTCGGTAAATAAGAACAACAAGAATTGATTGTTTTGCTTTATTTCTGCCTGTCAGGATTTTTGGTGAAAGCTATTTCATAAAATAGTAATTCTTACTTCGTTACATCTAGCCCCATGGGATATTTAATAAGTAAAAAAACTTATTTATAAGTATTATAATATAGTATATTTTTCAGGAGATATTTGGTACGAAATGCAGATACGAATCGTGTAAGAAAATTTATTAGTTACGATTAAATGGAATAAAATGTGATATTATTAAAAGAACGTTCATTTAATATTCAACAGGTTTATTAATTAATATTCAACCTGTATATATAGATTAAGTATCAGTTATGTACATAAAAATCTTTTTATTTTTTATTAACTCTTTTGACTTTATCATATCCGGTAAAGTATTAATGCAAGGACGAGACCGCTTAAGCCGCTTTTGTTTTGCATTGTTCTTTATGAGAGGTTTTATTTTTGCCGAGTTTGTTAAAACTTAGCTTCTATCTGGGTCGTTTCAGTTTTAAATGCTGTTAAAACATTTTAAAAAATAAGAGGACCAATCCGTGATCTTCATTTACTTTTCGGGTCAGTATCTATTTGAGTGGCTTCTGTTGGTAAGTAATTATATTGTTAAATTGTATTATTTAACATATTTTTTTATTTTACCGATATCGTGTAAGTAACTTCAAGCTAGTCTATAATGATATTTTTGATTTTTAGCTGTCTCAGATTCTTATCACGGCTACCTAAGTTAGAAATGGTAGATTTTATGTCTGTTTGTTTAGTCAGCTTCACGCTATATGCGGCCATATAGCAGGGTAGGCAGAGGGAACTTAATTTATGTTGAGTGGCCGCTTAACAGTGCACTCTGTCCCGTTGCCAGAGCAAGAAAATGAAAATATTAAATATTTCATTCTCCCGAGTGGGAATAGAATCTACAACCGTCTTGTTTACAGTCACACACCGTGTCACTGCGCCACGACGGCCTTAGATCAGATTTCGTGTTTGTAAAGTAACATAATCTCGATTAATGTGTAGTGCAATAGGTTTTTTTTTATTATATTATAGGTAAAATTATATGTTAAAAAATAAAGTTGTTGACAAAAAATAAAGGTATATTAACAGTAGCAGTTGCACATAACGAATCACATAATCCACGCGGGCGGGCGCCGGAGTCATTGCGTTGCAGGGTGAGTTCAGAGGAGTGCCTGGGACTTCCGACCCAAGAGTAGGCTTGAGGGCCCTCTAGAATGCGTTAATGCTCACCTCCATCGTCCGTCTCTCTACCTAACAAAATTTCACGAGAACACGTAAGGCGCTTGCCTTTGATATCAGCCCTCTATCACGCCGA